>CM038361.1:650000-682500 GCA_021464625.1 Proterorhinus semilunaris | reverse complement strand
CGTTCAGTTGAAGTCATGAAGAAGCCTCTCCATGTTTAAGCTAGCAGTATTGGTATATTTAAAAGCGTAAACTTTTAGGTTCAAACCAAGCTGTTTGGGGTTGATTTCAGAGCGTGCTGTGGGGGCGTGGCTTTGTCTGTGTGTATTTACATACTGGGTAAACACCGCGGAGGAGGAGGCACAGCCACACAACTGCACAGGTTTCCGTTGTTGACACATGCTTTAGTAAACAAATGCCACGCAAAAAAGGCAGTTTTATACATACGCCTATTTTCCATCAGTTTTCAGGTTGAAAAAGTCTTGTTTTGTCAGAGAAATAGCGCACGCCGTGGGAGCGTGTGCAGCTTCATGGCTGTAACACCTCCCCTGTGTCTCTCAGAGCCCGCCGCTACTTACGCTGGAAAATGGATTTACCACGAGTTTGCTGAGCAGAAGGCAAAGGTTACTTCACATGGTATGTTTTGAGGACGTTACACACATCTGCAGATCTTATTCACCAGTATTCAACATGATTTGGTCAGCAACATTTTATTTGTTTATTTTCATAACAATGTAAGAGGTGCCACAGTTCTGTAAATAACTACAATGGAAAACAGGCAGCGTTCACATTACAATAGTAGTAGTAGTAGTAGTAGTAGTAGTAGTAGTAGTAGTAGTAGTAGTAGTAGTAGTAGTAGTAGTAGTACTAGTACTAGCAGCTACAAACAATTTGGTGGTAATTTGTAATAGTCTATTGATATCTGGGTGATTGTTGATCCATTGTGTGCTCTGGGCGGAGGTTAAAATATCTGACCACGCATCTGCTGGAGCCTGGGGTGTGAGTAAATATATGAAGGTTACACGTACTAGAGTAACAACTCCCCACTTCATCCTCTTCAGCTTGTTGTGTTTCTTTCCTTGGATTCTAGAGCACTTCACCAGGTAATGCCTGTGTGACCACAAGATGGCAGCACATCACTACTATATAGCTCTATAGAGCTTTAGGGTCATAGAGGGTAAAACACTTCTGAAGTATCGTGCAGATCTACACTCAACAAAAATATAAACGCAACACCTTTGTTTCTGCTCCATTTTTCATGAGATGGACCCAAAGATCCCAAATTCATTCCAGATACACAATATTACCATTTCTCTCAAACATTGTTCACAAATCAGTCCAAATGTGTGATAGTGAGCACTTCTGCTTTGCTGAGATAATCCATCCCACCTCACAGGTGTGCCACATCAAGATGCTGATCTGACATCATGATTAGTGCACAGGTGTACCTTATACTGCCCACAACAAAAGGCCACCCTGAAATGTGCAGTTTTTTGCTTTATTGGGGGTCTGGGGACTCAGAACCCGTCAGTATCTGGTGTGACCACCATTTGCCTCATGCAGTGCAACACATCTTCTTCTTCCATAGAGTTTATCAGATTGTCAATAGTGGCCTGTGGAATGTGGGTCCACTCCTCTTCAATGGCTGTGCGAAGTTGCTGGATATTAGTGGGAACTGGTACACGCTGTCGTATTCTGCTGCTGCTTGACCGGCGAATACGACAGGGATAGATTGTCTCGGCAGAGCAGAAGTGCTCACTATCACACATTTGGACTGATTTGTGAACAATGTTTGAGAGAAATGGTAATATTGTAAGACCACAGTGTTGGCTTTGAGAAACTTGGTAACAGAGGCTTGTAAAGTGTAATACATTATTATTATTATTATTATTATTATTAGTCTTTTTAACATAAAACTAGTGACTTTTGGTAATGCTAACAATGTTAGGCCTGGTAACCGTTTGAAAGAAATGTAATGATCGCCTTTTGTTATTTGCTTTGTACTAGACTTCGCACTTGAAACTAGACCGTTGTTGTAATTGTGCTTCTTTCTGTTGATGTACGAACACTTCAAACAGTGTTTTGTAAGTTATAGTTCTTTGTAAATAGTTTGTTAGTATGTAGCATTATCATAGTTGTCTTTTAATTAGTTGTTACGTAATCGGTTTTGCTCCGTTTTGGGGAATCTATTCAGTGCATATGTTTCAGTCATGTAAAACCATAATGTAAGTACCATCTTGTAAATGGTCATTTTGGCCACGGTCGGATGCTGCAGGTGTGTATGGTCTATTTTCTTTTCTTTTTTTTTTGCTGTTGTTTCCTTGTTGCTATTTTGTTCCTTGTTGTTCCACTATGTTCTTGTGAAATGATGATTTTAATTGTATTGATTTCAGAAGCCCCTTATGAGAGACGAACAGGCCCGGTTAGAACCATGAGGCCGTCCTTCTGTGGACCCTCCACCTGCAGGAGGAGCCATAGGGGCTGGTGCAGCTCCAACAGCTGCCCCCACAACCCGGCAACGGACAAGTGGAAGAAAATGGATGGATGATTTTGGGGGTGGGCGCTTATAAGCTTTTGCTTTGGCCCACTCCTTTTGAGCAGAGTGTTGCTGCTCAAATAAACAAATAAACAAATCGAAACTAAAATTATTATTATTCGTATTATTATTATTATTATTATTATTATTATTATTATTATTATTATTAAGTGAATTCCTTGTAAGTTTGTTAAATCAACAGCCAAAGTAGCAAATGTGAAATGAAGGTCCTTCCTAACTATGTATGTATGTGCTTTATTTGTCATTGTACAACCATACAACAAAATTGTGTTGCGGCGTTAGTCCTAAACTGCTGTGGGCCAACCTCTTTCTATATATGAGCCCTACAATGTACTGTGAGCCGAATGGTCAGACCTAGTGGTCTCTGCACCCTGTTGGGGAGGGGCTGTTTTCTTTCAATATCTGCTCTGAGCCAATAAGACACAGGACAAGAGTGGGGGCTCACTGAATCTAATTATCATCTGCAACAATCTACAACTGAGGCCTGAGGCCCTGACGGCTATATAACTCCGGAACATGCAAGCTGGGTTAGGTCCATATCATTGTTCTGTTAATTTAAACATTTTATGTCTATTCATTAAATACCGGCTTAGTCAAAGTTACCAACGACCTGTTATGAGCAGCTGACGCCGGACTAGCTTCAGTCCTGGTTCTGTTAGACCTCAGTGCAGCCTTTGACACAATCGACCACAATATTCTCCTGCAGAGGTTAGACACTGACGTAGGCATCAGGGGAACAGCCCTCTCTTGGTTTAAATCTTACTTATCTGATAGGCACCAATTTGTTAATGTAAACCTAAAGTCTTCACCGTGTTCTAAAGTGTGTTATGGGGTGCCACAGGGTTCAGTGCTCGGGCCAATTTTATTTATATTGTACATGCTTCCATTAGGTAACATAATCCGAAATCACAATATTCATTTTCACTGTTACATAGACGACACACAGCTGTACTTATCAATAAAACCAGGTCCGACAGATAAATTAGATACGCATAGTTCCTGCGTAAAAGCCATCAAGACCTGGATGACTGTAAATTACCTCCTCCTTAACCCTGATAAAACCGAGGTTATTATATTAGGTCCTCAAAAACTTAGAGTCTTTATCTCAGCAGATCATCTCCCTGGATAATGTTAGCGTATCAACGAGCTCTAAAGTAAAAAACCTTGGAGTTCTGTTTGACCAGGACCTCTCTTTTAAAACGCATATAAACCAAGCTTGTAAAATTGCGTTCTTTCACCTGCGCAACATTGCTAAAATACGAAACATCCTACCTAAGAGTGATGCAGAAAAACTTATTCATGCATTTGTTTCCTCAAGGCTGGACGACTGCAACTGCCTGCTAGCAGCATGTCCTAAAAGTTCCCTAAAATGTTTTAAATTCATTCAAAATGCAGCTGCAAGATTGTTAACGCGTACAAAGAGAAGAGAACACATGACACCTGTGCTTAAGTCTCTCCATTGGCTTCCTGTTGAGTTTAGAATCAAATTTAAAATCCTGCTCCTCACATTTAAAGCGTCAGCATCAGGAGACGACTTACAACAACTGTGTCGGATTGTTAACTTGGAACTCAAAAGTGTCAACAAGTGGTTCAAACTAAATTAATTATCTCTAAATCTGAGTAAAAGCAAAATGATGATATTTGGCAACTGTAATTCCAATGCTCAGGAAGTAATTCAGATAGAGGGTGTTGTTATCGACTGAGTGCATGAAATCAAATTCCTTGGTGTGATTATTGATGACAGAATTACTTGGAAATCTCATATTAAATATATATCTACGGACATTTCTTGAAGCATTTCAGTGATAGCAAAAGCAAAGCACATTTTAAACATCAAAGCTCTACATACCTTATACTGTTCTCTGATTTTGCCTTATTTATATTATTGTACTGTGGTTTGGGGTAGTACTTAAAAAAACACAGTTGAACCAATAGTATTGTTGCAAAAAAGAGCTATCCGAGTAATTCATAAAGGTGGGTTTTTGGACCACACAAACTCATTATTTTTAAAATCAAAGATCATGAAGTTTTGTGACATTGTTGAGTTCCAAACTGTACAGATGTTATACAAAGCAAGATACAAATTGTTACCAAACCAAATACAAAGAAGGTTCCAAGAACGTACTGGTTGTTATGAATTACGTAACGTTTTAGTCCAAATTGTTAATGGTGAACAATTGTGGAATAAACTGGAGATGGAATTGAAACAATGTCCAAACATCAACTTGTTCAAATATAAATACAAACTAAAGACTTTTGAAATACATAGAGAGGCAGAAATGCGTTGCCACTAGGGGGAGCAGTAGGATCGATTATGTGTATTGTTCCTCTATAATCTGGAAGAGTGTTGCTGCTTGGAACGGTTGTCATTCTATTGCTCAAATTCACAAATGGAGAATTAGGGTTGGCAGGTTATGGATCTGTTGAGAGGAATCCTCCCAACGGGCTCTAAACCTTGCATAGGAACATCATCTACAAAATCAGCTGTTAGGGCAGCTGTGTGGGGGTTTGTTGATGGGGAGTTACTGCCCTCTTCAACTGGCTCACTCTCTGGCTTTTTAATGCACCACACTGTGCAGGGCTACATCATACTTCACATATAACTCAATTAAATAAATATATAATAATGATAATGATCATGATGATGATGATGATGATGATGATGATGATAATTAAACCCAAATTAAAATTATACTGAGGATGGTAATGACAACTGGGAAGTATCAAGATCTCGGAGTATAATATCTATTAATGTACCTTTTATAACATAAAAGTAACTCTCGGTAATCACGGGTAACAATCTGAAAGAAATATATTAAGGATCACATTTTTTTACTTGCTTTGTGCTAAAGACATCGTACATGAAACGAGATCGTTGTTGTAGTTGTGCGTTGTTTCAATTAATTATATAAACAGTTCAAATATTGTTTTGTAAGTTTGTAAGTTGGTCTGTGCGAATGTAGCTGCTGAAATGTTTCAAATTCTCTTTGGATGAGGTCTTGTTTTGTTCCTTCGGTACCATTGTGTGAAATGTACTTTTTTTATTGCACTGAATTTGGGGGTGGGCGCTCACTTGCTTCACCCCACTCCTTTTGAGCAGAATGTATACTGCTCAAATAAACAAATAAACTAAACTAAACTAAACTTGTGATTCCTCGGGTCTCCAAAATCATTGTAGGAGGAAGAGCCTTTAGCTCCAAGCTCCGGTTTTATGGAATAAACTCTCAGCTCACGTTAAAGAAGCAGAAACAGTCTCTACATTTAAGACTAGGCTCAAAACGTACCTCTGAGAATGAGCTTATGATCAGGTCAGTTAAAGCTCTAATCCACGGCGGCGCGGTAGCACAGCGGTTAGCGCTCGTGCTTCACAGCTAGAAGGTCTGGGTTCGATTCCCACCTGGACAGGGTCTTTCTGTGTGGAGTTTGCATGTTCTCCCCGTGTCTGCGTAGGTTTCCTCCGAGTACTCCGGTTTCCCCTACCACTAAAAACATGTACAATAGGCCCAGGGACTGCAGGTGGAATTTAGCACAAGTGCTATAACCTGGTACAATGCATCTCTCCTTTCTGAGGCTAATGTATATTGTACACTGTCCCTGTTCAAATAAAAAAAAAAAAGGAAAGCTCTAACCCTCAGCCTGAAGTAAAGCTGCCTTAGAAGAAACACTGCTGTGGGAAGTACGGTACACTGAGCGCTATCCTCTTCTTCTTCTTACTGCAAACTTTGTCTTATTATGATACAATATTTATTTTATCTGTAGTCTATTGATTAACCCGGCTGAACGGAGGAACCCTGCCCACTGGGTTGACAACAAGGACTGGACGGTCTGCGATCTTGGCCCGTCTGCTGAGGGACTCCCATTGATCTCTCCTTCTGTGGTTCTCCCCAAGGTTTCTCGTTTCTCCCACCGGGTTTTTGAGTTTTTCCTTGCCGTGCTGGAGAGTCTAAGGACAGGGGACACCCGAGCTGCTCGTCGCCACTGCTGACGCTTATTTGGACATTATGTTTGCCTGGATACTTGATTCGCCTGAACTCTCCATTGTCTTATTTACTGCTCTGTTTTATTGCCTTAATGTTCGGTGCAGCCCTATGAGGCAACTCCTGTTGTAATATTGGGCTATACAAAACCATTGATTGATTGATTGATTGTTTGAATTTGCTTACTTGAAGTGAATGTACACATGTTTGCATCAGCAGGTCTTGAGTGAGAGCATAGGTCCTCTGTGGAGGAGCTCAAAGCGTCAGGAAAACTTCATTTGGACAATCAGCTTTCTCCGAACAAGGCACTAAAGCCTGGAACTGTTTAGCCTCTGAACTGAAGGGAGAGTCAAACTGGGTCCTTTTCAAACACAAACTTAAAGACTCTTTAATCAGGGATCAAACCTGTGACCAGTGACCGACGGCTGTGTTTATATTGTGTTGCACTGTATTATTGTGATGTGTTTTAACAATGTAGTGTTTCATTTTGGTGTAAAGGCCCAACTAGGGAAGAACACTGAGAATTAGCTTAAGCTAAAGTACTGTAGTATGTAATGTAAGTCCCTTGTCTCTGCAAAAGTATGTAGTTCCTTCTTTGATTACTTTATTCTGAAAGTAATCTCATTAAAGATTACTATTTACTTTACTTTTAAAAAGTCTGTTTACATCTGCCCAGCAGCTGTTCATCTGTTTGAATACGTTGGGTGTGGACTTTTTCTCAAAACAGTTCTATGCGTTAAACCAGATAAACTTATGATAATGTCTGTGATTAAAGCCAGAAAATGCTCCAGCAGTATTTGTTCTGCTGCTGATAAAACTGGCTCTTTGTTGTTTTCGTTTTCGCATTTCTGGCATTTTACGAATAAGACATTTTCTGCTGTCAATATATATATATATATATATGTATATTGTAGTGATTATTTGTCAACAAAAAAGGGAACTCAAAACTTCGACATAAGCAAACTTAGGACTTAACTCATATAAACACTTAGACGCACCATGGGTTTTGGTTTTACGCAGCAGCATTCAAAAGAGTACAATGTCCAAACAAACTTAAAGTTTTAAAAGCAAACAGCAAGCTATCATATGCAAGGCCTACTTGCTTCATTAGCCCACCCAGGTGCATGCTGGACTGTGTGCATTACTCCCCTATATCCCCTAGGTGCGCAATGATAGAATAACCAAACAAAATAAAACAAAAAGTAAAAAGTAAATTAGAATTAACTTAGCATATTGGAGAATAGGCTAGGGCATCTGTTCCGGATGCCTCCTGGTCGCCTCCCTCGGGAGGTGCTCCAGGCATGTCCTAACTGAAGGAGGCCTCGTGGAAGGCCCAGGCCACGCTGGTGGGACTATGTCTCCGAGCTGGCCTGGTGTGGCCTCGGGGTCCCCCCAGAACAGCTGGAGGAGGTGTGCGTGGATCGGGAAGTCTGGGCATCTCTGCTGAGACTGCTGCCCCCGCGACCCGGCCCCGGATAAAGCGGAAGAAAATGGATGGATGGATATTGGAGAATATATTATATATTATAAAAAGAAAATATAATTAAGAAACCAAAAATAGTTTACTAGAAAATACACAACTCAAACATTGTAAGTGATAAACAAAAAGTGAACTTAATTTTAACTTTAAACCAAAAAACGGACAAAAAGCTCCTACATATATAAAAAGGTAACTTATAGTTACACAATGAAGTTATTATAATACAATTACCAGTTTTGCAATCATCACTGTGCTGCTTAAAAAGTAATGTAACTACAGTAGTACATTACTTAATCCATTACTGTCCAACACTGTCAACACGTATTAATGTAAACTGGGTAACAGTTACATCCAAACGCCCTCCATACAGCCCTCACACATCTTGAAACAAAAGACTCCAACATTCAAAAGATTTTAGTTCAGTATAGTAACATGGGATTTAACTGCCAAAATGAAAAAACATACTTGTCCACATAAGCACTGTGCCCAAGACAAATTACAATAAAATTGTATTTACAATAAAGCTTGATAACCTCTTACCCCCGCATTAACCAAGGGCATTTTCTCCCGTTAGGCTTTACCCAAATCTAAATGCTTCTTGACTGGAGAGCAACTGTGTAATGCCTCATTTGAAACCTAAGACCTTCAAAAGTGATCGTAACTTTTTGTCGCTGTGTTTTTGTCAGTTTTCCAGCATGTTTTTTGTTGCTCTTTTGTTGCTTTTTGTTGAGTTTTTGTCAAGTTTTTGTCACTTTTGTGTTGCAATTTTTTTTTCAAGAACTTTTTAGATTTGGGTAAAGCCAAACCGGAGAACATGTGCTCGGTTCAGGTGGGGGTTAACGGGTTAATGTTGTTTTATTGTAACTTTAGCCAAACAAAGAGGGTGGAAAGTGCTGACACAGAACTGTCATGGCGGCGGTCTCTTTAAGAGCAGCTGAACAACTGCTTTATGTAAATGAGACGTGCCGAACGTGCCGCAGTCCAATCAGCAGCCTCGTTCCCCCGCGGGCCAATCAGCAGCCCCGTTCAGCAGCGGGAGATGTGAATTTCGCGCGACGCCGTTTTCGCGGTAAAACAGATGATCCTCCGCCTGCCCCTTAGTCTCTGCGCCTCAGTCTCTGCGCCTCCGCTGTGTGTAGGCTCTGTCAGCGCGTGTGTCCGGGCTGGAGCTGCTGTGAGCGGGGCAAGAACCAGGATCCGCGCATGAAAACAGTCCAACAGACGGAAGCAAACTGCAGTGGACTAGCGCGAGCTGAACCTGTACGGGGAAACATGTGTGTTTACCTCTGCACTTTGTGAGCTGACGGACAATAGTAAGTCTCACCACAGTGCCAAAGGAGCTAACTTTGAGTTCACTATCGCAAGCTAACTGGTTTTGTATCATTGTTTTTATACTTCCATGGTTTGGTCGTTTTGTTGACACGCTTGCGGGGCAGTTTTTGAGCACGCTCCGGACGGCTTTAAGAGGAGCACAGTAAGTTCCGCTATGATGCGTTTGCCCAAAGGGGGTTCTCCCAGTTCATGTGTCCGCGGGTCCCATCACAAGAACATGAAGGCCATCCTCCTAAAGAGCGACTTCCCCAGCCCCCGGGTCAACGCGGTGCCGGCCGGATACTTCACCCAGATCTGCAACACCTCAGCGGCCGAACAAAGAGCCTGCAGCCTGTACTCGACCCCCCACGGCCCTGAAGCCAAGCCCGTCCGATCGTCGTCAGGCAGACTCCCGGTAAGGCAGCAATGCATGCATAATTAGTGTTGTTTCAATGGGAGACACTGCAGGCGATGTTTGAATGTTCAGGTTTTGGGAACATGTAAGCTTTCACTGGAACAAAGGCAAAGTTTTATCAATACAGTAACCTGTTTGATTATTTCACTCAACTATAGATTTATCTGGGAACTTCTAACTTGCATAAAAATGCGTTATTCTCACACTCCGAGGCAACAATTCCACTTAAAGTAGACACCACATCCAGCCTACAGTATAACAATATGATACTGTGTGTAGAGTAGTAAATATAATGTATGATAGCGATTTTCCAGATGCAATTTTATGCGCTATTATACAACGATTTATTGTGCCTTTAACCCCAATAAACAATGCCAAATTGTATTTGTTATATAAGCCTAATCTTTTTACACATTCTAGTAATAACTTATTTATTCAAAGACCACTCCAAAATAACCCAGTTTATTTGTTTATTTGAGCAGAAAACACTCTGCTCAAAAGGAGTGGGCCGAAGCAAGAGCTTATAAGTGCCCACCCCCAAAATCCATACAATTTAAAATCATAATTTCACAAGAACATCAAAGACCCTACACACCCGCAGCATTACGAAACAACTATGATAAAGCTACATACTTACAAACTATTTACAAAGAACTATAACTATAACACTGTTTGAAGTGTTCGTACATCAACAGAAAGAAGCACAATTACAACAACGGTCTTGTTTCAAGTACAAAGTCTAGTACAAAGCAAGTAACAAAAGGCGATCATTACATTTCTTTCAAACGGTTACCAGGCCTAACATTGTTAGTACCAAAAGTCACTAGTTTTATGTTAAAAAGACAGATTAATATACATATTATACTCTGAGTATTATTATGTGCATTTATTATGTAAGCCCTACACGGTGTAGTGTGTTAAAAAGCCAGGAGTAGAGTGGGTCAGTTGTAGAAGAAGAAGATCTTTATTTACATAGCGCCTTTCACAGACATGGTCACAAAGCGCTTTTACATGAGAGCATTTTACATTCACTCCATACTCAGTGATGATAAACTACGTTAGTAGCTTCAGTTTCCCCTGGGGGAGACTGACAGAAGCGCTGTCACGACTGCACACGTCTGCGCCTACGGTCCCTCTGAACACCACCATACATTCACACACACGTCATTCATCCTGGCCTATTGTACATGTTTTTTGGTGGTAGGGGAAACCAGAGTACCCGGAGGAAACCTACGCAGACACGGGAGAGCATGCAAGCTCCACACAGAAAGGCCCCGTCCAGGTGGGAATCGAACCCAGGACCTTCTAGCTGTGAAACAAGAGCACTAACCGCTGTACTACCGTGCCATAATGCAAAGTGACATGTAAAAGTAAATGCAGCAGGCTCATGTTAAACGTGTGTTGCGGTGGGGAAATTGAGAGAACTGCATCCAGTTTGTGCTAAAACATAAAGATAACAAAGAGATGAGCTCTATACTTTGTCGTCACAGTGATGCCCATGTTGTCATTATGTCCCCAATCTAACGCACAAATGAGCCACGGATGAGTGCTGCTAGTTGTGAAGTAGTCTGGCCTTAGCCATCCGTAAACTCCGGTCAATTATAATTTCCCTGACATGTACGTCCGGGCCTGATCTCAGTGGCCGTGTTACATCGGTTGAATATCAACCTACCATTCAGCGAGCAGGGGAGGCGGGTGTTGTAGGGGACGTCAAGCATTTGTGCCGCATTTGCTGGTTGTAGTTCGGCAATGGCGGCGGATACGAACGCAATAGAAGCTCTTCAATCCGTTCTGGCTCAGCTCCCAAATATCCAGAAATAAAAATTGAAGCCTTGGAATTAGAATAGGGGTGGGCGATATGACAAAAAATAGAATATCACGATTTTTGAATTATAAACTCCCGATTTCGATTTTATCACGATTTTTTTTTATAGTAACTTAAATTACACACTGAAGAAGAAAATAATTGGATAAACAGCATTTTTTAACACAGCCCAGGATTTAAATTAAACATGAGAAGGATGCGGCGCATACAGAACTGTAAGGACAAAGGACACGCTCGCTTCTTCACACGTGTGTCACCAGGTAAATAAATAAATAAACACACGCTGAGCAGAGCAGCGGCGTTACGGGTGAAAGACACATAAACACCGCTGAAATAGAGACACAACGCTGGGTTTAAAAGCTCCAGATTCCGGAGACTGGTCATGTATTCGCACTGTAGGAGCGGCTCGCTGCCAAACGCTCGCATTAGCGTCCGACATTGCGTAGCAGAAAGTGGGGCTTGGGTTTACTTCACTGACGGTGGAAAGAGTCAACTGTGCAGAAGTGCTGAGAACCGTGATCAAACGATCCCACAAAAATGACAGATCGTCAGCTCTGGAGATCGTAAGACGGTCTAATATCGTCATATCGACCAGCCCTACATCTGAATCAGAATAGGTTTTATTGCCATTGTTTGAGAACAGGTTCACAAACTAGGAATTTGTCTTGATGTAACTAAGTTATTGGGTCTTGTTATTGTTCATGAGTCTGATGGCGGAGGGAAAAAACTGTTCAAGTGGCGGGAGGTATGGGTCTGGATCATTGAAGTAATTTAAATGGAAGAGGCACGATGTCTCAGCTCCTGTCTCTTTCAATAGTTGTGCTCAGTAGCGCATGACTCCTGTTTCGTCCACCATTACGGCCCATGGTCCCGTATGACGCGTCATCTGTATCTAGCAGCGTGAACGCGCCTTCATAGACTCGTAGTCTCAGAGCAGAGCGGGCGCCATTAAGCCGTATCAAATCTCTTAATATCATCGTTCTTTAAATACAAAATGAATGTTTAAGGCCATTTCAGGCGAATAAGCTACTATGTTAAGATGACCTGGGGGGTCAGTTTGTCAGTGCGGGGCCAAATAAGCTAAGTTTCTCCGATCTTGTACAACAACCGGAGCTTACAGCGGCCCTTCGAACGTACGTAGCCGCGCTAATGTACGCACGCTCGGCCACTTTTCCGAGAAGTTCCGTAAGTGCTGGCAGCCTGGTTATTGTGATAAAAATGATAGAAATCGAGTTTTTACTTCCTTTGTTTGCTAATATAAACTCACTACTAGAATTGTTTGGCTGAATACAAAGGAGGAGCACTACAAACGTGTTCTATAAGTTAATGTATGTAAGTAGCCATGTTCATAAGTTACAAGTTACGAGTTACAAGTGCGTTTGTCGACATGAACAATGATTCTGTTGTCAGCCATGTATATTGTGCCATTTCTGTTGCTGATCAAACTTTACTAAAGGTTATGATTCACGAACTGTCCATCATAAAGAGGTCACCTGACCTTACGCTTAAAACCGATTTATTTTGTCCTTTTCATTACGCTGCTTTCCGTCAAACATTTAAGCTATTTTCAAAAGCGTGCAGCCTAATCAGGAAACGATCACGTCTTCATTAGTTTATTGTTGTTGTTGTTCATGTTAGCTATAAGCCTAATGTTTAACATTAAAACACACGCCCGCCATGTGTAGGTTCGCAATACATTTTAGTACTGAGTAAAGAAAAACCTTTACTTGAGGTTCTTAGCGTTTATCTTAGTACAGTCCCGTAGATTCCCGTTCATTATTTGTTTGAATCAATGGTTTGGCTCCGCAGACTGTACGGAGAAGACCTGTGCTCGTTCATGAGTCACGAGCACGTCCACTGGCCTGGTGACGTCACACGATTGGAAAACTTAAAAAAAAATATTTTGAAAAAAAAAAAGTATATGTCCTAAAAATAGTAATTTTTAAGAAATATATTAGCCTTAGTCTGAAACTCCAGATGCCCTGTGGACCATTTTACAGGCTCCTCCTTTTACATGAGTGTCTATGACAAAAAGTGCTTTTTGAGCCGCAGGGCTGCAATACCACGGCCTGCCACTAGCACGTACTGAAATTGGGTGAAAAGGGGCGTATCCCCACCCTTGGTCTGGATAGACCGTAGCCTCCTGCCTAAGGGGAGAGGGGTGAATAGTCAGTGTCCAGGGGGAGAAGTGTCAGCTGTGATCCGACCCACACGCCTCCGGGTCCTGGAGGTGAACAGGTCCTGGAGAGATGGGGGCTCACAACCAATCACCTTCTCAGCAGCATGCACAATGCGCTGCAGTCCGTGCTTGTCCCGTTCTGCAGCGCCGGGGAACCACACGGTGATGGAGGAGGTGAGGATGGACCACACGGTGATGGAGGAGGTGAGGATGGACTCGATGATGGCCGTGAAGAACTGCACCAGCATCTTGGTTGGCAGCTTGAGTTTCCTCAGCTGCCGCAGGAAGAACATCCTCTGCTGGGCCTTCTTGATGAGGGAGCTGATGGTTGGCTCCCATCTGAGGTCCCGGGTGATGGTGGTGCCCAGGAAGCCAAGGCAACTTTATTTATACCGCGCATTTCGTACACAAGGCAACTCAAAGGAAACAGAAGGAATACGCAAGGAATGCTCCCAAGAGTTCTGATCGCTGCTTCACTCACTCGGGCGCATACATACGTCACGACCACACGCTATTGAAAATCAGATCCAATCGTTTCAATGGAGTTGACCCCTCCCACCTGTTAACGGAGCTCAATTGTGAAGATCCAGACCCTTGGATCTTCCATTTTTAATGGATGAAACGGACTCGTTGCACAATCACCATACAACACCACAGTCACAAGTGCACAATGCACATGAGTGAAAAGCATTGATGGATCGATAAAAAAAAAAAATCGCAATAATCATCTAATACTTCTATATCGGGATATATTGTATCGTATCGCAACCTATGTATCAGGATACGTATCGTATCGCCAGAGACTAGGCCCTATTGGCCAGGCTATACTTATTACCCCATAACGCCAAAAAACTGGGCGTATATGTTTATATTCCTGTCAGACAATTGATCCCAGTTAATAATGAAAAGCCCCAACACTGACACCTCTTTTGTTTTGAATATAGAATCTGACCCGAATGAACATCAAATACATGCATCCTCTTGAGGTTTTAAAAACATTGCGAGATGGATTTAGCAGACTAATAACGGGATTGGGTGAATGCTAGTACTCTTCTAGGATAGTGACCTGTTTCGGTGTTTTTTTTCTGCTGTGGGATTATGAGAAAAGCTTGATGGAGAAAGAGGATTGGGCCCTGCACCTGTTATACGGCTGTTTACCCATGTGGGCTGAAGGGTTAAAGTGAGGTCTCCAAATCGCAGGTTAACCCTGGCCCCGGCGCCTGTGAGCAACTAATAGACCCTTCAAGAGGATTAGAGAGAGGAGAGACTCGCTGTTCTGAGCTGGACAGGCTTCGTGATGGCAGAGTGTAAGAAACAGGGAGGGGAAACATTGCAGTTTTGTGATTTTTCAAAAGCAATATAAAAGAAACGCTCTCAAATCCTATGTCTAAAACAAGGCATTTATACATTTGAGTATATAATGGCTGCACTTGCAGTAAACACTCTTTAGGCCTATCTTGTATCTTGGTGCTAAACCTTTCAGTAAAAGTAAATCAAATAATGAATAGCCTAGGGCTAATTGTCGTTTATATTAAAAACAAATTGCTTCACTGTTACGATTTATGAACTATTTATGAATACAGATCTTTAACAAAAACCTCTGCTCAAAAGAAAAAGAATGCTTCCCTCTCCACTGTCATTTCAAACAAAACAAAAACTTCCATTGTGGAGTATCGAGATCGACCAAAGTTGAGAATGCGAGCCTCACTCTGAGGTCCACGCGGGCAGCTTCAGCTCTGGGTCACATCTCTCACAGGGTCAGGACGTGCTGCATAATCTTTTGCAGAAACAGCGCGCTGCTTCTTTTCACTGACGTCGCTGTGCGGCTGGAGGCTTCTCTGGAATGTGCCCAGTGCACAGTTCACCAGCGCACGCCTCAACACTGTTTCTACTAGTGCTGGGCGATATGACGATACATATCGTGGGCACGATAGAAAAGTGTCTATCGTGTCATTTCTCTTCTATCGTTTATATCGTTTCTAACCTAATTTCATCAATTATTAAAGCAAATATTACATTAAATAGGCCACAAAGAATGTATTAGTGTTGTCTTGTCACTATGCATCCTCTAAGTTTATATTAAGTGATTATAAACAAGAATAAAAAAGAACTTTTTCACATAGAAACTCCGTCTTGTGGTTTTGCGACAACACCCTGCTTTACGATATTGCTGTCACACCTGCTGTAGCAACGGCGACATCTAATGGACGTACACCCCCACTACAGCATGTTTATTTCTGAGTTAAATGTCACTTCATAACAGAGGGTACATTTGCGTAATATGTTTAGCTTTGACGCAGCGCTGATCCTTCTCTCAGCTACTCCCCTAAACACCGCGTGGTTTCGCTCTGCTTTACGTATGGCACATAAACAGCTTTTTAGTGATAGATCTCACAACGGAGCTGACTGATAGGCAAGGCAACTTTATTTATACCGCGCATTTCGTACACAAGGCAACTCAATGCGCCTTGATAGTGCATGGATCTGGATTAAACACACGAGAGAGAGAAGAGAGGAGAGGCTGGTGCAGGAGGTAAGAGACGGATCGGGCAGCGCGTAGAGCAGCTAAAGACGTACAATGCAAACTGCTCGCCCACGGTTTATTAAACATTACGTTAAAATTGAGATATTTGTATTGGTGTAATATGAGCCTTGATATTGAGGAGCAGATGATGCTCTGAATAAGTCGTTCTCTACGCACGAGTTTACACATTTCTGTTGTTGAATTGGTGTCACGACTCAGATGTTCAGATCATGTTAAGCCCATTTTTCCTGACATAAACAATACAGGCTATATACATTATCCATAGCGAAACCACTGCTTCAAAATAAATTTGAAAAAAAGTAAGTAAGATATTTTTGTTAAACCTTTGTCGTGATATATATCGTTATCGTGATATACGTTTTTTCCATATCGCCCAGCACTAGTTTCTACTTGTGTGTGTGTGTGTGTGTGTGTGTGTATATATATATATATATATATATATGTAATATATATATATATATAGTACTAAAACACCTTGAACTTTTGAATTTTTTACTGAAAGTTCACACAGAAGTAACAGACGACTGTGAAGTGAAAGCAAAATGATACATGATTCTGTTATTTTTCAAAAAATAGAAAAGTGAAAAGTGGGGCGTGCATAAGTATTCATACAGCATTTTTCTGAGTGCATTAAATTGCCTTTATAACATTCCTAATGACTGCAGAATGTTCACACCTTGTCCTACCCATTAAATAGAGGCCCCCTGTGTGTAATCCTCAGTAATGTTTTTTGTACTCACCTGTCCAGGGACTGCAGATGGAAAATAGCTACTTTGCTAAATCTGGTACAAATCATCTCTTCTTTTGTAAAGACTAATGGTTTTGTACACTGTCCCTGTTTCAATAAACAATAAACTAAGCTATGGTCAGAGTGTATTGGTCACTAAACAACATCATGAAGGCCAAGGAGCTCACCAGAGAGGTCAGGGATAAAGCTGTGGAGAAGTTTAAAGCAGCGTTAAGTTATACAAAGATTTCCCAAGATTTGAACATCTCACGGAGCACTGTTCAATCCATCATTCGGAAATGGAAAGAGTATAGCACCACTGCAAACTTACCAAGACACGGCCGTCCACCTAAACTAACAGACCGAACAAGGAGAGCACTGGTCAGAATTGTAACCAAGTGCCCCAAGATAACTCTGGAGGAGCTGCGACGTACTGCCGCTGAGCTGGGGGAATCTGTACATGGGACAACTATAAGTCGTCCATCGATCCATCCATCCATTTTCTTCCACTTGTCCGTTGCCGGGTTGTGGGGGCAGCTGTTGGAGCACCAGCCCCTATGGCTCCTCCTGCATGTGGTGGGTCCACAGAAGGACGGCCTCATGGTTCTAACCAGGCCCGTTGGTCTCTCATAAGGGGCTTCTGAACCGCTCTTTGTCTGATCCGTCACCTAGGACCTGTTTGCCCTGGGAGACCCTGCCAGGGGCACAAAGCCCCCGACAACAGAGCTCCCTGGATCATTCGGGCTCAAACCCCTCCACCACGTTAAGGTGGAGGTTCCAGGAGAGGACTACAAGTCATACTCTACACAAACCTGGCCTTCATGGACAAGTGGCAAGAAGAAAGCCATTATTGAAAGGAGGCCATAAGAAATCCCATTTGAAGTTTGCTAGAAGTCATATGGAGGACACAGCTACCATGTGGAAGAAGGGGCTTTGGTCAGATGAGACAAAAATTGAACTTTTTGGCCCAAATGCAAAACGTTATGTATGGAGCAAACCTAACACTGCTCATCGTCCTGAGTGCACCATCCCCAGTGTCAAATATGGTGGGGGAGCATCATGCTATGGGGCTGCTTTTCCTCAGCAGGGACTGGGAAGATTGTAAGAATAGTTGGGAAGATGGATGGAGCCAAATACAGAGACATTTTGGAGGAAAATCTGCTGGAGTCAGCAAGAGAATTGAGGCTGGGGCGGAGATTCACCTTCCAGCAGGACAATGACCCTAAACACAAAGCTACATCTACAATGGAATGATTTAAAAACAAACATATTAATGTGTTAGAATGGCCCAGTCAAAGTCCTGACCTAAATCCTATTGAAAATCTGTGGAAAGACCTGAAAACTGCTGTTCACAAACGCTCTCCTTCTAATGTGACAGAGCTTGAGTTGTTTTGTAAAGAGGAATGGGCTAAAATGTCAGTCTCTACATGTGCAAACCTTGTAGAGTCAAACCCCAGAAGACTTGCTGCTGTTATTGCAGCAAAAGGGGGTTCCACAAAGTATTAAGTCATGCTGTATGAATACTTCTGCACGCCCCACTTTTCGGTTTTCTATTTTGTTGAATAGAATTATTGGAAATTTTGAAAAATAACAATCATGTATCATTTTGCTTTCACTTCACAGTTGTCTGTTACTTGTGTGTGAACTTTTAGTAAAAAATTCAAAATAAAATCTTTACTTTTAGGGTTGTAAACATGACAAAATGTCCAAAGGTTCAAGGTGTATTAGTACTTTCACATGGCACTGTAATATGTATGATAGAAGAGGGAAAAGAAACTTTCTGTTAACGGTATGCTAGTAAATTATGGGGGCTGGGATGAACACACTTTGAGCTCAGAATGGGTACAGGGATGACTTATGAGATGTAAAAATGTAGAGGACACTGTCATGTTCTCTCTATGATGTAACACAATCCAGAAATATAGATACAATACTTCAGGCTTGGAAGAAGAAACGAACCAAACTAGGGCTGAACGATATTGAAGTAACTTGCGATATGCGATACGGTTGTGCAATATCGCGATAACGATATTACTGCGATAGTTCACTAAACCATTTCAATACGATATGTTCCATTCAAATTAAACACCAATTGTAAGTCACTAGTTTTTCAGCAAATCGTGTCCGAAGAGGACGACATCAGCACCAAAACAAGACTAAAATTTAACTTTTAGTTTTTGGCTGAGTTTGCAAAAGAATGTGTCGCTCTCGGTCAGATGCAGACTTTAGTGATGTTGCGATATATTGTGGCTTCTTGCGATACGGATATTGCATCACCTATTATCGCGATGTGATATTTTTTGCGATATATTGTGCAGCCCTAAACCAAACTGTAAATGAAGCAACATATACTGCTCCAGGTATGAACAATGTTAGAATATCGTTAGAAGCTCTCTGTCCTTTGTTCTCTGGTAAAACAGTGACATGGAATACAGAGCCGTGGGAAGACATTTTAGTTAGGGGGTGCTGAGGGACAAAATTTACCCCAAAAACGCTTTTTATGTGCATAATTCCGATTTATTAATATTGCCTGCAGTTCACAAATTATCCACCAGGGGGTGCTGCAGCGCCCTCAGCACCCTGGGTTCCCACGGCCTTGATGGAATATGCTGGTGTTTGGAGCGTGCGTCCAGTGATGTGACTCTCTCCTGACACTGGGTGGTAAGAGTCACACAGTGGCCTCGCTGCAGTGCAGTTGTTGGGTGTAACTGGGCAGGCCAGCAGGGTGAGGCCGGACACTGGAGAACAGATAAAAAAATGTAGTCGACTCGTAGGAGAGGTTATTCTGGGCTTATGCCCTTTCACTTTAATAGGTTTATTCATGTAGAAATTATTCGGCCCCCTTGAACTTTTCGACCTTTTGCCACATTTCAGGCTTTAAACATAAAGATATAAAACTGTAATTTTTGTGAAGAACCAACAACAAGTGGGACACAATCATGAAGTGAAACGAAATGTATTGGATATTTCAAAAAATTTTAACAAATTAAAAAACTGAAAAATTGGGCGTGCAAAATTATTCAGCCCCCTTAAGTTAATACTTTGTAGCGCCCCTTTTTGCTGCGATTACTGCTGTAAGTCCTTGGGGTTTGTCTCTATCAGTTTTGCACATTGAGAGACTGAAATATTTGCCCATTCCTCCTTGCAAAACAGCTGGAGCTCAGTGAAGTTGGATGAACAGCGTTTGTGAACAGCAGTTTTCAGTTCTTTCCACAGATTCTCGATTGGATTCAGGTCTGGACTTTGACTTGGCCATTCTAACACCTGGATATGTTTATTTGTAGATTTTGCTTTATGTTTTGGATCATTGTCTTGTTGGAAGACAAATCTCCGTCCCAGTCTCAGGTCTTTTGCAGACTCCATCAGGTTTTCTTCCAGAATGGTCCTGTATTTGGCTCCATCCATCTTCCCATCAATTTGAACCATCTTCCCTGTCCCTGCTGAAGAAAAGCAGGCCCAAACCATGATGCTGCCACCACCATGTTTGACAGTGGGGATGGTGTGTTCAGGGTGATGAGCTGTGTTGCTTTTACGCCAAACATAACGTTTTGCATTGTTGCCAAAAAGTTGGATTTTGGTTTCATCTGACCAGAGCACCTTCTTCCACATGTTTGGTGGGTCTCCCAGGTGGCTTGTGGCAAACTTTAAACAACACTTTTTATGGATATCTTTAAGAAATGGCTTTCTTCTTGCCACTCTTCCATAAAGGCCAGAGTTGTGCAGTATACGACTGATTGTTGTCCTATGGACAGAGTCTCCCACCTCAGCTGTACATTTCTGCAGTTCATCCAGAGTGATCATGGGCCTCTTGGCAGCATCTCTGATCAGTTTTCTCCTTGTATGAGCTGAAAGTTTAGAGGGACGGCCGGGTCTTTGTAGATTTGCAGTGGTCTGATACTCCTTCCATTTCAATATTATCGCTTGCACAGTGCTCCTTGGGATGTTTAAAGCTTGGGAAATCTTTTTGTATCCAAATCCGGCTTTAAACTTCTCCACAACAGTATCTCGGACCTGCCTGGTGTGTTCCTTGTTCTTCATGATGCTCTCTGCGCTTTAAACTGACCTCTGAGACTATCACAGAGCAGGTGCATTTATACGGAGACTTGTTTACACACAGGTGGATTCTATTTATCATTAGTCATTTAGGTCAACATTGGATCATTCAGAGATCCTCACTGAACTTCTGGAGAGAGTTTGCTGCACTGAAAGTAAAGGGGCGGAATAATTTTGCACGCCCAATTTTTCAGTTTTTTATTTGTTAAAATGTTTTGAAATATCCAATACATTTCGTTTCACTTCATGATTGTGTCCCACTTGTTGTTGGTTCTTCACAAAAAATTACAGTTTTATATCTTTGTTTGAAGCCTGAAATGTGGCAAAAGGTCAAAAAGTTCAAGGGGGCCGAATACTTTCGCAAGGCACTGTATGTTGTCACGGTGTACAATTACAGACTATACATAACATTGTAAAAGTTTGGAATAATTTGCTAACAGTAATATGTTTAGCACTGTAGATTAGTCGATTCAGTATTTGATATTAATTCAGAATGACTCGTGTAGTGAAGCACTACACCCCCCGCCCTTTTATGTGATGCTTAAAGTGGCGTAAAGAGCAGGTGCAAACGCTAAAAGGCCACAGCGCAAATTATATATCACATTTTTGGCACTAATAATAAACAGTTTTTAGTTGCGAAGTGCATAATAACTTCTTGAAACTTTACTTTTGCTTGTGCATTTCATACTTGTATTAGAATATGAGAAATCACAAGCTCTGTTTAATGGACTCCTTAAAGAGTAACTCACCCTCAAATCCACTTTTTTTTCCTGATAAACTCTATAAATGAGTGTCCAATAGTGTTGTCTACATGTCCTGGTCATTATTTCGGCTATTTAGTGCAAATTAGTTGAAAGATCAACTTTCTGCCTAAAAGCGTTAGTGAGGCGCCATCTGCAGCGAACTGTCGGTACTGCATTTGATTTTTGAATTCGGCGCCCCTATTTGTGCAGAGATGACGTCAGGGGTTAGACCTGACGTCAGATGCCCTGCCGCGCTGGGCTATAAAAGCGGACCAGTCTCGCTCACGCCCCGTAGCGAGTTGGAGAAGGAATAGCGAGAGAATATTTTCATCGATTGTCAGGTTTGCGAATTGTTAACATAGCATTTAGGTAGATTTTATTAGCATAGCTTTTTGTATTATAGATAATTGTATAGTGTTAGTTGTGTTAGTTGTTGAATATTGTAGTTTTAGTCATTAGTTGCTTTTATTGTTCGATTAGTTAGCTGAATTTAGCTTAGTTAGTATTGGTTGAACTGTTGTAAACGCCGGTAAGTACAGAATCAAGTAAGAAAATTGGCACTAAAAAATTAAGATCTTTAATTTTAATTATTTTTTTATCATTCAACTAAATAAGCATACACATAAGAGACTTTATTATAGCCTTTACTCTACAGAGTGATCATTCAGTGGTAGTTAACGTGTTACATTGGTTAAACTTAAAATGTAGTAATAGAAATGACTTTGGGCTATACAGTAACTGGGTCTTTGGGTCCACAATGTTACAGACCCTTAGTCAAGCCTTTAGATAAACATGACCTGGATGATTCTGTGTTATCTTCAATGAAGACAGTGTTCCTGCACAATAAGATATATTTTTTATTTATGTGATATGTTTTGTACACTTTGCTGAAATAAAATAAAATAAAGCTTTGTAATGCATATAGTCACGTCTCTAGACCTCACACAGTATCTGCTGAGGACACTGAGATACATCTCCCATGCTTACGTAGACTACAGCAAAAAGTCTACATCTAAAATAGATTGATAAATTCTGAAAGGACTGTTCGGTTGCTTAGCTGCGACGCTGACATCGATCGAGCTCAATGCTAAGCCACTAGCTTTGTAAATTACAGAGGAATCACACTAATAAAATAACCCAGCGCCTCAGAGCAGTCTCAGGTACAAGGCCTCTGTCTGTCACAGTGCTTCTCCTGTGTAGAGAGAGCTGTAGAGATGCTTCTCCTGTGTAGAGAGAGCTG
Source organism: Proterorhinus semilunaris (assembly GCA_021464625.1). NCBI lineage: Eukaryota > Metazoa > Chordata > Actinopteri > Gobiiformes > Gobiidae > Proterorhinus > Proterorhinus semilunaris. The sequence continues at coordinate 659,630 of CM038361.1, read as the reverse complement.
TAGAGATGTTTCTCCTGTGTAGAGAGAGCTGTAGAGATGCTTCTGTGTAGAGAGAGCAGAAGAGATGCTTCTCCTGTGTAGAGAGAGCTGTAGAGATGCTTCTCCTGTGTAGAGAGAGCTGTAGAGATGCTTCTCCTGTGTAGAGAGAGCTGTAGAGATGTTTCTCCTGTGTAGAGAGAGCTGTAGAGATGTTTCTCCTGTGTAGAGAGAGCTGTAGAGATGCTTCTCCTGTGTAGAGAGAACTGTAGAGATGCTTCTCCTGTGTAGGTAGAGATGCTTCTCCTGTGTAGAGAGAGCTGTAGAGATGCTTCTCCTGTGTAGAGAGAGCTGTAGAGATGCTTCTCCTGTGTAGAGAGAGCTGTAGAGATGCTTCTCCTGTGTAGAGAGAGCTGTAGAGATGCTTCTCCTGTGTAGAGAGAGCTGTAGAGATGCTTCTCCTGTGTAGAGAGAGCTGTAGAGATGCTTCTCCTGTGTAGAGAGAGCTGTAGAGATGCTTCTCCTGTGTAGAGAGAGCTGTAGAGATGCTTCTCCTGTGTAGAGAGAGCTGTAGAGATGCTTCTCCTGTGTAGAGAGAGCTGTAGAGATGCTTCTCCTGTGCAGAGAGAGCTGTAGAGATGCTTCTCCTGTGCAGAGAGAGCTGTAGAGATGCTTCTCCTGTGCAGAGAGAGCTGTAGAGATGCTTCTCCTGTGCAGAGAGAGCTGTAGAGATGCTTCTCCTGTGCAGAGAGAGCTGTAGAGATGTTTCTCCTGTGCAGAGAGAGCTGTAGAGATGTTTCTCCTGTGCAGAGAGAGCTGCAGAGATGTTTCTCCTGTGCAGAGAGAGCTGTAGAGATGTTTTCCTGTGCAGAGAGAGCTGTAGAGATGCTTCTCCTGTGCAGAGAGAGCTGTAGAGATGCTTCTCCTGTGCAGAGAGAGCTGTAGAGATGCTTCTCCTGTGCAGAGAGAGCTGTAGAGATGCTTCTCCTGTGCAGAGAGAGCTGTAGAGATGCTTCTCCTGTGCAGAGAGAGCTGTAGAGATGCTTCTCCTGTGCAGAGAGAGCTGTAGAGATGCTTCTCCTGTGCAGAGAGAGCTGTAGAGATGCTTCTCCTGTGCAGAGAGCGCTGTAGAGATGCTTCTCCTGTGCAGAGAGAGCTGTAGAGATGCTTCTCCTGTGCAGAGAGAGCTGTAGAGATGCTTCTCCTGTGCAGAGAGAGCTGTAGAGATGCTTCTCCTGTGCAGAGAGAGCTGTAGAGATGCTTCTCCTGTGCAGAGAGAGCTGTAGAGATGCTTCTCCTGTGCAGAGAGAGCTGTAGAGATGCTTCTCCTGTGTAGAGAGAGCTGTAGAGATGTTTCTCCTGTGCAGAGAGAGCTGTAGAGATGCTTCTCCTGTGCAGAGAGAGCTGTAGAGATGTTTCTCCTGTGCAGAGAGAGCTGTAGAGATGCTTCTCCTGTGCAGAGAGAGCTGTAGAGATGCTTCTCCTGTGCAGAGAGAGCTGTAGAGATGCTTCTCCTGTGCAGAGAGAGCTGTAGAGATGTTTCTCCTGTGTAGAGAGAGCTGTAGAGTTCTCCCTGTGAAACATGTTGCTAAACATGTTAGCTCGCTGGAACTACATCGGACTTTGTTTACGAGTAGCGCTGCAGGTGCCGAGTCAAAGTCGGATGACTCAGGCCTGTCAATCACAGACCCAGACCCCGCCCACCCCTCCCGCGCCCCTTAGTCCTCCAGGCAACGCCCCTTTTCTGTTAATATTTTCAAATCTGAGGCTGAGGCTCTGGAAGGGGGGGTTAGTAACCCTTTAATGACAGCGTACAGAGAGTGATGTGTTTGTCCAGATGTCGTGAGCCCAACAGGTGGAGCGGTCAGTGAGCACACCAGATAATGGCTGCCTTCTTAAAGCCTCCCTCCCTCCTCCCTCACACATGTCCGACAGGCTCCAGGGGCCCACAAGGGCCTGTCCGCCCACTCCTACTGTCTGTTCTAAAGCAGGAGCCTGCATGGTAGTCTGCTCGCAGCTACTGTTGTTTCTAAGTTATTTTGGAAAAATAATTACTTGGATATTTTAAAAGTCATTTAGTAACTTGCGTTACTACTACTAGTAATCTTCAATGAAGGTACTTGATTCATCTTCTGTACTCAGTAGTTGAAGTCTTCGAACGTTTCGCCTCTCATCCAAAAGGCTTCGTCAGCGACAAAAGTCCCACTCTGGCCGCAGCTGAATATATAGACCAACAGGAAGGAGTTAGGGTTGGCCCATCTCCTCCTCTCTAATCACAGCTACTCTCACATGTGGGTAAACACCTAACGACCTGCTCACCTCAGTATCGGTCAGTCTTGTCCTATTCATAGACGATCACTACCCAGTATCTGTCCTATTCATGGATGATCACTGCTAATTACCTGCCTATTGTTCTTGGCTGAGGTGCCGTCTCCTTGGACTGGCCAAGCCTTTTCGGTTTCCTCCGAAGGAGATTGGAGTAAAGAGACGGGAGATTAAATCTGAGACCGCCATTTCGATTCATGGCGGGGTTTTCTTTCCTGACAAAAATAGCTTCTTTAACTCCTCTTTCAAACCAACGTTCTTCTTTAGCTAAAATGTTGACCTCCCCGTCCTCAAAAGAGCGGTTGGAGGCTTTGAGGTGGAGGTGCACCGCCGACTGAGGCCCGCTTGTGCTTTCTCTTTGGTGTTGAGAAAGTCTCTTCTGTAAAATGTGTTTAGTTTCTCCAATATAATGTTGTTTGCATTCTTCTTCTTCTTTGCATTGAATTGAATAAACCACATTGCTTTGTTTGTGGCTCGGAGTTTTGTCTTTGGGATGAACTCATTTTTGTCTCAGTGTGTTCACCGGTTTGTGGTTCACTGGAATCCTGTGCTGCCTAAAAATTCTCTGAAGTTTCTCTGAGACCTCGGCTACATACGGCACCACAACTCCCTTTCTGTCTTGTTCTTTGGGTCTTCTTCTTGGGTCTTAGATTAATCCGTACCTTCATTGAAGATGGACAACTCCTGTACGACTGAGAACTTACACAGACATACTACTAGTAATCTGGTTTAGGAACTAACTAACTTAAAAATAATAAAGCTTCTCTTGAATCCTAAGTTCAAAATAGGAATGTTCATGATTAGTCAGCATGGGCTTCATCAATTAATCGATCGAAAAGTGTGTTAATAATTAATCGTTCTGCTGTATGTATAAAGGAGAAAATGGAGTATAATCGAATAATTCAACTTTTGAACGATGTTTCATTATTTTTACTGGGGATAAAAAATACAATCTTGATTGATATAAAGCGTCTAATGCAACTGCACTAAGCCGGTGGTTAATCGTTTGATAAAGGAACCAATTCATGAAATTAAGCAGAATGTGCATCAATAGTAGTTCTGTGTCCTATGGATCTCTGCGGCCGTTAGCGCCGGTGCGCGCACTTTAACAGTGCCAGCATGTGAGTCTGGTAAGACTCTGCATCAACTTGATTTCTACAGCGTAACATATGCAAGCAAACAGGAAACGGAGTAAACCAATCAGCCAAGGGTAGTCAGTGGCGTTTGTGTTAATATGCAAACATAATTATGAATCACAAAACTCGCCAACCGCCGATGTGTTTTTGGGAATTCACCGCTGATTAGAACGATCTCTACTGTGCGCCGCCCGTAGATTGTTGTCGAGGGGACTTCCGCATCCCAAGTGTAATGCTGCTTGTGAACAACACGTGACCGCAAATAAACGATTCTGATTGCACGATCCATTTGAGTTCGACAGGAGCGGCAACAGCGAGCTCCCTGCCCAGACTGATGTCCCCCGTGTATAAAATAAACAGAGGGGGATCAAGTTTGCAAATTATTGTTCCACTATTGGAAAATAAACAATACGATGTCTGGGACTCATTGTCTCAAACACTGTGAGAGAACAAACAATCCGTTTTATAAGAAAAATATTAAAGATCAAATGCAAAGTTGGAGTGAAATGTCATTTTGTTTTTGGCCAAATATTTACTCGGATCTACTTATTATTATACTTTCACCCATCTCCTCTAAAGGGTTAAAGGGAAACCGTGACACTGGGAATATGCTATGTTTTATTTAAACATGTAGCCTAACGTGTTGTTTAAGTTGCATGTTTTAACTTTAACAAATCTGATGGACTTCTCTGAGGACAGCTCTGTCACTTTAACAGCACCTTGTACTGAACTTATGAGGCCAGAATGTGAAGATTTAGAGTTGGTTTAGAGCAGGCAAAAGTCAAACAGTAGATTTACTAGATACGCACGCGTTTTGAACAGCATTGTTTTCAATGAACAATTCGCTAACGATGCGTCTAATTTAATGTGCGTGAAAATGTGACATAACGCCTCGTTTTCACGGCACATTAACATGACACGGGCACAGTAAACGTGAACACAGCCATTATCATCACTGTAGTAAACCTACATGACAGAAAGCCAACTTTTCACCAAACCTTGGAGTGAGACATTGGTCCGTCCTGAGCTGGGTGGCCTTTTTCATGCCGATAATGTCTCGTAATCGTATAAAATTATAAGCCAAGAACAAGTGTATGAATAACATGGCTGAGCACATCAGGAGCTGCATAATGGCTCCGTCAGTGGGGGTTTGGCACCAACAGAACCAGTTTAAAGTGTGAGAGGGCAGTCCAAAGTTTATTATTATTATTTTTTTAATAATTCAGATATGATTTCCTGCAATCTGGTGCATTTTAAATCATAAATAATAATTTTAGCTGGTCTATTTACTGGTGTTAAAGAATCATATTTCTGAGCCCAGTTAGCCCCCTTCATCGTTACGGCCCTGCCTACTGGTACAATGACACAAAGCATTGTGCATAGTTGAGTCAGTCACATGCAGCTCAGAAACACGTTTAAAACATCCCCCGCACTTAAGTCGGGGATCAAGTTTGACTCGTGTTTCCTGTTATCATAATGTATTTGTTTTGTATTAGTCCATTAAAGAGCTACTAAACACCCCTTCCAGAGTTTACTCCACCCACTCCCAAAATTAAAAAAACTCGGCGAAAGAGGCGTGGCGGGAGGCTTTGGGGGGAGGGGGAGTGTGTGGGCGGTCTCTGCTCTGTTGACAGTCCCAGACCATGTGTGACTGGGACTGACTGACTCCCGTTAAGCCGCATTTAGACAATGTTTGCGCCACTGCAGCCTCTCGTCCCGGCTAGCTTCTCCGGACATGTGGCGCCACTTTCCCGGACTCTCGAGCCTGTCGTCCCGGCTAACTTCTCCGGACATGTGGCGCCACTGTCCCGGACTCTGGAGCCTGTCGTCCCGGCTACAGGCCGAGCACACGCGGCGGACATTTGACGCTCGTATCTCCCCGTTCCCCCTCCTGGCTTTAGCGGACACTCAGTCACACACTGCCCCGCTCTGAGCCTCCAAGGCAGGGGATGGCTAACCGCTGCCCCGGTGTCTGTGAGCTCTCCCTGGGGGAGATTACAGTAAAAAGCCCTCAGCCCCGTCTCATAAACACTGACAGCCCTGATTATCTCTGTCTGCCCGATACAGCTTTATCGTGTCTGTAGTTTCAACGTGAAAACATCCAGCCATGTCACTAAACAAGTGAATCTGGGTATTTTGGGGAAACATTTGTCTTTATTTAGTAGGAGAGGTCGGGGATGTGAGTGCTGTGGTTCACAGAGTGGAGCGGAGCCTGTAGGTCAAATCCCGTCTCGGGTCTTCTCTCCTCATCCTCCCGCTCCGTGGCCGCTCTGTGACAAGCATGTTGTGCACACGTCACAAAAGGGGAGGGGTCAGCTTTTATACCACAGCGGCGGACTTGGTGACGTATGATGGCTCTGTGACGTATGATGGTACGTCATCAGCCAACCCCTAAATTCAAATGTAGTAAGTGCTGTTCAAACGTGAGAGGCGCTGAACAGACGGTTTTGTACACAAAAATTGGATTTTGAACAAGTTTGCACTAAAATGTCAAAATAATGATAAGGACATGTAGGTAACTGTGTTAGTGACCCGTATAGATAGTTATTCAGCAAAAAAAAGTTGATTAGGTGTTTAGTTGCTCTTTAAAAGTTTATATTTAAACTTGCCCTGGCATCACTTTTCAAAACATTTATGTTAGGCATTGTTTGGTTTATATTTGAGTGTTTTAGTCATGTTCCTCCTGTTTCTCTGTGTCAGTCATTCCAATTATTACCAACAAAAAGCATAAACTTTAGAAAATCTGGAAACATGTATTCCCTGTCTCCTGCAGTATGTTAGAGCATGTTTGATGATTAAACTTTCAATATGATTATTCAATGTAATAACTATCAAAGGCACATAAAGATATATATATATATATATATATATATATATATATATATATATATATATATATATTAGGGCCGGGACTTTAACGCGTTAATTTAGATAAATTAATTACACAAAAATAACGCGTTAAATTTTTTTGACGCATTTTAATCGCACATGTTTTTACAACGCGGAACGTTTCTCACTGGATGAGTTTAGGCGGACCGATTATCCTGGAGCACCAACTTGTAGCACAGTCAACATATAATTTATGTTTAACATTATTTTTATTGTAAACGCAATCCGGTGTGTACTTTTTGTTGTTATTTACGTGCCCAGCTGAGGCAGGCGCGCTCATTGTATTTCTTCACGCATGTGTGCGCGCCCTCGCTCCCAGTCACACACAACACGGACTATTGAGGGGATCAGGCCTCCTCACATGGACTAAAGCCCGGGTTTGAAGCGGGTACACAACTCTGAAAGACTTGGAGTTTCTGGATACTGCTCAACAGGACCGATGAGAGTTTTCCATTACGTTTGTTTTCGGGTTGCGTAGTGTGCCTGCACGGGCGCGCGCTTCAGCTGCGACCTCGCGCTAATAGTTTACGTGCCTTTAAACCAGCTGTTGCTAAATCAACAAAGTCTGTTATGGCCTCTGAAGCAACAATAAACCATATTTTGTTGCTTAAGCTTATGTATTCAGTCATTATTCAATGGTATACTAAAAATCCATATGAAAAAACTTACTTCTCACTGTTCTCAGGTCAAATATTTATATGCGATTAATTTCGATTAATTAATTACAAAGCCTGTAATTAATTAGATTAATTTTTTTAATCGAGTCCCGGCCCTTATATATATATATATATATATATATATATATATATAAACTAAAAAGCCATTGTAAACTAAGGCAATACAACTCTAACACAAAGATAAATAATTTGTACATGAAATCATCAGATTTGTATGTTGTTTTATGTCTGCAAAAATGACATTGGTTATAAATATAAAATGTAAGAGGCCCCCCATGGAAAAGAGATGGTTCATCTCAATGGGGCTATCCTTGAAATAAATGAAACATTAAATAAAATTAAACATATTTTCTTACTTCTTATAGTAAAAATATTTTTGAATTACTTGCAAAGTTGTACTCAATTAGTTGTTGAGTACATTGGCTACTCTAACCACGTCATACTGTGGGCTATATGAAAATAACAGTCTTACCTTTTAGAAGAGACATTTACTCAGACTGGGGTTAATGCTACTCGTTTCTCATCAGCAGTGATGCCAGTAACTAATTACTTAGTAATGGATTACTGTAATCAGATTACTTTTTTCAGTAACTAGTAATCTAACGCGTTACTATTTCCAAATAAGTAATCTGATTTAAGTTACTTTTTTAAATCACTATGAGTTACTATATTGTCATTTTCCTTTGGAAAAAAATACATTATTTTTGCATCTCGACGAGTGACGTAACAAAGTCACGTTTTCAGCCTAAAACACTCACACTGGTCGGGGAGAGAGAGTAACACTCACACTGGTCGGGGAGAGAGAGTAACACTCACACTGGTCGGGGAGAGAGAGTAACACTCACACTGGTCGGGGAGAGAGAGTAACACTCACACTGGTCGGAGAGAGAGTAACACTCACACTGGTCACGGAGAGAGTAACACTCACACTGGTCGGGGAGAGAGAGTAACACTCACACTGGTCGGAGAGAGAGTAACCCTCACACTGGTCGGGGAGAGAGAGTAACACTCACACTGGTCGGGGAGAGGGAGTAACACTCACACTGGTCGGGGAGAGGGAGTAACACTCACACTGGTCGGGGAGAGAGAGTAACACTCACACTGGTCGGGGAGAGAGAGTCTGCGTTTGCTTTGTTACTGTTAAAACACACTTCCAATAAAGTGAGTGTTGGTAAAAGGGTTTGTCATTAGTGTGTTGAGGCGGTGGAGATGTTGTCGGCCGTAATTGAATGTAACGAAAAAGTAATATATTACTGATTACTCCTAAAAACTAAAAACTAACTAAAAATTATATTTTTTCAAGTAATCTGTGGCAACACTGCTCATCAGTAAGCTTCTGCAGTGTTTCTCATCTGCCAGAAAACATCCCACATGGCATACACGCCAGAGGAGCCGCCGACAGACACGCATACACGCCAGAGGAGCCGCCGACAGACACACATACACGCCAGAGGAGCCGCGGACAGACACGCATACACGCCAGAGGAGCCGCGGACAGACACGCATACACGCCAGAGGAGCCGTGGACAGACACGCATACACGCCAGAGGAGCCGCCGACAGACACGCATACACGCCAGAGGAGCCGCCGACAGACACGCATACACGCCAGAGGAGCCGCGGACAGACACGCATACACGCCAGAGGAGCCGTGGACAGACACGCATACACGCCAGAGGAGCCGCCGACAGACACGCATACACGCCAGAGGAGCCGCCGACAGACACGCATACACGCCAGAGGAGCCGTGGACAGACACGCATACACGCCAGAGGAGCCGTGGACAGACACGCATACACGCCAGAGGAGCCGCCGACAGACACGCATACATGCCAGAGGAGCCGCCGACAGACACACATACACGCCAGAGGAGCCGTGGACAGACACGCATACACGCCAGAGGAGCCGCCGACAGACACGCATACACGCCAGAGGAGCCGCGGACAGACACGCATACACGCCAGAGGAGCCGCGGACAGACACGCATACACGCCAGAGGAGCCGCCGACAGACACGCATACACGCCAGAGGAGCCGCCGACAGACACGCATACACGCCAGAGGAGCCGCCGACAGACACGCATACACGCCAGAGGAGCCGCCGACAGACACTCATACACGCCAGAGGAGCCGCCGACAGACACTCATACACGCCAGAGGAGCCGCCGACAGACACGCATACACGCCAGAGGAGCCGCCGACAGACACGCATACACGCCAGAGGAGCCGCCGACAGACACACAGACAAAATGAATCGTCTGCAGCCGCTCGTTGCAACAAGTCAGGGATTTTTTTGGTTTGAGCGTGTGATGAGTGTGGCGTGAGAGCGTGTGAAGGCACTCAAATGCGTGTGTCACACGGTGAAAGCGTGAGAGTTGGCAGCCCTGCCAATGTTTACGTGTTGTAGCCTTTAGCCTGTTAGAAGCTATGCTATGCTAACAAATTGAAAGTTATAAATCTGACGTCAGGACGGAGAAACACTTTGCAACACTCACCACTCACCACTCAGATGACTTAATCCCGACTCAATGTTTAGTCCAGTTTGTAACAGCAACAACGTATGGCTCTGTGTCTCTGTGGTGACCAAGTGTCCGCTCCACTTTGTTTAAACTTAGTAAAAACATACTTT
>CM038360.1:31776740-32169240 GCA_021464625.1 Proterorhinus semilunaris | reverse complement strand
ACACGTCATCCCCCCAAAAAATGCATAATTTACACATAATGTGAATACTTTGAGTTACAACTTTACTTTAAGCCATAGAAAAAAGCCAATTGAGTGAATATGATTCAATGTTTCTGTAATAAAGGATCAATACCTAATATTTACCCCATTTACTACATCACATTTGCTGCATGAGGTTTGTACTGTCGCCGAATGGAGGTTGATTTTTATTCAATGCTTTAACCTTACTGCTTTTTTTACACAACACCATCTGTTCTTAAACAATATTTTCCTCCAAATAGTATGCACAGTGTCATTTGCACTTCATGAAAAGATAAAAAAATCATGTCAAAATTTTGCACAAGTTACGTTGCAGGTGTTTTAAACAGAGCTGAACTCTCCTCCTCCACAACGTCCTGACCACTTTTAGATGTGGTCTTTGTGACAGTCCAATGAGATCACATTCGCATCCTCTTCTGGGTTGTGACTCTTGGTGCTGGGCATGTGACGTCTCCAGCCTCGTCAGCACAGAATGGCCTGGTGGACGCAGTGAGAGCCTCTTCCTCAAACGTGGTTTTGCTCCATTCTCCTCATAGTGTTGAACTATCTCCGCCAGTGTGTTGTTGCCAATGCTGAAAAAGAAAAAGAGTAGGAATTACTTTAACGTTATTAAATCCGTGGTAAGAAAAGTAAGTAGTTCTTCCTCCACCACTGGCTAAAATTATTAGCATCACATTCAATTCAAGAATGCTGACAGGGGTTTGAGCTGTTAGATTGATTTGAGTTTGGACTGGATACTTTTGTTGAGGAGTCTCTGCTTGACATTTTGATATATAATAAGTGTGTTTGGGTGGAAGCGAAAGCCTGTGGTGATGCTAACTAGGGTCCCGAGTGACTCGGGGGCTTGTAACAACATTAGGTATGAGAAAGTCTAAACATGATAGCTAGCACAGAACGAGTGTCCTGTGCTAGCTAATAACAATAGGTATGCGAAAGTCTAAACATGAGAACGTATTGTGTTTTTAGAATGAACACAAAACGACAAACTTTGATGTTTACTAGGCCATAGTGATGGACATCGTGTAGCCTACTCTTTACAGACAAAATCCTGCGTGATTCTCCCCAGGTTGCCTGTGTCAGCTCTGCCTCAATCTAGCGTAACTTTTTCTGGCCATAAAACCGAAAATATGAAGCGGATCTCTCTCAAATAAGAAGTGGCTGAAAGCTAGGGATGCGCTGACTACATTTATTGAGTAGTTTAAGTTGGGAGAGGTATTGATTTTGTGTAAATAGCAGGTTCAGCTGCACGTTAGCTTAGACGTTAGCCATTAGCTTAGATGTTAGCCGTTAGCTTCCAACAGCACAATAGACTCGTCAAAAACGAGTGCACAGCAGCCACAAGCGATAAAAAAACTAACTTTCACTCACCCGTCTGAAGTATACTTTGCCTTCTGCTCAGCAAACTCGTAGTAAAACCATTTTCCAGTGCAAGTAGCGATAGCCTGCGTGAGACACAGGGGAAGCCTGTGCCTCCTCGGAGGAGGTGTGTATGTGCCTGTGTGTATGTAAATACACACAGACAAAGTCACGCCCCTACAGCGCGCTCCAAAATCTCCCAAAACAAGCAGGTTTGAATCTAAAAGTTTACGCTTTTAAATATACCAATACTGCTAGCTTAAACGTGGAGGGGCTTCTTCGTGACTTCAACTGAACGATTCTGCAAAAAAGTGAAAATCACCAATTTTCAAAATAAAAACTTTGTTTACGTTTTTCTCCAAACGCAAGCTGCCGACTTGTGTCGTTGGATTCCACGGCGGGTCACATTTGTTTAGAGTCAACCCAATTTGCAGCTGAAGTTTGAAGTTTAGCGCTCTGGAGCCGTTATGTTCGGGCACTGTCCCAGCCTGAGTCTTCATTACCAACAAAGGAACCATTAGGGCCTTGTTTTTCTCTTTTTCATTCAACTTTTGTCAACTGTAACTGAATCAACAACTGTTGAAAGGAGGTAACAACCAACAAGTGTTTTCAACTTTTTCAAGTTGAAGGTTTGTTGTCAAGTTTTAAATAGAAACCAACAATAACATGGAACAAATTGTTTACGCATATTGAACTACAGTAAATCTATGACTATACATGAATGAGTAGGATTACTTATGGAACAGTTCACCTTGTTTTCCAATTAACTTACTTACCTAGTGGGGAACCTATGCTTCCTCCTTATCAAGAGTGCAGACGTATCTCTGCTTAATGCCGCTGCTTGCCTCTTTATTTGCTTTTTTGATCATTCTATTTTTGGGCACATGTCTTGGATATGATTTTATTCATTTCTTTTAAGTGAACCAAGGCTTTTAAATCATTTTTCCTTTTTTTTTTTTTTAACTCATTTGACGAACCAACGACGACAATCTTGTCAACATGGCTGAGGGAGTAACGCAAACATCTCCTTGTGAAAGCTGTCGGATGTATCAACAAAAACCTTGCCTACAGGACAAGATTTTTGCCTTGGAGACGGAAAAAGGACTTAATGACATGTCCCTGTGGAACCCGGTAAGAAGACTGGAAAAACTGATACTTGCAACCTAAAGCTAAACGATACCATAACATTCCCGAAACTTAACAGACAACCTGGTGCTAGGCCAAAGCAAAGACAACATGCTGGTAAAAATGCACCTGGAATAAAGTTAACAGATGTTCACCTCTCTCAGAGGATGAGTATAACGAACAGAGAAAGTCAGAGAGTAACAGAGAACAAGAAGTCAAAACAAAGATGGAAAAACTGTGCCAAGTGTCAAGGCCAGAGAAATCCTGGTGCTTGGAGACGGAGCCATATCTAATATAAACAATGAGCTGATGACCACCAGCACTTATCTGAGCGGCACAGTTTCTGATATCATTGATGTTCTAAACAAGGAGATTACAAATAACCCTGGGATTAATAAACTTGTTATACATGTTGGTGCTGTTGACATAAAAAACCGAGAGTCTGAAGTCCTGAAAGAAAAGTTTAATAAACTTTTTGAGAGACTTGATTCTCTGGATAAAGAGGCAATACAAATTTTCATCAGTGGACCTATCCCAAACATCGATGGGAGAATAAACACATTCTCCCGGCTGTTTTAGTTGAACACATGGCTGTCCAAAGTCTGTGAGTCAAGAGGACTGTATTTCATAGAGAACTTTAATCTTTTCTGGAAACGCGACGATCTGTTTAAAGGAAATGGCCCACATTTGAGCAGAGGTGGAGTGAGACGACTGACGGAAAATCTCCTCCATGCTCTGCAAAATCAGTGGAGGCCTGAGCTGCAAGAGAGAGCAGAGAGGAGCATGAGAAGAGCTCCTGGCTCGCCAGCAAAGGTTTTGCCTGCATCCCCAGTAAAAGATTCAGTCGCAGCTGCACCATCAGCGCCTACAGTAGAGGACTCAGCCACAGTTAAGGATCCAGCCACAGCAGTGCCATCAGCGCCTACAGTAGAGGACTCAGCCACAGTTAAGGATCCAGCCACAGCAGCACCATCAGCGCCTACAGTAAAGGACTCAGCCACAGTTAAGGATCCAGCCGCAGCAGCACCATCAGCGCCTACAGTAAAGGACTCAGGATCCAGCCACAGCAGCACCATCCGCATCTGCATCTCCGGGGAAAAGCTCAGCTTCAGTACCACCTGCATCTATAGTAAATGATTCAGCCGAAGGAGCACGTCCATCAGCTCCACCACAGGCCTTGAGCCCGACTGCTACATCTACACCCTCCAGAGATGTTTCTGAATCATTCCCATCCCCCAACTCACCTATGGGATTCCCCAACCATTTTGAAACCTTAATAAAACAAGGGACTCAAATGACTCCCCTCACTCCAGTCATGTCAAGACCAAGGCTTTCATCCCCAAAGAAGTATCATGCCCCTCTCCCACCTCCGCCTTTTTCACCCAAGGTTAGAGCCCTGCACGGGCCTGATTTCTGGGCCCGAGCCCGGCCCGGCCCGACAGACTTTCAGAATTATCAGGCCCGAGCCCGGCCCGCGGCCCGGCTCTTCCCTCTCACGCTCTCTCTCTCTTGCTCCCTTTCCAATATTTTCCAAATGCGTGATTAAACAGCGCTGCAACAGTTGACCTGTATTGTATGAATAAATAAACACTTCTATCTAAACGTAACATAAAGCACAGTGTTTATTTGTTATTGTTGGGAGGAACACGCATGCATTTGTTTCCTGGAAACACTGCGAACACATACCGTCAATAGAAGCACTCCGCACGCGAACCGCTCCGTCCTCTCTCTCCATACCGCTTTGCAGAGGTTTGCTCACGCGGGGAAACCCCCCACGCCACAGCCCACATGGACGGCAGGTACATGTTTGTGGCAAGAGGTGGCGGGTCAAGACCATGGATGTATTATAATTAACGACGGGGCGAGAGGACATCGATAGAAGCACATCCGCACGCGGACCGCCCGGTCCTCTCTCTCAATACGACCGCTTTGCAGAGCTGTACGCACGGCGAGGAAAACTCCCACGCCACGGTCCACGGGGAAGGCAGGTACATGTTTGTGTTGAGTTGGCGGGTCAAGACAAGACGAGGTGTGAGAGAGCAGGTGGGCAGGGAGAGAGGAGAGCGGGTGCTGCATTTAATGTCGCCATTTAAGTTGGTTAAAAAATAGCAGCACAACGCATTGGCAGGGGGGAAAAAACCAAGCCCGAGCCCGGCCCGTGTCCAACGCAATGATGCGGTAATGGGCGCCGTCGGGCCCCTCGGGCCTCAGGCTCAAATGCAGGGCTCTACCCAAGGTCTCCCCAGCTTGGCCCCCACCACCGGTGCCCACAGCTGTTATCTCCAGCAGCTTCACTGCTGCTGTCTAGGACATTAGGGGCCTCTCCGTTGCTACCATGCATAGCAAACTCAAAACCAACCAGAGGTCCATAGAGGGAGTGTGTTCTTCTGAAACCATTAGTACTGTCAAACAACTTAGATTAGATAAGAGAGGGACAGTCAGACCGTCCCATCAAAGAACTCTAATCCATATCCCTTGCAAAAAGATTCCATCCACTCAAACACAGATAAATCTCAAACATGCTGTACTCAATGTCAGATCATTAAAAAACAAGTCCTTTTTAATAAATAGTTTTATTTCCTCTTATAATCTAGATTTTATGTTTTTAACTGAAACATGGCTTGACACAAACACTGGAAACGCAGTTTTGATTGAGTGTAAGTCCATCAAATTTCAATTTTGTGTCTGAAACACGCCAAAACCAAAGGGGCGGGGGTGTCTGTGCCATATTCAGGCACTCAATTATTTGAGTATGTGTCTTTCAAAATGGAGATAAAACAATCTTCCATACTTTATATGACTATTTACAAACCACCACAGAATTGTTTTATTGAAGATTTTATTGAATTACTTTCATTTATATTGACTGATTTTGATTGTTTAGTTATTTCAGGTGATTTTAATGTGCATGTGGATGTGACCAATGACAGGCATGCAAAAGAATTTAGAGCTGTTCTTGAAATGTTTGGTTTAACTCAGCACGTGAGTGAGGCGACTCACAACAAAGGTCACACTCTAGATCTAGTTATTACAAAAGGTGTTAATATATCAAATGTGAATGTTCTTGATGTTGCTTTATCTGATCATGTTTGTGTCTGCTTTGACCTGTCTGTTACACCCAAACCAGAGGTTGGGCCTGGAGTTATTCAAAGAAGACGCATAAATTATACAACAAGGACACAGTTTATGGAAATGATCAGATTTGAAAATCCTCCGTGTTCTATTGCTGATAATCTGTTGGACTCTTACACATCAAGCGTCTTAAATGTTTTGGATACTATTGCTCCTGTCAAGGTTAAAATGGTTAACAATAGACAAAAGGCACCTTGGAGAAGTGAAGATTCGGTCAGAGCACAGAAAAGGGAGTGCCGAAAAGCCGAACGGAAATGGTGCAAGTCAAAGCTCCAGGTTCATTTTGAGATATTCAAAGAAGTGCTTTGTGAGATCAACCAGATTTTGCGTGGAGAAAGGGAGAAGTATTTCTCTAAAACCATCACAAACTGCAGAAACAATTCTCGTGTTCTGTTTTCCACAGTAAACAGATTAACTAACCCTCCAGTTTCACTGCCCTTAGAACTAATCTCTACATCTAAGTGCAATGAGTTTGCAATATTTTACAAGGCATTAAAAATGCCATAATTTCAAGAACACAAATAGCAACCCTGCCACCAGATAAACACCTTGAGCTGACACATTTCACACCTGTTACTGACAAAACAATGGAAGAGGTTATCTCCGGTCTGAGTTCATTCACATGCTGCCTTGATGAATTACCCACTAGATTTCTGAAGTCTGTGCTGACCAGCTTGTTACCACAACTTGTTCAGTTAGTCAACATCTCATTTGAGACTGGAGCATTTCCAAAGGCTTTGAAAACTGCGGTCATTAAGCCTCTTCTAAAGAAGAGCAGCCTTGATCCCAAGATACTGAACAACTACCGGCCCATATCAAACCTACCATTCTTAGGAAAAGTCCTGGAGAAAGTAATATATCAACAGCTCACTTACTTTCTCCTATCCAACAACGTGTTTGATACTTTCCAGTCAGGATTTAGGCCCTGCCACAGCACTGAGACAGCTCTGATCAAGGTGACAAATGATATCCGTATGAACACCAACGCAGGTAAGGTCTCAGTTTTAGTTCTGTGGACCTGAGCGCTGCCTTTGACACAGTGGACCACGGGATCTTACTTCACAGGTTAGAAAACTGGGTGGGAATCTCTGGTACTGCGCTAAACTGGTTCAAGGCCTATCTGGAGGATAGGACGTACTTTGTCAAAATTGGCAACTGTGTCTCAGACAAAATTTCCATGACCTGTGGAGTCCCCCAGGGGTCAATCTTGGGACCCCTCTTATTCAACTTGTACATGCTTCCATTGGGTCAGCTAATCAACAGCAACAATGTGTCGTACCACAACTACGCAGATGACACTCAGATCTACGTGTCACTGACGGCAGGTGAACATGGGCCTGTAGATACTCTGTCACTGATACAGGTAAA
Source organism: Proterorhinus semilunaris (assembly GCA_021464625.1). NCBI lineage: Eukaryota > Metazoa > Chordata > Actinopteri > Gobiiformes > Gobiidae > Proterorhinus > Proterorhinus semilunaris. Next base: position 32,162,220 of record CM038360.1, on the reverse strand, counting down.
CATGGGCCTGTAGATACTCTCTGTCACTGACGGCAGGTGAACAGGGGCCTGCTCACCTGTCACTGATACAGGTGAACATGGGCCTGTAGATACTCTCTGTCACTGATACAGGTGAACAGGGGCCTGTAGATACTCTCTGTCACTGATACAGGTGAACAGGGGCCTGTAGATACTCTCTGTCACTGACGGCAGGTGAACAGGGGCCTGTAGATACTCTCTGTCACTGATACAGGTGAACATGGGCCTGTAGATACTCTCTGTCACTGATACAGGTGAACATGGGCCTGTAGATACTCTCTGTCACTGATACAGGTGAACAGGGGCCTGTAGATACTCTCTGTCACTGACGGCAGGTGAACATGGGCCTGTAGATACTCTCTGTCACTGATACAGGTGAACATGGAACTGTAGATACTCTCTGTCACTGCATCGAACAGATCAGTTTGTGGATGCAAAACAACTTTCTCCAACTAAACTCAGACAAAACTGAGATCATTGTTTTTGGCCCACAGACACAAAGACAAAGTGTTATCAGTCACCTTGAGTCTCTCTCTCTAAAAAAAATCAGGTTAGAAATCTAGGAGTAATCATGGACTCAGACCTGAACTTAAACAGCATCAAAGCAATAACATCATCAGCTTTTTATCATCTGAAAAACATTAAGATCAGAGGAATAGTGTCAAAACCAGACTTGGAGACACTCATCCATGCATTTGTCTCCAGCAGGTTAGACTACTGTAACGGCTGCTCACTGGCCTTTCTAAACGAGCTGTTAGAGCTGCAGAACATCCAGAACGCTGCTGCTCGAGTCCTGACAAGAACCAGGAAATATGACCATATTAGTCCAGTGCTCCGGTCTCCGCACTGGGTTCCTGTCACTCAGAGAATAGAATTTAAAACAGCTCTGCTTGTGTACAAGTCGTTTCATGGTTTAGCACCAAAGTACATCTCTGACATGTTAGAGCCGTATGAACCATCTCGGGCCCTGAGAACTTCAGGGAGTGGTCTCCTGGTGGTTCCCAGAGTCAATAATAAACACGGTGAGGCTGCGTTTCAGTTTTATGCAGCTAAAATCTGGAACAGTCTTCATGAGGATGTGAGACAGGCCTCAACTGATTGTATAAGGACAGGAGATGGAAATTAGCATTGTACTAAATCTGGGGCAGCCATCTTTTTAATGTACCTGTCCGTTGTCCTTTTAAATAAATAAATAACTAACTAACTCTGACAATGTTCAAATCCAGGCTGAAAACAGCTCTTTTTACCCGAGCATATGAAAACTGAAAGTATTCTATCTGCACTCTTGCCTTTTACTGTAATTGATTATTTTTTATGTTGATGTTTTATTGATTTGATCTGTTTTCTTGTAACTTTATGCAACTGTGAAAGCACTTTGAGTTGCCTTGTGTATGAATTGTGCTCTACAAATAAACTTGCCTTGCCTTGCTAAAGCTAATCCTTAACCCCAGTCCACTATCCGCCCCTGGTGGATTCCCAGTTTATCATTTGAATAATCTGGTCACCTCATATTCATTTGGCGGTACTTAAAAATCATGAATATTCGACACACTATAAGAGCATAACCTACAGGCAAAATGTCCCAGTCTCCAACTGTCCTGCCTTGTCTGAAACCTGCTCGCCTGTCTCGGTTTTCTCCAATCCAAGTGTTCCGGTGTCCTTGGGGACCTAGACCTGTCAAACAGAGCTGGCCCCCTCAGACACCCCCGCCCCCGACTGCGACGGGCAACACAGGTAGTCATTTAGAAAGTCTATGCACGCGGTGACACAGGTCTGGAGGTATGCGGCCGGTATGCGCTCCTCATTGTTCTCCTGTGAAAGTCCCTACAATCAGTTCAAAGGGACGGGTCAGGGCAGGGGTCAGGCCCCATCCCACACACGTACACACGTACACACGCACACACACACACACCTGCCCGCCGCCCGAGGGCCATTGTTCATCTTTCTTCACCTCTGTTCATTCAGTAACCCATAACCTTGTCTTTTCATATGATCTGATCAGAACTACTGTGACTGTCTGGGGTTAACTGTCCCTTTCAGAAGCTCAGCCAAATACATGCTGTCATTGTGTTAGCCGAAACGCTTTACTATTTCCCATTTCAACGAGAACGTGGACTTGGGGAAGCAGTCTCACACACTGGGCACATTCTCTCTGTGAACACCACATTCACAGCACGCCACAAGTCACACATCTCCTTTAGTGTTTGGCTGCAGTGCATTGTATCAGCTCTGTGTGTGCACGTTATGGCGACAAAGTTTACTGTTCTTTTTTTTTTTACAATAAAATGCAGTGCTTTGTGAAATGTATCCTAATAAAGGAAATAATGTGCAGCAGTGGCGGCTGGTGATGTAAAATTTAGGTGGGGCTGTTGCACACCATGTTGTTTTTTTGTTTTACTGCTGCTTCAGTCTGAAAAGAAGCATGTAACCACATATCAGCTGCATCACTTCATCAGCGAAAAGTCCCATTGAGTCAAAAAACAAAGAATATCCGAAAAATCCATCAGTGTTTGCTTATTACCCATAGGGTTTACAGAGACCTTGTGCAACTTCAGTGAAAGTAACCAATGTAGAGTCTTCAGCGTGGTGATCTGCTCTGTGATAGGCCTGGATTCAGAGTCCTCAGCGTGGTGATCTGCTCTGTGATAGGCCTGGACTCAGAGTCCTCAGCGTGTGAGCTGCTCTGTGATAGGCCCGGATTCAGAGTCCTCAGCGTGGTGAGCTGTTCTGTGATAGGTCTGGATTCAGAGTCCTCAGCGTGGTGAGCTGCTCTGTGATAGGCCTGGACTCAGAGTCCTCAGCGTGTGAGCTGCTCTGTGATAGGCTCAGTCCCAGAGCCAAGTGTATGTCCAGTATTTGCTGGAGGCGGAACCATGCGACACTGCCACCATTTCTCTACAGAGATTAATAAAGGATAATTTATCTATCAATTACTGTCATATTCCTGTGCATTCTCAAGACTAATTGGCGGGTTGGGGTGGGTTTGCTTATAGCCCCCCAGCTCAGCTGTCATGTGTTGGAGTTCACCCCGGTGAACGAGAGGGTCGCGTCCCTACGCCTTCGGGTCGGGTACAGGTCTCTCACCGTCTCGGCCTACGGGCCCAACATCGGTGCAGAGTACCCGGCCTTCTTGGAGTCCCTGGGAGGGGTACTAGATGGTGCTCCGGCTGGGGACTCCATTGTTTTACTGGGGGACTTCAACGCCCACGTGGATAACGACAGTGAGACCTGGGTGGGGGTGATGGGGAAGAACGGCCTCCCCGATCGGAACCCGAGTGGTGTTCTGTTATTGGACTTCTGTGCTATTTACGGTTTGTCCATAACGAACACCATGTTTCGAGCACAAGGATGTCCATGAGTGCACGTGGCACCAGGACACCCTAGGCAGGAGGTCGATGATCGACTTTGTAGTTGTGTCATCTGATCTCCGGCCGCGTGTCTCGGACACTCGGGTGAAGAGAGGGGCTTAGCTGTCAACCAATCACCACCTGGTGGTGAGCTGGATCTGCTGGCAGGGGAAGAAGCCGGTCAGACCTGGCAGGCCCAAACGTGTTGTGAGGGTCTGTTGGGAACGTCTGGTGGATCCCTCTGTCAGTAGGGTCTTCAACTCCCACCTCCGGAAGAGCTTTACCCAGATTCCGAGGGAGGTTGGAGACATGGAGTCCGAGTGGACCATGTTCTCCTCCTCCATTGTCGATGCAGCTGCTCGTAGTTGTGGCCGTAAGGTCTCTGGTGACTATCGCGGCGGCAACCCCCGAACCCGGTGGTGGCGCCCGGAAGTAAGGGATGTCGTCAAGCTGAAGAAGGAGTCCTACCTGGCCTTGTTGGCTTGTGGGACTCCAGCTGAGAGGTACCGGCAGGCCAAGCGTGCTGCAGCTCGTGCAGTCGCAGAGGCAAAAACTCGGGTCTGGGAGGAGTTTGGAGAAGCCATGGAGGAGGACTATCGATCGGCCTCGAAGAGATTCTGGCAAAACATCCGGCGCCTCAGCAGGGGGAAGCAGTGCTTCACCAACACTGTTTACAGTGCAGGTGGGGGGTTGCTGACCTCGACTGGGGATGTGGTCGGGCGGTGGAAGGAGTACTTTGAGGACCTCCTCAATCTCACTGTCACGTCTTCCGATGAGGAAGCAGAGGCTGGGGACTCGGAGGGGGGCTCGTCCATCACCCAAGCTGAAGTCACCGAGGTGGTTAGAAAGCTCCTCGGTGGAAAGACCCCAGGGGTGGATGAGATTCGTCTTGAGTACCTTAAGTCTCTGGATGTTGTAGGGCTGTCTTGGCTGACACGTCTCTGCAACATCCCGTGGCGGTCGGGGACAGTGCCTCTGGATTGGCAGACCGGGGTGGTGGTCCCTCTCTTCAAAAAGGGGGATTGGAGGGTGTGCTCCAATTACAGAGGGATCACACTCCTCAGCCTCCCTGGTAAGGTCTACTCCAGGGTGCTGGAGAGGAGGATCCGGCCAATAGTCGAACCTCGGATCCAGGAGGAACAATGCGGTTTTCGTCTCGGTCGTGGAACACAGGACCAGCTCTATACCCTTCATCGGGTGCTCGAGTGTTTGTGGGAGTTCGCCCAACCAGTCCACATGTTTTGTGGATCTGGAGAAAGCGTTCGACCGTGTCCCTCGTGGTGCCTTGTGGGGGGTGCTCCGGGAGTATGGGGTCCGGGGCCCTCTGCTAAGGGCTGTCCGTTCCCTGACCGCAGCAGGAGCTTGGTTCGCATTGCCGGCAGTAAGTCAGACCTGTTCCCGGTGCGTGTTGGTCTCCGCCAGGGCTGCCCTTTGTCACCGGTTCAATATGGACATAATTTCTAGGCGCAGCCAGGGGCCGAAGGGTGTCCGGTTTGGGAACCTCAGAATCTCATCTCTGCTATTTGCAGACGATGTTGTTCTGTTGGCTTCATCAAACCAGGACCTCCAGCGCGCACTGGGGCGGTTTGCAGCCGAGTGTGAAGCGGCCGGGATGAGGATCAGCACCTCTAAATCTGAGGCCATGGTTCTCCACCGGAAAAAGGTGCTTTCCCCGCTTCAGGTCGGTGGGGAGTCCTTGCCCCAAGTGGAGGAGTTCAAGTATCTCGGGGTCATGTTCACGAGTGAGGGACGGATGGAGCGTGAGATCGATAGACGGATCGGTGCGGCGTCAGCAGTGATGCGGTCGCTGTATCGGACTGTTGTGGTGAAGAGGGAGCTGAGTCGGGGGCAAAGCTCTCGATTTACTGATCGATCTACGTTCCCACCCTCACCTATGGTCATGAGATTTGGGTAATGACCGAAAGGACAAGATCGCGAATACAAGCGGCCGAAATGAGTTTCCTTCGCAGGGTGGCTGGGCGCACCCTCCGAGATCGGGTGAGGAGCTCAGTTACCCGGGAGGAGCTCGGACTCGAGTCGCTACTCCTCCACGTCGAAAGGAGCCAGCTGAGGTGGCTAGGGCATCTGTTCCGGATGCCTCCTGGTCGCCTCCCTCGGGAGGTGCTCCAGGCATGTCCCACTGGGAGGAGGCCTCGTGGAAGGCCCAGGACACGCTGGTGGGACTATGTCTTCGAGCTGGCCTGGTGTCGCTTCGTGGTCCCCCCAGAACAGCTGGAGGAGGTGTGCGTGGATCGGGAAGTCTGGGCATCTCTGCTGAGACTGCTGCCCCCGCGACCCGGCCCCGGATAAAGCGGAAGAAAATGGATGGATGAATGGATGGACTATAACAAAAAAAGTTACTGTCAGTATTAGCAGTGCAGGTTTACATCATAGTGCAAGTGGTTGATAAAGTGACGCAGATAAGTGATGTTAATACAGGGATTATGTCATGTGTTCTGCAAAGAGGTTATTGCACATGTTACTTTAGAGTCTTGTTGTACAGTCTGACAGCAGTGGGGTTGAAGGCCCTGTGGTAGAGCTCCTTCTTGCACTGAGGGTGTCTCAGTCTTCCAATGAAAGAGCTGCTCAGCGCCTCTACAGTCCCGTGCAGTGGGTGGGAGGTGTTGTCAATGATGGAGGTGAGCTTGGCTAATACCCTCCTGTCCCTCACCTCCTCCACAGAGTCCAGGGGGCAGCAAAAAGTATGTGTATCCTTTGGAATTTCTCACATTTCTGCCTAATTGGTCATACCATGTGGTCTGATCTTTATTTAAATAATAGACAGTGTCTGCTTAAACTAATACCCCCCAAACACCCACATGAAGTTTTAGTCATCGGTTCTAAGGCCCAGAGAGAGAACCCTTTACCCAAACTACAGTCATTGTCTTTTAATCCTTCCTCACAGGTGAAGAACCTGGGTGTGATGTTTGACTCTGAGCTGACTTTAATTCCACACATTAAGAATATCACAAAAATAGGTTTTTACCATCTAAAGAACATAGCCAGAGTCCATCCCATTCTCTCTCGGGCCAACACGGAGACGCTCATGCATGCTTTTATCACCAGTCGTATTGACTACTGTAATGCCCTGCTTTCTGGTCTTCCCAAAAAGAGTATCTCAGGTTTACAACTTTTACAAAATTCAGCAGCTCGTGTCCTGACGAAGACCAGGAGGCGGGACCACATTACACCGGTTTTAGAGTCGCTGCATTGGCTCCCCGTGTGTTTCAGGATCCATTTTAAAGTTCTTTTAATGGTTTTTAAATGTCTTAATGGTCTTGGTCCTTCTTATCTTTCACAACTGCTTTTACCTTATGAACCTTCACGGCCCTTCGCTCCTCCGGCAGGGGTCTTCTAGTTATTCCTAAAGTCAACAGAAAGACTCACGGCGAGGCGTCTTTACAGTATTATGGCCCTCGCCTCTGGAACGACCTGAGGAGGAGCTCAGGACCACAGAGAACGCAGAGACCCACCTTTTTAGCTCAGCTTTTAACTGAATCTATTTAGTTAGTCCTAATGATATATGTTATGTGTGTGTGTGTGTGTGTGTGTGTCTGTATATATGGTTTATGGAGCCAATTGACCTGACTACTCACCAGCACTACGAGAACCTAAGGGGATTAGCAGGACTATGCTACGGTCCTCATAAACCAAGATTTTGTATTTTCATTTTTAGCATATAAAGAGCATAATTTCATTGTTTTTCTGAAGTCCTTTTAATGCTCAATGATAATATATCATGCACATATCAAGTTTTTTTAAATTCTTAGCTTTTAAAGACCATAAATTGAAAGTTTATTTGACGTCCATATAATACCCCAACCTGACTTCTTGTGTATGGAGTGTATGATGTGCTCCCCCTACCCTACTCTGGCGGTATTGAAGGCTCCATTGTGATTGGTTCTTTATGGGGACACGTGCGGGATATGTGTCCGGGCATGTTGAGTGATTTCGGAAGACATCTAATGGTAATGCGAAGAAGAAGGACCAAGAGAAAGTTCACTCCAAAGAAGACAAGAAAATATATTGGTAAGTATCTAGTCCTTGTTAAATATACGTTATCAAGTATTTTCTGAATGGAACTTAGCCCCGGCCTGGAGGATTTATCCCCGGGCTGGATGATATGGGGACCGGGCTATTGGGTTTTGGAGCTGGCTGTGGAACTTAGCCCCAGCCTTGGTGAGTTTTCCCCGGCCTGGATGAGTTGGGGGGTGTAGTCCGAGGAGGGGTGCTTAAGAGTGGGTCCGAGATGTGGGCTGTGTGTCCCCGGAGGTCCAGAGGAGTCAGGGGGGCGAGTGTGTGCATGTAGGGCCGGGGTAGGAGTGCCCTGAGCCGGGTAGTGTAAGTGGAGTAGAGGGTGGGTCATTGTGGTGGATGTTGGTGCGGGGCTGGTAGCTTTAGGAGCAGGCTGGTCAGAGGAGGTCCAGAGGAGCCAGGGGGGCGAGTGTGTGCACGTAGGCCGGGGTTGGAGTGCCCTGAGCCGGGTAGTGTAAGTGGAGTAGAGGGTGGGTCATTGTGGTGGATGTTGGTGCGGAGCTGGTAGCTTTAGGAGCAGGCTGGTCAGAGGAGGTCCAGAGGAGCCAGGGGGGCGAGTGTGTGCACGTAGGCCGGGGTAGGAGTGCCCTGAGCCGGGTAGTGTAAGTGGAGTAGAGGGTGGGTCATTGTGGTGGATGTTGGTGCGGAGCTGGTAGCTTTAGGAGCAGGCTGGTCAGAGGAGGTCCAGAGGAGCCAGGGGGGCGAGTGTGTGCACGTAGGCCGGGGTAGGAGTGCCCTGAGCCGGGTAGTGTAAGTGGAGTAGAGGGTGGGTCATTGTGGTGGATGTTGGTGCGGAGCTGGTAGCTTTAGGAGCAGGCTGGTCAGAGGAGGTCCAGAGGAGCCAGGGGGGCGAGTGTGTGCACGTAGGCCGGGGTAGGAGTGCCCTGAGCCGGGTAGTGTAAGTGGAGTAGAGGGTGGGTCATTGTGGTGGATGTTGGTGCGGGGCTGGTAGCTTTAGGAGCAGGCTGGTCAGAGGAGGTCCAGAGGAGCCAGGGGGGCGAGTGTGTGCACGTAGGCCGGGGTTGGAGTGCCCTGAGCCGGGTAGTGTAAGTGGAGTAGAGGGTGGGTCATTGTGGTGGATGTTGGTGCGGAGCTGGTAGCTTTAGGAGCAGGCTGGTCAGAGGAGGTCCAGAGGAGCCAGGGGGGCGAGTGTGTGCACGTAGGCCGGGGTTGGAGTGCCCTGAGCCGGGTAGTGTAAGTGGAGTAGAGGGTGGGTCATTGTGGTGGATGTTGGTGCGGGGCTGGTAGCTTTAGGAGCAGGCTGGTCAGAGGAGGTCCAGAGGAGCCAGGGGGGCGAGTGTGTGCACGTAGGCCGGGGTTGGAGTGCCCTGAGCCGGGTAGTGTAAGTGGAGTAGAGGGTGGGTCATTGTGGTGGATGTTGGTGCGGGGCTGGTAGCTTTAGGAGCAGGCTGTGGAACTTAGCCCCAGCCTTGGTGAGTTTTCCCCGGCCCTGATGAGTTGGGGACCGGGGTATTGGGTTTAGGAGCTGGCTGTGGAACTTAGCCCCAGCCTGGGTGGTTCTTTGTAGGTTCAAGTATTGTCTGTTTATCTTTCAGAGTGACACTGGGAAGGACCAAAGGCAGGAGATGGCACAAGAAAAAAACAACCCAGACTCAGACCCAGACTATGTGGGTGATGAAGATTTAGATGAGCTCCCCCATCCAAATATATGGCTGACACAAAAGTTGGATACAAGTCTTGCTCCTGCTTCTAGTGCACCGGGAACCAGCCAGCAAGGTAGTTCTTCATACACCTCAGAGTTGCATTCAGAGAATGGTCCACAAAGAGGAGACCCACAGCGGACAAGTTCCATAAATTACTGCTTTGTCTGCGGTAAGCCCCAGAAGAAAATATCGAGACATCTTAAAACACACAAGACCAATGCAGAGATTGTACAAGTCTTTTCCCTTACTGATGTCAAGGAGCGCAACAAACGGATTGAAAAAATTAGGAATAAAGGGAACTTTTTACATAATCAAGCAGTATTACAAAGTGGGAAAGGGCAATTGAAAGTGAAGCGACGATGCAAAAAAAAAGCTTTGGATGGAAAGTTTATTCACTGCATGTATTGTCAAGGCATGTTTCTCCGCAAAGAACTATGGAGGCATACTCGCAGGTGCCCTCACAAACCCGAAGATGCAAACCAAGAAGAGACGTCTGGAAGGAGAAGGATCCTCGGCTCTGCATCAGCTCAGGATGCCGCCTTATGTGCGCAAATCTCGGGTGGGGTTTGGAAGCTTCTCAGTGTTATGAACGTGGATGAAGTTGGATCAGTTGTGCGAAATGACTTCTGTATTCTCCAGTTTGCCCAGTCACTTTACAACATTCATGGACAAGATACAACAAAGTATGAATACATAAGACAAAAACTGAGAGAAGTGGGACGTCTGCTGCTGTGCTTGCGGACAGATTTCTCTGTGCCGACCCTGGAAGATGCTGTTAGGCCTGCAAACTTTGAGAAAGTGGTACAAGCGGTCAAAAAGGTAGCAGGTTTTAATGATGACAATCTTTCGTACAAAACCCCGAGCCTTGCTCTTAAACTCGGCCACACACTGAATAAGATCTGCGACATCATCCACTGCCGGGGCTTGATGGCAGAAGATGAGAAGCTGGTGAAGTATACTGAAACATTTAAGAAGTTGCTCAGTACCAAGTGGAAAGAATATGTATCTCACAATGCCCTTAACACACTGAGTGATGCCAAGTTTAATAAACCGTTAACCTTACCATTCACTGAAGATGTTGTGAAACTTCACAAGTTTTTGGAAAAGGCAGCAGAAGAGGCCACAAGCAAACTGCAAGAAACAGATGATGCTCAAACTTATGCCCGTCTTGCCATGGTGTTGCTCACACAAATCATTGTGTTCAACCGTCGGCGAGCTGGAGAGGTTTCCAAAATGCCTCTGAAACATTTTCTGGAGAGGGATAATCAACAACTTCATGCGGATGTAAGCCTTGGTTTATCGGACACAGAAAAGAAGCTCTGCCGGTATCTAAGTCGCGTGGAAATTATGGGTAAAAGAGGGAGAAAAGTTGCAGTTCTTCTCCCCCGACCTGTTGTCAATGGTCTTACACTACTCACAAATAAGAGGAAATAATGTGGTGTGTCTCCCTCAAACCCATTCTTATTTGCACGACCCAAAGCACCAACCCATTATAGAGGAAGTGACTGCCTGAGACGTTTCTCCACACAGTGCGACACAAAGTACCCCGAGCACCTCCGGTCGACGGGTCTCAGGAAACATGTGGCCACGCTATCTCAAGTCTTAAACCTCCAGGAGAATGAGCTGGATCAGGTGGCAGACTTCCTTGGACATGATATCCGCGTACACAGGGAATTCTACAGACTGCCTGTTCCAACAACACAACTTGCAAAGATATCCAAAGTATTGCTTTTAATGGAGAAGGGATCCATTTCCTCGCTAAAAGGAAAGACGCTGGAGGAGATTGAACTTGAAGGTTTGTTAAATGTATCTCTTATCTGGGTGTGCATGTAGGGCCGGGGTAGGAGTGCCCTGAGCCGGGTAGTGTAAGTGGAGTAGAGGGTGGGTCATTGTGGTGGATGTTGGTGCGGAGCTGGTAGCTTTAGGAGCAGGCTGGTCAGAGGAGGTCCAGAGGAGCCAGGGGGGCGAGTGTGTGCACGTAGGCCGGGGTTGGAGTGCCCTGAGCCGGGTAGTGTAAGTGGAGTAGAGGGTGGGTCATTGTGGTGGATGTTGGTGCGGGGCTGGTAGCTTTAGGAGCAGGCTGGTCAGAGGAGGTCCAGAGGAGCCAGGGGGGCGAGTGTGTGCACGTAGGCCCGGGTTGGAGTGCCCTGAGCCGGGTAGTGTAAGTGGAGTAGAGGGTGGGTCATTGTGGTGGATGTTGGTGCGGAGCTGGTAGCTTTAGGAGCAGGCTGGTCAGAGGAGGTCCAGAGGAGCCAGGGGGGCGAGTGTGTGCACGTAGGCCGGGGTAGGAGTGCCCTGAGCCGGGTAGTGTAAGTGGAGTAGAGGGTGGGTCATTGTGGTGGATGTCGGTGCGGAGCTGGTAGCTTTAGGAGCAGGCTGGTCAGAGGAGGTCCAGAGGAGCCAGGGGGGCGAGTGTGTGCACGTAGGCCGGGGTAGGAGTGCCCTGAGCCGGGTAGTGTAAGTGGAGGAGAGGGTGGGTCATTGTGGTGGATGTTGGTGCGGGGCTGGTAGCTTTAGGAGCCGGCTGGGGATCTTAGCCCCAGCCTTGGTGAGTTTTCCCAGGCCTGGTGGCTTTAGGAGCGGGCTGATTGAATTGAATCCCCCTTTTGTTTTTAGATGAAATTCCCATCAGTGCAGATGAGGCCGAAGAGGAGAGTCACAGTGACTCGGGGGACTCTGCTGAGAAACAAGCGGCAACTGTGGTTATAGATGATGACCCGATCGACATAGCTGATGGAGATACCTCTGATTTTGAAGGCAAGTTCTTCTGTTTACTCTTGTAGTAGTCTTGCTCTGACTTATTCACATTGTTTTGTTTAAATTAATTCCTAATTTTCCTTTTCAGAGGCAGCACAGAGGCCTGCAAAGCAACCTGGACCAAAACGCAGAGTGACAAAAAGAGCATGGTCAAAGACTGAAGAAGCAGCTGTAATGCGGCATTTTAAAAAACACATCAAGAGAGGAAAACTGGCCACAAAAAATGAAGTAACTCAGTGTAAGCAAGCAGAAATGGCCTTAAGTCAGAGAACACTGCAGAATATAAGAGACTTTGTGAGAAATCGTGGACTAGCACGTAAAAGACAACTAAAGGTAAAAGATGGATAAGCATGGAGTGTATGTATGAAGAACATTAAAACTTTTCCAGCCTCTAATTGTGGTTCATCCATCCATCCATTTTCTCCCACTTGTCCGTTGCCGGGTCGTGGAGGCAGCCGTTGGAGCTGCCCAAATCACATAGCACCAGTCCCCTATGGCTCCTCCTGCAGGTGGTGGGTCCACGGAAGGACGGCCTCATGGTTCCAAACGGGCCTGTTGGTCTCTCATAGGGGAATTGTGGTTCAGTTATGTTTAAAGTCCTCATAATTCATCTTTGGTCCTCATGAACCACCTTCTGGTCGGTGGCTGTGTATAGACAACCGTAGCTGATACAAGGATGTTAAATAGACCTAAAATTTTTTCAGATTTTTTACAGTTAGTCTATCCAGAGCTTATCTCTCTAGGACCTTGGGAAACCATAGTCCTCTTAAACCACACCAGGGTTGGTTTTTCCAAAAGGTCAACATAAACCATAAAACCACGTATGTGTGTGTGTGTGTGTGTGTGTGTGTGTGTGTGTGTGTGTGTGCGCATGCACCTGTTTGTCTGTTTGTTATCAGTAAAGCACTTTGTGATACCTTTCGGTGCATTCACAGGACAGGGAGTAAAAAGTAAGTGAAGCCTTTGATTCAATTGCTGGTTGACCCTCCACCTACAGGAGAGAGGTGGCCCGGCTGGCGTCCTGGTGCAGCCACAACAACCTGGAGCTGAACGCCCAGAAGACAGTGGAGATGATCGTGGACTTTAGGAAAGACACAGCCCCACCGTCCCCCCTCGCCCTGACAGACTCTCCCACCCCCATTTCCATCGTGGACTCCTTCTGTTTCCTGGGCACCACCATCACCCAGGACCTCAAATGGGAGCCAACCATCAGCTCCCTCATCAAGAAGGCAAAGCAGAGGATGTTCTTCTTGCGGCAGCTGAAGAAACTTAAGCTGCCAACCAAGATGCTGGTGCAGTTCTACACGGCCATCATCGAGTCCATCCTCACCTCCTCCATCACCGTGTGGTCCATGCTCACCTCCTCCATCACCGTGTGGTCCATCCTCACCTCCTCCATCACTGTGTGGTCCATCCTCACCTCCTCAAGCACCGACTGCAGCACATTGTGCGTGCTGCAGAGAAGGTGATTGGCTGTGAGCTCCCATCTCTCCAGGACCTGTTCACCTCCAGGACCCGGAGGCGTGTGGGTCAGATCACAGCTGACCCTTCTCACCCTGGACACGTACTATTCACCCCTCTCCCCTCAGGCAGGAGGCTACAGTCTATCTAGACTAGGGTGCATCAAACGCCCCATTTTTTTTTTTACTTCAATGGATCATTTTGTGCCTTGTCTAGTTTTTTTATATTTAAAAAATAAAATATATGGCAAAGTTTGGTGACGTTTGAAGTACATTTAGGTGGTCCACCATTCAAATGAATTTTGTCAAAATATCAAAAAGTCGCCATTTGGTGCATATTTTCAGTTTTTCATCATGTCATCATGTTAAATAATATTGCATGCAGTATATAGATATTGCAATAGTACACGCTCAGTTTCTATCTGATTATATTCAATAGTATGACGCTAAATGTATGCAACAGGTGTTAGAAGTGTATTATATAACATATTAACCATTCACTACATCTTTTAAAATGTTTCAACTCATCGGAGACAATAGTTTCAACGCAATAAATTCAGATAGTATATGTTGTTTTCAACATTGTTCTAAATGATTTGTCCAATGTTTAAAATGTTAAATCTAGTTACATTTATTCTACATTCAGCAATGTTTTAAAGTCAATGGTAGTTAGTTATTTGGTAGATTCTTCAGATAGTCGCTATGTCCTTTCCGTTTTGGGCTGTTCTTTACGGTCCTTCTCAACCACTTGAGCACCTTCTGGTAATGTTCTTCACCCTTTGCTGATGCCAAAAAATCTGAGCTGAGCTTAACACCTCTCTCAGCACAGTCATTGACAACATTCAGTGATTGAAGGTTGCAGAGAGAAGCTTGGTACGCAACAGAATTTGGCCATTTCGCAACTTCTTCAATCATAAATTCAGCGTTCAGCTGAAGAAGAGTAAATGTGTACTAGGAATCAATACTAGCTAAATCAGCAAGAGTTGTGGTCAGAGTAACAGTTGCTGGAAACTTTGGCTTCCCGATGGCCTTCTGTATGAAACAGTTTTTTAGTCGACTCGACCTGGACTGTAGATTCTACAGTCTCCTCCCTGAAGGCATTACCTTGAAGAGACTGTGTGATGGGTGCGTAGGGTCCCTGGTTATTCTGACAGCTTTTAACTTGCAGAGACACTGATTACTTTTCTTGACCAGAGATGTAGTGTGCATGGTCCAGGAAAGGTTCTCTCCACTGCAGCACCATTGATTGTTAGAGGAGCATGGTGGACCTGCGCTCTTCGAAAGTCCACAACGATCTCTTTTGTCTTCTCCACATTTAGAGAGAGGTTGTTCTGTGTGCACCACATGGCCAGACTGCTCACCTCACTCCTGTAGTTTGACTTGTCTCTGTTGTTGATGAGACCCAGCACTGTTGTGTCGTCTGCAAACTTGATGAAGAGGTTTGAGTCGTACTTTGGAGCGCAGTCATGGGTCAGCAGAGTGAACAGGAGGGGGCTCAGCACACAGCCTTGGGGAGCTCCCGTGTTCAGTGTGTTCTGGAGAACTTTCCGCCGACACGTACAGCCTGTGGTCTCCCCGTCAGAAAGTCCAGCAGCCAGTTGCACAGTGATGTGTTGATCCCCAGGTGGAGCAGTTTGTGTATTAGCTGCTGTGGGATTATAGTGTTGAATGCTGAGCTAAAGTCTAAAAACAGCATTCTAACGTAAGAGTCCTTTGTTTCAAGGTGAGTGAGGGCTGAATGAAGTGCAGTGGAGATGGCATCTTCAGTTGAGCGATTGGACCAGTAAGCAAACTGGTATGGGTCCAGGGTGGGAGGGAGAACAGACTTGATATGTTCCATGACGAGCCGCTCGAAGCACTTATGTATCTACAATCTGAAGTGCCTCGTGGTTGAATGATGTCAAGTTCAATCGAGGTAGCTGTTCATCAGTGCTTTTAGATGGCACCGTCAACATTTGGAAACTCTTACAAAATCGTGTAAACAAGGTGACGTTTGTTTCATCAAAAACATGAGACATGGTGACGACAGGCTGAGCAAAGGAGAGCTCGTCTAAGCTGCTTCTGGACTGTCACAAAGGCTGCAGTTACGTGACCTGTATTCGATGCTGTGGTCATGAAAAAAAATTGTCTGGATTATTGGCACTCTACAGCTAAATCCCATAACAGTGCGGCACGCAATGTGTTAACAGTCTACATGTGCTAAATCTAACAGCTCTGTAACAGTTTGCATATGACATTTGTAAAACAGGCTCTAGAATTGCGACAACATGAAAGTATAACCTAATAAGTTCAATAAAAATAAAAAGGTTTAATACAAAATGTAATTAAAATTGAAATATTTTGTAAAAACTTACTTTTAAAGATTACAGACTTCACAAACAACTTGAATAAACAAGCAAAGAATAGTTATTTAATCAAATTCAGTACCATTGTGAAATATTAAATATGTAAAGAGGTCAACAGCAAATAACATTCAACTAAATGGATATCGCAATATAATGCCCATATAACCCAATGCAAATCTTGTTTATTGAGGTGGACCCCCTAAACAATGTTTGAATTAGACAAAAATTGGTAAAAATTATTTTTATGACCAAAGGAATGTTTTTAAACTGGGGATAGGATAATTGGTTGACATTGGGGCGTTTGATGCACCCTAATCCAGACCCATACCTCCCGCCACTTGAACAGTTTTTCCCCTCCGCCATCAGACTCATGGATGTATCTGCTCGTTTGCACTGTGTGGTGTTTCCACACTTAGACCCGCTGCTGTCACTTATTACTTTACTTTTTACTCATACTCATCTGTAAATATAATCCCACTGTTGTTCGAAGTCTATTGTTGACGTCTTACCATATTCTACTTTTTACTTTTTATTGTGTATCTTATTTATTAATATTCCTTATGCATGCCCCCTAAAGCCTTATAGTTTCAAGTTTTATAGCTTAATTTTATCTAAATTCTGTGTTATATGTTTTATGTTGTACGTCCGCATCAAGACGCAATTCCTAACTTGTGAACCTGTTCTCAAACAATGGCAAATAAAATCTATTCTGATTCTGATTCTTTGGCAGCAATAACTTCATCCAGACCTGACTCTGCTTAAACTTGAATTATGCAATCATGCCCTGATAAAAAATACTTGAATATAGGCAAAGTAAAACCTCGTCTTTTAGTGCACCACACAGCATAGGAACATCATCTATAAAATCAGCTGTTAGGGCAACTGGGTGGGGGTTGTTGATGAGGAGCTATTGCCCTTTTCAACTGGCCCACTCTACACCCTGGCTTTTTAACGCACTACACTATGTAGGGCTTACATCATACTTCACACATAATGCACAAAAACACAAATTAACATTGCACTGAGAATGGCAATGACAACTGGGAAGTAGCAAGATCACGGAGTATAATATGTATATTAATGTGCCTTTTTAACATGAAAATAGTGACTTTCAGTAATGTTAACGCAAGGCAAGGCAAGTTCATTAGTAGAGCACAATTCATACACAAGGCAATTCAAAGTGCTTCACAGTTTCAGAAAATAACAAGAAAGCAGATCAAATCAATAAGACATCAACATAAAATTATTCAATTACAGTAAAAGGTTAACAATGGTTGGCATTGGTAACCATCTGAAAGAAATATATTAATGGTCGCCTTTTGTTACTTGCTTTGTACTAGACATTTTACATGAAAGGAGACCGTTGTTGTAGTTGTGCTTCGTTTCTGTTTTTATATAAACATTTCAAACAATGCTTTGTAAATTTTGTCTGTGTTAAAATTGCCGCTTTGAAGTGGAACAGGTTCTCTTTTGCCAATGAGGCAAATCAAAATATGATGCTGGTAAATGTATGATTGATAAAGTCATTACAATAGGATAAAGTCAACTCATAAACGGGTATGTTGTGTGTTTGCGTGCATGCTGTGTTCCTATGTTCCTTGTACTGTGTACTTTGTAATATGTTCCTTTGTGCTATTGTGATATGAACATTTTTATTGCAATGACTTTGGGGGTGGAAGTGAGCTCATGAGCTTTTTGCTTCAGCCCACTCCTTGTGAAAGAATGTTAACTGCTCAAATAAACTAATAAACTAAACTTAACTAAACTACAGTAAGTATTACATTAATGCACACGGCATGATGACATGACGTATCGGGAAAAAAATGAATGATATCCATTTTTCTATGCAAGTCTTTTCTTTAAAGAGCAACTAAACACCTAATCAACTTTTTTTTGCTGATAAACTATCTATATGGGTCACTAACACGGTTATCTACATGTCCTTATCATTATTTTGACATTTTAGTGCAAACTTGTTCAAAATCCAATTTTTGTGTACAAAACCGTCTGTTCAGCGCCCCTCATGTTTGAACAGCACTTACTACATTTGAATTTAGGGGTTGGCTGATGACGTACCATCATACGTCTCAGAGCCATCATACGTCACCAAATCTGCCGCTGTGGTATAAAAGCTGACCCCTCCCCTTTTGTGACGTGTGCACAACATGCTTCTCACAGAGACCAGGGAGCGGGAGGATGAGGAGAGAAGACCCGAGACGGGATTTGACCTACAGGCTCCGCTCCACTCTGTGAACCACAGCACTCACATCCCCGACCTCTCCTACTAAATAAAGACAAATGTTTCCCCAAAATACCAGATTCACTTATTTAGTGACATGGCTGGATGTTTTCACGTTGAAACTACAGACACGATAAAGCTGTATCGGGCAGACAGAGATAATCAGGGCTGTCAGTGTTTATGAGACGGGGCTGAGGGCTTTTTACTGTAGTCTCCCCCAGGGAGAGCTCACAGACACCGGGGGCAGCGGTTAGCCATCCCCTGCCTTGGAGGCTCAGAGCGGGGCAGTGTGTGACTGAGTGTCCGCTAAAGCCAGGAGGGGGAACGGGGAGATACGAGCATCAAATGTCCGCCGCGTGTGCTCGGCCTGTAGCCGGGACGACAGGCTCGAGAGTCCGGGACAGTGGCGCCACATGTCCGGAGAAGCTAGCCGGTACGAGAGGCTGCAGTGTCCGGGACAGTGGCGCCACATGTCTGGAGAAGCTAGCCGGTACGAGAGGCTGCAGTGGCGCCACATCGTCTAAATGCGGCATAACGGGAGTCAGTCAGTCCCGGTCACACATGGTCTGAGACTGTCAACAGAGCAGAGACCGCCCACACACTCCCCCTCCCCGCGTCCCCCCAAAGCCTCCCGCCACGCCTCTTTCGCTGAGTTTTTTGAATTTTGGGAGTGGGTGGAGTAAACTCTGGAAGGGGTGTTTATTCGCTCTTTAAAGGGACTAGATGGATGTTGGTCATTTTATACTCACTACTGCCCCCTCAGGTCTTACGCATAACAGTCTCTATATGAAGCTCGTGCATGACGGCACTTTGGACCCGACTTAACACCTTTCTGAGTGACAGAGCAGGATTTTAGAGGCAGTTGTGGTGAACAGGTCTGAGGACATGTAGGGGGAAGAAATAAATAATTATAAAATTTTTAAACTCCATACAGTCCCTTTAAGCCCCATATGGCTTATGTTTGTTTTAAAGCTTCAAAAGGGTACATTTTGCATGATATGTCTCTATGGAGTCAACTGGCCCTGGCAGCTTCGGCCTGTACATGAGAGGAGTGTGAATAGTTCAAGGACTGGAACTCAAAAACAGACGTAAGTCTCAAACTATGAACTGCACTTTATGAACATTATGAACATGTGTGTTTTGTAAGTGTGACTGCAGGGGGTTAAAATCAGGCTAGAAATGTCAACAAATCCTTCTTAAAACATATATCTTAAAAATATATTGTATATCATAAAGATTATGATTAGGTTACTGTAACTTTGGGAGGTTATACAGTGCCCTTCAGTGTGAGGAATTAATTGAAATGACTATACCAGGGCTCTTCAATTACTTTTTTCACTTGGCCAGATTTGTCGGAGGTCATTGGCCACTGGGCCGGTCAGTTGGTGAGCCTCCCACCGTCACCAAACGTGACCATATTTTTGGGATTAATAAATGAGGATTTCATTATCATCACTGTTGAATAGAATAGTATATTGGTACTAAACACAAACGTCTTATTATAGTACAGCATTTTAAGGCTTAAAAAAAACAATAACAGAATAATAAACCTAATAATAAACTAGGACTACTCAGAATTTAACCCAGATTAACCCCGGACAAAAACATGCACTATCACATCTACATGTGATTACATGATACATGTTACAGTTACATGTGAAGACCAAGTGAACCAAGACCAGTACATCTCAAACAACATGACAGAGGGCTGACCAAGCACTCGAGCCGCTGTTCTGTCCAGACCTCACGCTTTATGAAAACACTGAGCGGTCCTAGGGGAACGCGCTCATCCACATATTCAGCTTCAGCCTCTTTAGCCATTCACAAAGAGCATCTCTGCAAAAATGCACCTGTCAGATTAATGATTCTGCAGAGGCTAATCTGAGCAAAACTCCAAAAACACGATGCACACAGTCCTTGTGCTTCGGTTTGGTCAAATCTGTCAAGCCTCTTGTTTTCTTAGTTTGGCCGCTTTACACCGTTTTACAGACCCATTTTTTTTATGGAGAATGAGGCGCAGG
The DNA here is from genome assembly GCA_021464625.1 of Proterorhinus semilunaris. Classification (NCBI taxonomy): domain Eukaryota; kingdom Metazoa; phylum Chordata; class Actinopteri; order Gobiiformes; family Gobiidae; genus Proterorhinus; species Proterorhinus semilunaris. The sequence continues at coordinate 32,142,334 of CM038360.1, read as the reverse complement.
GCCAAATTGGCCACCTATTGAGTAGGCCCGGACTATACCCTTACACAGTATACCTTTAGGGTAAAGTTTATTAGTGAAGCTGTGTTGATTGATTTTTTTTCCTAAGTGAAAGGGAAAACAAAGTTTAGGGAGCAAATTGCCCTAAAAAGCATAATACCAATCTTGACACTGCTCAAAGCAACACATTTATTTCATTGTAAAGTGTCTCTCCTTTTACTTCCCCTGGCTCCCAGGACTGTCAGTGCATGGGACGAGAGAGGTGCCAAGTTACCATAGCGGAGACAGGTGCGAGAGGCTGTCAAAACCCCATGTCAAATAAGACTGAGAAGCTAGGAGAGAGAACCTGGCATATTGCCCTGAGTCTCAGCTGCCTGAGTGGAGCTGCCTGTGGTGGGACTGGTGTCTGCAGTGCGGGGCCCCTGCTTCAGGGGCCAACTCTGCTCTGTCCCACTGTGAAATGATAGGGAAAAAAAGAAACAATGTACATCTTCTGAAGTGGTCAGAGTGAGACAGGTGGGGCCAAATGTGTTCCTCTTCTGTTCATTACTTTCATGGACAGGACTTCCTAACACAGCCAGGGGCCAGAGAGGCCCTCATCTCTACTGTTTGCAGATGAAGTCCTTCTGGCTTCATCAAATCAGGACCTTCAGCTGCACTTTGTCGGTTTGCAGCCGAGGCTGAAAATCAGCACCTCCAAATCCGAGGCCATAGTTCTCGCCCTCTCCTGGTCGGAGGAGAGTGCTTGCCTCAAGAGGAGATGTTCAAGTATCTCGAGTGAGGAACAGATGGAGCCTGACATTAACAGATGGATTGGTGCAGCAGTTGTCCATCCATCCATTTTCTTCCACTTGTCCGTTGCCGGGTCGTGGGGGCAGCTGTTGGAGCTGCTCCAGCCCCTATGGCTCCTCCTGCAGGTGGTGGGTCCACAGAAGGACGGCCTTACGGTTCTAACCAGGCCTGTTGGTCTCTCATAAGGGGCTTCTGAACCGCTCTTTGTCTGACCCCGACAACAGAGCTCCAGGATCATTCAGGCTCAAACCCCTCCACCACGTTAAGGTAGAGGTTCCAGGTGGGGCGCAGCAGTTGTATCAGGCTCAATATAAACTGAAAACAGGTAAAAACAATACCAACTTTAAAACAAATTAATACAATAAAAAAACACCATAAAATGAAGAGTATGAAAGTCGAATTAAATTGCTTCTTTAACAACAGCTCAAGGATATTGATCATGTTTCACAAAGGATAACTTTTAATTGACATTGAAGTGAAGTGTACCAGTGGCGGCTGCTGTTTGTTCATATTCGTTGTTTTATTGTTTGTTTTTTTAACAATTAAAAATCAACTCCAACTCAATATTCATAACTTATGTAGGCTACACCTATTTTATACAAACATAGTGCAACATGTAAACAACAACACCTGTATCTACAGTCCCTCTTTCATTTGTTAACTCAAAGAAAGTTAACTTTAAAAATAATGTTTAAAGTGTAAGTTCAGCATATATTATTGTATTGTTGTTACTTTCTAACACGTACCTTTGTTGATGTCAACAACCTTTGCAATTAAAGTTGGAAAAATGAGAGCGGATGTGCTACAACGCTCTGTCTAAACACCAAGACACCACAACAGTGTTTCCTTAGCTTTGCAAAAGGAGTGAAACAGCGCCCCCAATTTGACGCTGGTGGCCAAAAAGTGTACTGCATCCATATTTACCGGCACAAAAGTAGGTCACTCTCTGGTGGGCCAACGGAATTGTTCCGGCGGGCCAATTGTGGCCCGCGAGCCCCAATTTGGGCATCCCTGAACTAGAGTGAAACACAACCCAGCCCTCCTTTGTTGCTCTTGCCTTTAAGACCAAGCCAATCAGAGTCTGCATTTTCCAGCATTTTCCAAAACGAGCTTCTCAAAGTTTCCATGTTTTTTCTCATAGCACATCCAAGCAGCTCTTCAGTGACAGGGAGATCATATTGAAGACTTCACTGGGGCAGCTGATGAACAAGTGAAAGCACATTGTTGCGGACTTTTAATGATAAATACAGTAACTTAGGGGAAGCCACAGCTGCCCTGAATAGATGGCAACAAGTCTCTGTCTCTCTCTCTCTCTTTTCTCTCTCTCTCCTCTGAATCCAGGATATTGGGGGAGTAGTCTCTCACGGCTGTAATCAAGTGCAGGCGGAGGACTATTAAAGTATCTCCTAACCTTACAGTAATCACCAGAGCGTCAGGGCCACTGAACAGGCTGAACAACAGAAACATGACTCCACACTAATACACGCATCTGTCCATACAGGCAGTGCATCGTGGGAAGTAGGCATTAGCCCTGGAAACATACTGTAGGCAAGGCAAGGCATGTTTATTTTATACACAAGGCATCTCAATGCTATGCAAAATTACAATCAGGTTAAGTTAAGGCAAAGCACATACATAAAAACATCAAGACATCAGACGTAAGAAACTAGCTGCTGTATGACCACAGCAGCTTGTTTCACTTTGCCACCGGTTCCGTTCATCACTTTCAGATGATGTTGTTCTGTTGGCTTCATCCCATCAGGACCTCCAGCTGCTCTGGGGCAGCCGAGTATGGAGTGGCCGGGATGGCTCTTGATTTACCAGTTGGTGTACGTTCCTACCCTCACCTATGGTTATGAGATCTGGGTAATGACCGAAAGGACAATATTGCTGCTACAAGGGCCCGAGAGGAGTTTCCTTTGCAGGGTGGCTGGGGGTGAGGAGCTCTGTCACCTGGGAGTAGCTTGGAGTAGAGCCGCTGCTCCTTCATATCGAGAGGAGCAGCTGAGGCGGCTCTGGCACCTGTTTCAGATGCCTCCTTGTCATCTCCCTGATGAGATGTTCCAGGCAGGTCCCATTGGGAGGACCCAGAACACGCTGGAGGGATCATGTCTCTGAGTTGGGGACGCCTCGGGATGCTGTTTCTGTGAGTTTGGAGCTCAGATATAATATACAAGAGAAGCCAGTGTTCCGTTCAGCTCCATTCATTGTAATGTTCTCGAGTGGTCTGTGAAATGAACATGGCAGCTCAGCCTCCTCCGACGAAGCATGTTCCTTAATAGGGAAAAAAGGCGGGACGCCCTGTGCTCGCGGACCGGCTACGAGCCTACAGTTAGCTCCAGGGCCTGTCGCAGATTTAAGGCTGATGTACAAAAACCAGCGTGGTAAAAATATGACCCAACCCAGCATTGTCACATGGATCATAGCAATTTTTTGTGAAAAAATAAACTCTTTGGAGCCAGGCTTTTAAGCAGTGCTAGGGAGGTGTGAAGTCACCATTAGAGTCCTGATTACAAATGTATTTTTGAGCCGCCCCCGGCCACCAGGAGTTGGCATTACAGCAATGTCAGCTCTCCGCCATGAGGACCAAAGAAGAAAGGCTTTCCTTGCCCATTGGTTTGGAGGCTGTCGAATATTTGAGAGATTCATTATGAGTTCTGCAAAGACCTGCATTGCATCAAATCTTCCCCAGACAAGACAACTCATTCCTCTGAATGGTCTAGAGTTGGCCCTGGCTGTAATGCTCAGTGCATTCTGAGGTGACCTCTGGAGCTGGGTGTTTATTATGTGGAGGTCTGACTGTTTAAAATAACACCTACAACGTATAGTTTGGCTTTAATGCTTGCAGATTGAGAGTTCTATTGTCTGAAGCTGTCAGCTGAAGTCCTCATTCACTTCCTTTCACTAAAAGCTGGAAGTTCCAGTATGGACTAAAGTGTCAGAGGTCCCACTGGCACTGCACATATAACTGTAGGAATAATACAATGTACATGAGGTCATGCTATTGTCTGTACAGCCTAAAGACCACCTACATTCACAGCCCTACATTCCCTCCTCAGGCATAATGTGTGGATGCATTCTGTGGGACCAATTTTCAAAATGTGTGACTATAATAAGCTTTATTTATTGTACACCTTTGCCGTGATAGTAAGAGTGAATAATGTGTCACTTACCAGGCGTGTTCCCTTTCCAAAGAAAGTGTTTCAGTCTCAAATTCACATCATAAATGTGAATACCAAAAGTACATCTGCACGTGTTTCCATCAAAGAGTTCAAGCAAATGATGGGCGTTGGTTACCGTTGGTTACCTGATTACAGAGCAGTCGGTTGACTGGTGCCACTGCAGCATTTCCTCAGTAGAGGGCGCACGGTGCACGTGTGCAGCCCTTACTGTTCTTGTTTTGTGTCTGACCACATTCATTGATCTTTTTGGCTCCTTTTGGTTTTTTTGTTACTTGCGAATTGTGTTTTTGTGCGTCTCAATGGGGATGCATTTGTCTTTGTGGTGTTTTTGTGTTTTTGCTTGATCTTAGTTAGCCAAACCACCTGTAAAAGTAAACAAAGTGCTTCTTGAAAAGTTACGTGAATGTGATCTGCTGGAGATAACGAAGCCAGACCAGGCTACTCCACACGAGCCACGTCCCGTCTGGAGAGTGCACTTTGAATATCGCTCTTCCCTGCAGGCTGTGTGTTCAGGTGTGTTCTTTTCACCTTCACTCGTCAACTTTGCTCGTTAAACTGAACTTTACCTGATTCCTCTTTTACTCACAGTGGTGATAAGCTACATATGCAGCCTGTAGCCACCGTTTTCCCCGAGGCAGACTGACTGAAGCGCGGCTGCACACGTCTGCACCGCCACTATTGATTCATCCTGGGCTATTATACATGTTTTTAAATGGTAGAGACACATGCAGAACATGCAAACTCCACACAGACCGGCCTTGTCTGTATAATGGGCTGCTGTGGAGACGGCTGCACCCATGTCTGCCCAATGAGCCAAAAAGAAAAGAGAAAGTCTAATCGCACTCATTTAATGACTAAGTATGGACAATCTGTGACGGCCGAGTGCTTTGCATTAGTTAAGGCGAGGCACGGCAGGTGAAAGTGTTGATTCTTCACGCAGTGGTCGAAGTGGAGATTTGTATCTATTTACAATTTAGTTTCCATGTCAGAGTATAAAAATGACAAAACTCCGCATGAGTATTTTGATTTGTCCGCCTGCGTTTAGTTTAGGAAAAATACAGTTTAACAGCGAGCCTTCGTCCTAGTACCATTACCCAGTATGCTCGGTAGTCACATGATCTACTACGAGGCTTTTGATTGGTGGAGCTTCACGTTCCCCGTGACGGATTTATTAATTGTGTAGAGGCAAATGTAATGATTGTGTGCAACCATGATGCGTTATTTCAGTGATGAAATAAAGTGTTAAAAATCATTTTGTGGGGTCAGTCAGGGTCAGCATGAAAGATCGAACATACAGGGTTATGGTGAGTTTATTAGTTAGCATTGTAAAGTTAATGTTAGCTGATTGTGAATATACTTGATTGACGATTTCATTATTTTTAAGTAAAATAAACGATATATTTAATGAGAACAGGTGGTTTAGATTGATTTATTGATTTACATACACTTTCCGTTGTTAATATTCAACATCCAGTTTTTTGGCTGGTTATTTAAAAGTATTAAAGGGGCTATGTGGAGTTTGACAATTTTGTGCTTGCAGTTGCCCCCTCAGGCCAAACGCGTAACTGCAGCCTCGATGATAATCTCGTGCATGAGGCGCTCAGGCTTTACGAGCACCAGAAATAACAGTCCCGTCCTGGTCAGTTTACAGATGTGCAGGCGTGACTTCAACTGAGGTAAGAAACGTTACTGTTTTGTAAGATATTTACACCAAATCAGTTTGAGTGAATAAGATGCGATACTTGAGCAAATGCAGCAAAGTGAATCAAGTGAAGAAGCCAAGTAATAAAGATAAACGGATGAATGATGTTTGAAGGAAAAAAAAAAAACTTGCTTACGTTGTATGCATAAACGCAGGCCTAATTGTAATAATAAAATAATTCCACTGGTAGAAATGCTACTAGGAAAAGCCCAAATCGTCTCTTCAATTCCCTGGGCACAAAGTTAGTGTAGCTAACTCGTAAACTATATTGTAAACGTTACTACTGAAATGTTTTGTAGGTACAGCACAATTACTGTTATTACTGACACTACTAGTCTGCTACTAATACTACACAACTTCTCTGTAGGTATAAAACTATTAGGTCAACTATTTTGGTAACTTTTATGGCTTGTTTCAGTGAAGTTTGTACAACAGTCGGACACCGTTGTTTTGAAGCATCAACACTTTTCTTTCACGTATTTAGTCATAATTTCTTACCTTTCAAGCAAAAATAAGCTGCGGGTCTTTTGAGAGATTCTCTCAACATTTTCCGATGTTTACTCTGGTTCTTTGCCTACGCCGATCAGACTCCACTTTCGCCTTTTTTGTCACACTCGAATAAACTCTTGGTTTCTTTTCGTTATTTGGGGTCTGGGCTGGAGTTTTGATGGTTCTTGAAGCCGGTCTCCTTTTATTCTCCGCTAAATCCATCCTTCCAAAGTTACGACTCGCTCGGCAGCATCAGTATAGAGGAGATACAGCTAATGCTACGGCTAACACTACAGCTAACGCTACAGCTGAGCGTGAACGCGCATGACGTCATTACACATTACGTTGTTTGCTTGTTCGACCCGAGCAGAGACTATTTAAGTGACTTTACAGCATATAGAGGAAATCACGGTGAAAAGGCCAGGGCTCATTCTACTCACCAGGGCATTGCTGGAGCAGGTATGAGGAAGACATGTTATATTTGTATACATTTATTTGGGGTTACACTTATGTATAGTCCCTTTAAAGCACAAACCAATAAAGGCCAAAGTTAAGGTTTCATATGTATTACATTAAATTCAAATATGACATTGCTCAACCTTTTACCCCATACGTTTTTCCAAAATTCAAAAAATTATAGTTCAAAACATTTCATTGTCAGATTTACAAAACAAAAGTTTTGCTCTAAAGTAAAAAAACTTTAAAACTAAGTGAATGTAAAGTAATACATTCATAGATGTGTTTTGTATAAATGCTTTAAGGCCGGCAGACTCTGCTCTGGACAAGGCAAGTTTATTTGTAGAGCACAATTCATACACAAGGCAATTCAAAGTGCTTCACATTTGCATAAAATTACAAGAAAACAGATCAAATCAATCATTAAAACATCAACATAAAAATTCATCAATTACAGTAAAAGGCAAGAGTGCAGATAAAATACTTTCAGTTTTCATCTGCTCGGGTAAAAAGAGCTGTTTTCAGCCTGGATTTGAAAATTGTCAGAGTTGAGGCCTGTCTCACATCCTCATGAAGACTGTTCCAGATTTTAGCTGCATGAAAATCTAAGTTACCTATGTAACTATAGTTCTACGAAAGGTGTGCGCCGCCCTTAGGCTGCGCTATTGCATATCTCTCGGAAGCGCCAGCTTCCCGCCCTGAGAGGATCAAAGAACTGACCGCTCCAATCATCCTTGGGGGTCCATTACCCCTGTGCCCTATAAAAGGGGGACTCTCCCTTCAATCGTCTCCTTTGAACTCAGCCATCGAAGAGAGGTCGTGCCTGCTGGGCCCGTAGCTAAGGGCGGCGCACACCTTTCGTAGAACTATAGTTACATAGGTAACTTAGATTTCTACGTCAATGGTGTGCTTGCCCTTAGGCTGCGCTATTGCATAAAGCAACGCGCAGCCGTGGCCGACCAATGTACTCCCAGCAGGCATGGACTCGCACGATTGGAGCGGGCCCGGGGCAACGCCATGCGTCCCAGGGAGCGGCTAAACGCTCACTAGGTAGCAGGGGCCCACGGGCAGAGTAAGGGGCAACCAATAGCCGTTAACAACGCCAGCGGTTCTCACCCAGACAAAAAACCAATGGGGGACGTCCGCACTAGCCGCCTCTCCCAAGAGCGCTAGTGCAGACCCACCCTTGATAACGAGGGTGCCCAAAGCCGCCTCTCCCAAGAGCGCCGGTCACCCGAAGAATAAGAGTGTACGTCCAGTTCGGCCAGGCCGCCTCTCCCAAGAGCGCCTGAAGCACCGAACCAAACCAAACCAGGTCATCCCTTCCCGGACCCACCCTGGGCTCGGGGGGGGATTCACGACCGTCCACCACCCAAAACAATGTGGGCAACTGAACCCGCAGCAACGTCCTGCAGATAAGACTGCACAAACGTTGAAGAGGACGACCAAGAGGCTGCCATGCAGACCTCCTCAATCGAAGCGCCACGGAGTAGTGCTGTAGAAGCCGCCACTCCACGTGTGGAGTGAGCCCTGACCGCTGTCGGCGGAGGGAGTCCTTGTGCCTCATATGCAGTGCGGATGGCAAGGCATATCCAGTGGGCCAAACGTTGAGAGGACAATGGGGCACCGTTGTTCCTTACCCCAAAGCCCACGAACAACTGATCGGAGCGTCTGAAATTGGCAGTCCGTTCAAGATAGTGACGTACCGCCCTGATCGGGCAAAGGCGGTGTCGTCGTTCATCCCCCACCGACGCATGCGGAGGGGGAAAGAAGGGTCTAATTCTGATCACCCTCGACCTGAAGGCGGATGTAATGACCTTCGGCTGAAAAGCCGGGTTGGGCCAGAGTTCCATCAACCCATCACCCTCAGGCAGGGACATGCAGGAGGGGTGCACAGAGAGCGCACAGAGATCACCCATCCTCTTAGCCGACGTAAAGGCTAACAGGATCGCAGTCTTGTAGGACAGACAATCCATCCCTGCCTGGCGAATGGGTTCAAATGGGGGTCCCGAAAGGCCCTCCAGTACAATCTGAAGGTCCCAGTTTGGGACCGGGCGGCGCACGGGCGGTCTAAGCCTACGAACGCCCTGGAGGAACCGCTTCACCAAAGGGTGACTGCGAGCAGTGTGAACTCCGAACCCCACATGCCCGGTAACAATGGCCGCCGCAAAAACCCCTAGGGTCGCCGCGGCCCTCCCTTTCTCCAGTAATCCCTGGAGAAAATTGAGTATGTCTTGTATGGAACAGGATATAGGGTCTAGGTTCCTCTCTGAACACCAGTCAGAGAAAAGGCGCCAACGGACCCTGTACGCTCTGGTTGTAGACGGGGCCCGAGCACCCTGAATTGTGGCAACAACTGAGGGGGGGAGGCCAAAGTTCAGCAACTTCCCCCTTTCAGCCTCCAGACCACCAGCCTGCGTCCCAGTATCGGGCGCGACAGAAGAGCTCCCCCTGCCTGAGTCAAGGCGTCCGGTCTGTCCGGGAGGGGCCACGGATCCCCTTGTGCCATGGACACCACGTCGGGGTACCACCTGGCACTCGGACTGTCTGAGGCTATGAGCAGGATGAGTGCGCCCTCTGACCTCACTCTGTGGAGCAGAGGCGCAATGAGGCGCAGGGGAGGAAACGCGTAAAGCAGGCCGGACGGCCATGGTCGATGAGCCATGGCATCCACGCCGAGAGGAGGCCCGTCTGTTGACCTGAGCGAGAACCAAAGTGGGCACTGTGCGTTCTCTGCATTGGCGAAAAGGTCGGCCACCGGTCTGCCGAACCGGAGCCACACCTCCGCCGCGACCTCGGGCGCCAGGCCCCATTCGTCCCGTAAGGCGCCCCCTCTGGACATTCTGTCCGCGCCGACATTGCGGGCTCCGGGAATGTGGCGCGCTTTCAGAGAGGCTAGGTGAGTGCTTGCCCAGTTGAGCACCTCCGCTGCCAACCTGTGCAGAGCGGGTGACCTGGTCCCCCCCTGCCTGTTCAGGTAGGCCACCACTGTGGTGGTGTCTGACCGAACCAAGACGTGGTGACCCCATAGATGAGCAGCAAAGTGTAGGAGGACTTTCTGCACCGCTTCCATCTCTAGGAGGTTGATGTGTCTCGGAGGCGGGGGCCAAACACCGCTCGCCGTGAGATGGCCCATTACACCGCCCCAACCGGTCAGGGAGGCGTCCGTGAACACCTCTGTGTAATGGAGCACGTGGCCCATTGGGACCCCCTGACGGAGGCGCTCCGGGTCCAACCAGAATTCTACGTCGGACCTTGCGGCGGGGGACAACCGTGCCGACCTCACGTCCGTCCCTCTGCGGGACTCGAGGCGTGAAAACCAGCGTTGGAGACCTCTCATGTGCAGCAGCCCCAGTCGAACCACTGGGTGGGCTGACGCCATCATGCCGAGCAGGGAGCGGATTTGTCGCGGTGCAACCCACGGGCCATCCAACACCCGCTGTCCCAGATCCAGAATCACTGACTGCCTTTCCAGGGAGAGGGAGGCCCTCATGTCCCTGGAGTTCAAGCGTAGCCCCAAATAGCCCAAATCTTGGGTCGGAGACAGTCGACTTTTCTCCTGATTTACGACCAGTCCCAGCCGAGAAATGTGCCTCAGCACCTCGGCCGTATGGGCTTCGGCCTCTTGTGGGGAGGAGGCCAGAATAAGCCAATCGTCGATATAAGTCAGGATTCTGAGACCTCGACGACGAAGCGGTTCTAGCGCTGCCTCCACACACTTGGAGAAGGTGCGTGGAGCCAGGGAGTAGCCAAATGGGAGGCGGCAATACTCATAGCATTTGTCCCCGACTGCGAACCGGAGAAACTTCCTGTGCGCTGGGGCAATGGGGATGTGGAAGTATGCGTCCATGAGATCCACTGAAGTCATCCAATCTCCGGGTCTGACGCATTGCAGCAGCTGCTGCACCGTGAGCATGCGGAAAGGCCTCTTCACAATGCAGTGATTGAGAACCCGCAGGTCCAGAATGGGCCGCACACCGCCGCTCTTTTTGGGAACGAGGAAATACGGGGAGTAAAACCCCGTCCTCGCTCTGATTGGGTCCACCTCTGCTATGGCACCGCGCTGTAGTAGAGAAACCACTTCCCTTGTGAGCGCGGCACTCTCGGCTGAGTTGCGTAACCTCGTCTTGAGGATACCGCGAAAGCCTGGAGGTCTCCGGGAGAATTGTAGGGCGTATCCCCTTCTGAGCATCCTGTCCAGCCAGGGAGCTCCGAGAAGCCCTGCGCTTTCCCAGATTTGGTAAAACTCTGTCAAGGGTCGTACCACGACACTGAATAAGAGCGGGGAAACGGGCCCGCCCACCGGCTCCGCTCTCGGCAGTGCGCCGCGGCGTGGGGGGCCCTGCTCGAAAGGGCGGACGCTCCCGGGAGAGAGCAGACTCATCGGTCGAGAGAGGAGTGCGCTCAGATCTACGCCGCTTGGCGGGGATTCCCAGCGGGGGCGATTGAGAGCGTGGGGGGAGTGTACGGGAAGAGGTTCTACCTACTGACCTACACCGTTGCCCCGCGGCTTTTAGAAAAACAGACTGACGAGCTGTAAAAGCATGGGGCAATGAAGTGCTTGACAAACTGTCATAACGCCGTTTCTCTCTCCCACACCTCAGTGGCAGAGAGTTAGAGCGCGGAGCAGGGCACTGAGCAGCGGCAGCAGAGCCAACCACAGACCTGCTCCTACTCAAGCCACCTTTCTCCCCCACGTCCGCTGTCTTAGAGACAGTCGACCAATCACCGTCGAGGAACCGTACATTAGGTCTGGACCTCGCCGTCATAGCAGCATTAAGCTTACATTGACTCATGTAAGACGGTGCGCTCGCTGTAGACACAGCAGAAGTGTCACGGGGAGTGGCTCGTGCACGCGCTCGAGTGCGAGAGTCAGAGCGTGTTTCGCACACGGCCTTGACAGGCAGCAGAGTGGAGTGACAACAAGAGTTCAGCGGAGCCTCCTGAGCCTCGCTGACTTTAACCACTTTCCCACTCCGAGTGGCAATAGGCAAACTCGTAATGCTTTCAGCATGAAAGGAATACGAAGCAGGCTCTTTAGTGGAGTAACGGGCCGAGCGGCCTTTATTCACATTTTTAACCCCCCCCTCTTCCTGCTCCTCTCTTGGAGCCCGGAGCGGGACGGTGGTCACGTCTCGGGCTGGGATCATCGCTGCGCTGACGATCCGGACCCTGGGGGCGTCGAGGAGCTGCACGCGAAGAGGAGGCGGGGCCACGGCGAGGAGGAGATCTGCCTCGTCCACCTCGATCCAAGCGCCGTCGTGAGGAGCCCTGTTCGCGCTGAGGGCGAAAATGCCGGGCCAACTGCGCTGAAGCTTTGGCGGCGGTCTCCAGGCGATCCACCATAGCCTGAATGCCGGGTTCAAAGAGGGAGGACTGGTCGAGAGGCAGGCTGAGCAGACTGCGTTTATCAGCCTCCTTTAACGTGGACAACCCCAGCCAAAGATGGCGGCAGCCGACCTGCGCAGCGCACATGGTCCGACCACCGTCGAGGGCAAGGGCTTGCGACATGCGAGCGAAGGTCGCCGTGGTGGTTTCAGCTTCCACAATCTCATCATGAGAAAGCTGGTCACGGCCGCGGACCAGTTGTCCAGAGAGGCGGTGAGCAAGGCCATATTGTTTGCTAGCGCCACGACCTGTGCAGCGTTAGCATAACAGCGGTTAAGGATGGAGGCGGTGAACCTATCCCGCTCTGAGGGAAGGTCCACTCTACCGCCGGGCCAGAGAGAAGAGGACGGGAGCAGGGACATTCTTATCCCGTCCTCGATGGTGGGGACGCCTTTCGGTTGACTCCAACCCTCCACCGTAGCGTACACACCGTACGCGAGGGCCGGTGTACGAGCGGAGTAGGGACGTTCCCAGTCACGCCTGGCGTAGTGGAGGAGCGAGTCCACGCGAGGGGCCACCACCACCGGGCGCTGCCTGTCGCGGGCGTTCCCAAACAGGTCGCGGAACAGGTCCGACGCTGGGGCTGGAGGTTGAGGAGGCATATTCAGCTCCATTCGGGCCGCAGCAGAAGCGATGAGGCCGGGGAGGCGATCCATGGGATAGCGCTCACGGGGCTGCACATCCTCAGTGAAGATGGAGAGCGCATCTTCATCGAACAGGCGTTGCTCATCGTTTTCATCGCCAGCAGCCCAATCCCTTCTAGGAGCGGGCAAAGGCGGCGGGCTCCTCTCCTGCATCGGGGAAGCAGGAGGCGGGCTCCGCTCCCGCACGGGGGGAACTGGAGCCAGGGAGTCACTCGAAGCATCCGAGTCCTGATCGGATATCTCCGGGGAGGCAGGAGCCAGAAAGGCGCGACGCCGCTCGCGCTCCTCCCGGGGGAGCGCGAGGCAGGCGGCGCAGTCTTCAGCGGAGTGGCGCCGGCCCAGGCACAAGAAGCAGCGGACGTGCTGATCCTGAGCGAGGAGCGGCGCCGCGCAGGAACCGCACACCCGTAGCTTGACGCCGGAGGGCGACGGGGTTTCAAGCGCTGGAGTGCGGTGAGTCATTTTTCTTCTTCCTTCTTGTTCAGATCCAGATCTCAGAGTAAGCTGAGAGAAAAAGGAGACGATTGAAGGGAGAGTCCCCCTTTTATAGGGCACAGGGGTAATGGACCCCCAAGGATGATTGGAGCGGTCAGTTCTTTGATCCTCTCAGGGCGGGAAGCTGGCGCTTCCGAGAGATATGCAATAGCGCAGCCTAAGGGCAAGCACACCATTGACGTAGAACTGAAACGCAGCCTCACCGTGTTTATTATTGACTCTGGGAACCACCAGGAGACCCCTCCCTGAAGTTCTCAGGGCCCGAGATGGTTCATACGGCTCTAACATGTCAGAGATGGACTTTGGTGCTAAACCATGAAACGACTTGTACACAAGCAGAGCTGTTTTAAATTCTATTCTCTGAGTGACAGGAAGCCAGTGCAGAGACCGGAGCACTGGACTAATATGGTGGTATTACCTGGTTCTTGTCAGGACTCGAGCAGCAGCGTTTTGGATGTTCTCCAGCTCTAACAGCTCGTTTAGAAAGGCCAGTGAGCAGCCGTTACAGTAGTCTAACCTGCTGGAGACAAATGCATGGATGAGTGTCTCTAAGTCTGGTTTTGACACTATTCCTCTGATCTTAATGTTTTTCAGATGATAAAAAGCTGATGATGTTATTGCTTTGATGTGGCTGTTTAAGTTCAGGTCTGAGTCCATGATTACTTCTAGATTTCGAACCTGATTTTTTGGTTTTAGAGAGAGACTCAAGGCGACTGATAACACTTTGTCTTTGTGTCTGTGGGCCAAAAACAATGATCTCAGTTTTGTCTGAGTTTAGTTGGAGAAAGTTGTTTTGCATCCACAAACTGATCTGTTCGATGCAGTGACAGAGAGTATCTACAGGCCCATGTTCACCTGTATCAGTGACAGAGAGTATCTACAGGCCCCTGTTCACCTGCCGTCAGTGACAGAGAGTATCTACAGGCCCATGTTCACCTGCCGTCAGTGACAGAGAGTATCTACAGGCCCATGTTCACCTGCCATCAGTGACAGAGAGTATCTACAGGCCCATGTTCACCTGCCGTCAGTGACAGAGAGTATCTACAGGCCCATGTTCACCTGTATCAGTGACAGAGAGTATCTACAGGCCCATGTTCACCTGCCATCAGTGACAGAGAGTATCTACAGGCCCATGTTCACCTGCCGTCAGTGACAGAGAGTATCTACAGGCCCATGTTCACCTGTATCAGTGACAGAGAGTATCTACAGGCCCCTGTTCACCTGCCGTCAGTGACACGTAGATCTGAGTGTCATCTGCGTAGTTGTGGTACGACACATTGTTGCTGTTGATTAGCTGACCCAATGGAAGCATGTACAAGTTGAATAGGAGGGGTCCAAAGATTGACCCCTGGGGGACTCCACAGGTCATGGAAATTTTGTCTGAGACACAGTTGCCAATTTTGACAAAGTACGTCCTATCCTCCAGATAGGACTTGAACCAGTTTAGCGCAGTACCAGAGATTCCCACCCAGTTTTCTAACCTGTGAAGTAAGATCCCGTGGTCCACTGTGTCAAAGGCAGCGCTCAGGTCCAGCAGAACTAAAACTGAGACCTTACCTGCGTTGGTGTTCATACGGATATCATTTGTCACCTTGATCAGAGCTGTCTCAGTGCTATGGAAGGGCCTAAATCCTGACTGGAAAGTATCAAACACGTTGTTAGATAGGAGAAAGTAAGTGAGCTGTTGATATATTACTTTCTCCAGGACTTTTCCTAAGAATGGTAGGTTTGATATGGGCCGGTAGTTGTTCAGTATCTTGGGATCAAGGCTGCTCTTCTTTAGAAGAGGCTTAATGACCGCGGTTTTCAAAGCCTTTGGAAATGCTCCCGTCTCAAATGAGATGTTGACTAACTGAACAAGTTGTGGTAACAAGCTGGTCAGCACAGACTTCAGAAATCTAGTGGGCAATTCATCAAGGCAGCATGTGCATGAACTCAGACCGGAGATAACCTCTTCCATTGTTTTGTCAGTAACAGGTGTGAAATGTGTCAGCTCAAGGTGTTTATCTGGTGGCAGGGTTGCTATTTGTGTTCTTGAAATTATGGCATTTTTAATGCCTTGGACTTTGTCATTAAAAAAATATTGCAAACTCATTGCACTTAGATGTAGAGATTAGTTCTAAGGGCAGTGAAACTGGAGGGTTAGTTAATCTGTTTACTGTTGAAAACAGAACACGAGAATTGTTTCTGCAGTGATGATTTTAGAGAAGTACTTCTCCCTTTCTCCACGCAAAATCTGGTTGAACTCACAAAGCACTTCTTTGTATATCTCAAAATGAACCTGGAGCTTTGACTTGCAGTCAAAGAAGACACAAAAATGATCAGATAAAGCAACATCAACAACATTCACATTTGATATATTAACACCTTTTGTAATGACTAGATCGAGAGTGTGACCTTTGTTGTGAGTCGCCTCACTCACGTGCTGAGTTAAACCAAACATTTCAAGAACAGCTCTAAATTCTTTTGCATGCCTGTCATTGGTCACATCCACATGCACATTAAAATCACCTGAAATAACTAAACAATCAAAATCAGTCAATATAAATGAAAGTAATTCAATAAAATCCTCGATAAAACAATTCTGTGGTGGTTTGTAAATAGTCATATAAAGTATGGAAGATTGTTTTATCTCCATTTTGAAAGACACATACTCAAATGATTGAAAACCCCCAAATGACAATTTGTGGAGGACTATATTGTCCCTGAATATGGCACAGACACCCCCGCCCCTTTGGTTTAGGTGTGTTTCAGACACAAAATTTAAATTTGATGGACTTACACTCAATCAAAACTGCGTTTCCAGTGTTTGTGTCAAGCCATGTTTCAGTTAAAAACATAAAATCTAGATTATAAGAGGAAATAAAACTATTTATTAACAAGGACTTGTTTTTTAATGATCTGACATTGAGTACAGCATGTTTGAGATTTATCTGTGTTTGAGTGGATGGAATCTTTTTGCAAGGGATATGGATTAGAGTTCTTTGATTGGACGGTCTGACTGTCCCTCGCTTATCTAATCTATGTTGTTTGACAGTACTAATAGTTTCAGAAGAACACACTCCCTCTATGGACCTCTGGTTGGTTTTGAGTTTGCTATGCATGGTAGCAACGGAGAGGCCCCTAATGTCCTAGACAGCAGCAGTGAAGCTGCTGGAGATAACAGCTGTGGGCACCGGTGGTGGGGGCTGAGCTGGGGAGACCTTGGGTGAAAAAGGCGGAGGTGGGAGAGGGGCATGATACTTCTTTGGGGATGAAAGCCTTGGTCTTGACATGACTGGAGTCATTTGAATCCCTTGTGTTATTAAGGTTTCAAAATGGTTGGGGAATCCAATAGGTGAGTTTGGGGATGGGAATGATTCAGAAACATCTCTGGAGGGTGTAGATGTAGCAGTCGGGCTCAAGGCCTGTGGTGGAGCTGATGGAAGTGCTCCTTCGGCTGAATCATTTACTATAGATGCATGTGGTACTGAAGCTGAGCTTTTCCCCGGAGATGCAGATGCGGATGGTGCTGCTGTGGCTGGATCCTTAACTGTGGTTGAGTCCTTTACTGTAGGTGCTGATGGTGCTGCTGTGGCCGGATCCTTAACTGTGGCTGAGTCCTTTACTGTAGGTGCTGATGGCACTGCTGTGGCTGGATCCTTAACTGTGGCTGAGTCCTTTACTGTAGGCGCTGATGGTGCTGCTGTGGCTGGATCCTTAACTGTGGCTGAGTCTTCTACTGTAGGCGCTGATGGTGCTGCTGTGGCTGGATCCTTAACTGTGGCTGAGACCTTTACTGTAGGCGCTGATGGTGCTGCTGTGGCTGGATCCTTAACTGTGGCTGAGTCCATTACTGTAGGCGCTGATGGTGCTGCTGTGGCTGGATCCTTAACTGTGGCTGAGTCCATTACTGTAGGCGCTGATTGTGCTGCTGTGGCCGGATCCTTAACTGTGGCTGAGTCCATTACTGTAGGTGCTGATGGTGCTGCTGTGGCCGGATCCTTAACTGTGGCTGAGTCCTTTACTGTAGGCACTGATGATGCTGCTGTGGCTGGATCCTTAACTGTGGCTGAGTCCTTTACTGTAGGTGCTGATGGTTCTGCTGTGGCCGGATCCTTAACTGTGGCTGAGTCCTTTACTGTAGGCGCTGATGGTGCTGCTGTGGCTGGATCCTTAACTGTGGCTGAGTCCTCTACTGTAGGTGCAGATGATGCAGCTGCGACTGAATCTTTTATTGGGGATGCAGGCAAAACCTTTGCTGGCGAGCCAGGAGCTCTTCTCATGCTCCTCTCTGCTCTCTCTTGCCGCTCAGGCCTCCACTGATTTTGCAGAGCATGGAGGAGATTTTCCGTCAGTTGTCTCACTCCACCTCTGCTCAAATGTGGGCCATTTCCTTTAAACAGATCGTCGCGTTTCCAGAAAAGATTAAAGTTCTCTATGAAATACAGTCCTCTTGACTCACAGACATTGGACAGCCATGTATTCAACTGAAACAGCCAGGAGAATGTGTTTATTCTCCCATCGATGTTTGGGATAGGTCCACTGATGAAAATTTGTATTGCCTCTTTATCCAGACAATCAAGTCTCTCAAAAAGTTTATTAAACTTCAGGGCTTCAGACTCTCTGTTTTTTATGTCAACAGCACCAACATGTATAACAGTTTTTTTAATCCCAGGGTTATTTGTAATTTCCTTGTTTAGAACATCTATAATGTCAGAAACTGTGGCACTCAGATAGCTGCTTGTAGTCATTATCTCATTGTTTATATTAGATATGGCTCCGTGTCCAAGCACCAGGATATCTCTGGCCTTGACACTTGGCACAGTTTTTCCATCTTTGTTTTGACTTCTTGTTCTCTGTTTCTCTCTGACTTTTTCTGTTCGTTATACTCATCCTCTGAGAGAGGTGAAAATCTGTTTGTTAACTTTATTCCAGGTGCATTTTTACCAGCATGTTGTCTTTGCTTTGGCTTAGCACCAAGTTGTCCCTCAAGTTTTGGGAATGTTATGTTATATCGTTTAGCTTTAGGTTGCAAGTATCAGTTTTTCCAGTCTTCTTACCGGGTTCCACAGGGAGCGTGTCATTAAGTTCTTTTTCCGTCTCTAAGGCAAAAATCTTGTCCCGTAGTAGGCAAAGTTCTTGTTGATACATCCGACAGCTTTCACAAGGAGATGTTTGCGTTACTCCCTCAGCCATGTTGACAAGACTGTCGTCGTTGGTTCGTCAAATGAGTTGGAAAAAAGGAAACATGATTAAAAAGCCTTGGTTCACTTAAAAGAAAAGAATAAAATCATATCCAAGACGGGCCTACCCTAACTCCTCCCCGTTGGTCTATATATTCAGCTGCGTCCAGAGTCGGACCTTTGTCGCTGACGAAGCCTTTTGGATGAGAGGCGAAACGTTCGAAGACTTCAACTACTGAGTACAGAAGATGAATCAAGTACCTTCATTGAAGATACGTGTACATGTGTATTATATAATATATGTATGCACAAACAATCACATGCAGTACCTAACAGGCAGGCTCTCCACCATGTTCTTCTCTCGTGTGCGTCTCCTCTGCTCTGGTCTGGTTCTCCTGGAAAAAAAACATCTAACTAGAACAGAATACTTAACTTATGCATTGATGTATTTGTATTGTAATCATTTCCCATTTGTTGTGTGTACGCGTGTTATTATCGGCAGGGTCTCCACCGTACTCGGCTCGTTCCGTTTTTATACGACCTGGAAAAGATGTGAGTATCTTAAATCAGAGTATTAAATATGAACATGACGTTAAACCCTCGTGTTTATTGTAAAAGAAGAGGAGCAAGATATTCAAGATATTTGAAAACAACATTTCCAAGCTAAATTTCCCACTGATAGTTTCCAGAAGGTTTCTGTGAATTTCCTACCCCTGGCCAGTCTGTGATTATTACACAGTAACAACAGCTTATGAGTGAAACATCTGCATCTGTGGTAAAGTTTGGTGTCAGTAATTATCCACGAAATGTGCACATATGTATTTATTTGAACGGACAACAGTTTATAAACGTAAACAGAGTTTATGCGTGTGATGTCACAACTATCTCTGTAATGTTATTCCTTGATTTCTCTCTCAATTTGACATATCATTATGTTATTGATGACTTTTCCATTTATTTCAAGTTCCATTTCTGTTTTAGATTTAATTAGTAAATGAATCTGCATAACCTCTATAAGTGTGTTTAGTGATGATGTCATCGCTCTAGCTTTAGCTTTATTCACTATAATGGGATTGGTCTGATTTGAACCTGCTATAGCGCTGACTACAATGCCCTTTTTAAATAACAGAAATATTACTTTTAGTACTTTTAGATTTTATTGAATATGTCTTTTCTGACAATATTATCAAATTATTGTTTCCATACACAATGAAGGCTTATTTTAAATCTAAAAGTATCTTAATTTTGCCTGGAGAGATGATGAGATGTATTATTCTAAACAGTCTTTGGTCTGTTATCTATTGTTACTTCAGCAGAAGATTCAGATAAAGTTGTGTTGTTTTTTTTTGCTTTGTTTGTTGATGGATCTGTCAACAGTTTGGACCTGGAAGTAGCTCATTATTGTGTGTAAAGTCACACTTGACCCACGTTCAGTGGGAACAGTGCATGTTGCCCATAATCAGTGAGTCTGAATGATACTGTGTGTGTTTCAGTTCCTGCGCTCACTAGATGGCACTGTTCCCCTTACAGACTCACTTGGAGACGTTACCTCCACAGAGCACCACCAAGGACTAAGAGCACAGACATATGGGAGATACCACTCCCATAGAAGAACAGATAATTCTATTATCTTTTACCTGGAAATGAAATCCAATGAGTAAATCATTCACTTGTCAAAGTCTAAAATCCTTGGACTCTTTGATTCATTTTGAGTATATTTGTTTTGGATGAAAATCACCAACAGCAAACAAACAGAATGAATTTTGGTGGCTCTCAGATTCAAAATGTGATGATGGGGAAAAGACACTATTTATTGGTGGAAAATACCCAAGTAAAATACTATACATTATTCATTTACTTCACTGCACTTAAGAGGGCTTATTTATAATCATATTAATGCCACTTTAAAGCCTATAATGTCCAAAATTAATTATATATAAACATGTGTTTAATTTCTATTAAACAATGCAATGATGAAAAAAAAGGAATGAATTGAAATGTACAGTTTTTCATTAAACCTGCAGCTGTCTTTACTTTCTCATTCAGATAAACGCCCTGGAGGAGAAAGAGAGAAGTGCAAGGGACTGAGTTATGCTGTCATGATCAGTTTTCTGTCCCTTGTTTTGTTTCTTTGTCTTCTCTGGTCGTCGCTATGGCAACAAAAATACGTCTTTTTGTGTTTTCATAAATGTTCACTGGGTGAATGTTTTAATCCTGTGAAAGGCAAAGAACTAAAGCCCCAAGATGACTGCCCTGCCCACACTGACCTGGCTGACCCCGCCCCGTCCTCCTCTATGAGCAGTGAGCCCTGCGCCCCGCCCTGTCACCGTCAAACTTCAACTTCAAAGTGCATTAACTTATCAAAAACGGGGTTTAAAATGCAACATTCAAATGCGAGGAGGTGATTTAGAGGAAGTCTTAACCATGAAACCACTTTAGGCTTGAAAACTTCAAGCCTGGTGATGCTGGTGATGTGTGCCGTCTCAGAAACGCATTAGGCCCCTAGGCTGCACTCTGCGTGTAAGTGATGATGTCATCACTCTACTTCCGGGTCCAACAGAACCTTTTCCCGATTCACTATCAATCAATCAATCAAGTTTTATTTCTAAAGCGCCTTACAACAACCAAAGTTGACCAAAGCGCTGCACACAATAAACATTAAAATAAAAATACAATATAAAAAGGAGTACAATTTCATTTAAAACAGACCATTTACAACAGTTGCCACAGAACTATGTGTCAAATGCCTCTTTAAACAGGTGAGTCTTTAGTTTTGCTTTGAACAGGGGCAGGTCTGAAACGGCACGTAACTCAAGTGGCAACGAGTTCCAGAGTTTTGGACCTGCCACAGCAAAAGCCCGATCACCCCACTTTTTATAATGTGACCTGGGCACCTCCAGCAGGTGGTGTTGGGCTGAACGTAGGGTTCTGCTGGGCTGGTAAGGGGTCAGAGTCTCACATAAATACACAGGTGCAAGGCCGTGGATGGAACTGAAAACAAAAAGGAAAAGTTTGTACTGGATTCTGAAAAGGACCGGGAGCCAATGCAGGGAGTAAAGGACGGGCGTGATGTGGTCATGTTTGCGAGAGTTGGTGAGGAGCCGGGCAGCAGCATTTTGCACAAGCTGTAATTTGTGAATGAAGGTTTGACTGAGTCCAATATACAGTGCATTGCAGTAATCCAATCGTGAGCTGATGAATGCATGAATAGTTTTTTCCAGGTCGGAGCAGCTGAGGAAAGGCTTCACTTTTGCCAGAAGGCGAAGCTGGAAAAAACTTGCCTTAACTACAGAGTCAATTTGCTTGCGAAAGTCCAGATTTGCATCCAGATTAACACCTAGGTTTTTGATGATGGTGTGGGGGACGAGAGACTGAAGACCAGGAACAGTGGCGCTGAGTGGATTTTGAGCACCAAAAAGAATGAGTTCAGATTTGCCCTCATTTAAACACAAAAAGTTCTGTGAGAGCCAGAGCTTAATGTCATCCAGACACCTGTGGATGGACTGAGGTGTGTCTGGGGAGTTTGGCGAAACCGGGAGGTAGATTTGTAGATCGTCTGCATACATGTGAAAGGACACGTTATGGCGAGAGATGATTGAACCCAGGGGCAACATGTAAAGTGAAAATAAAACCGGACCTAAAATGGAACCCTGTGGTACACCAGAGGACAGAGTGGCTGTAGAGGAGGAAACGTCATTGATGACTACGGAAAAAGACCTGTCCGTTAGGTAGGACATGAACCACTGCAGCACGGGTCCCTGAAGGCCCACCTGCTGGGCCAGGCGGGTCAGGAGGATGGAGTGGTCCACTGTATCGAAGGCTGCAGTGAGGTCTAGCATCATCAACAATACTGGTTTTTTAGAGTCCAGAGACAACAGGATGTCATTTTGCACTTTCAGTAGTGCAGACTCAGTGCTGTGGCGTGTCCTGAAGCCCGACTGGAATTTTTCAAACATGCTATTTTGGTCTAGAAATAAATGTAGCTGTTTGAATACAAGTTTCTCGAGGATTTTAGAGAGAAAAGACAGATGGGACACAGGTCTAAAATTGGACAAAACTGCTGGGTCAAGGTTGGGTTTTTTAATCAGTGGCCTGACCACAGCCTGCTTAAACACAATTGGAACAAACCCCGACTTTAGGCAGCTGTTGAAGAATGGAAGTAAAACTGGCCCTACTGTGTCGAAAACCTGTTTAAGCATTTTGGATGGAATAATGTCGAGAGGACAGCTGGTGGGTCTCAACTTTTGGACAACCTCAGAAAGCTGAGAGAGTGACACTGACTCAAACACATTAAGGACAGCAGACTTATGGACAACCGGAGGAAGCATGTTGGCTACACTAGACGCAGCACTGCCTATACTTTGTCTTACTGCGGCCACTTTATCAACAAAGAAATTGAGGAAGTCTTCACAGGTTGAATTGGTCACATTTTTAAAAACACTGTCCGTGGGATTAGTAACTGATTGTATTGTACTGAACAACACACGGGGACGGTTGCAGCTCGTAGAGATTACATTTGATAGATATTTACATTTTGCCTCTTTGACTGCATTTTGATAGTCTGAAAAGCTGGCTCTAAGGATCCCTAGAGATACATGCAGCTTATCCTTTTTCCACCTGCGTTCTGCCTGCCTACAGCGCCTCCTCAGGGCACGAGTGGTGTCATTTAACCAGGGGTCTGGTTTGGGTTTGATGGACCTTCGCTTGACAGGGGCAATGCTGTCTAAAATGCCAGAGCAGGTGGAATAGAATGAGGAGATGAACCCCTCCAGATACAGAGGAGAAGCCAGATCATCTTGACTATTTAAACTGGAGTCCATGAATGCCTCAACAAACTCTCCAGTTGTAGTTGAAGTGATGGCACGGCGGCTGCAGGCTGGGGCAAGTGCCTTGGCTGCAGGGGGGGGTGTTGTGAAATTAAATATTACTGGGAAATGATCGGAAATACAAGTTTCATATATTTCTGAGATGGACAGTGGGAGACCATAGGAGATGACAAGGTCTAGTGTGTGGCCATGCTGGTGGGTGGGGACCTCCACAAATTGGGTCAGATCAAAAGAGGCCAGGAGGCTTTGAAACTCATTGGTCAGTTGGCTGGACGGACAACAGACATGAATATTAAAGTCCCCACAGATGAGAAAACTGTCATATTTTGGGATTATTTCAGAAAGAAAGTCCGAAAATTCTGAAATAAAATCCTTATTGTACTTGGGAGGACGATAGACTACAGCACACAGTATGGGACATGACAGATGTAACAAAGTTAGTTGCAGTTCAAAACTACTGTAGCTCTTACAGGGAACAGGGCGACAGGTGATGTGCTTGTAAACAGTGGCAAGCCCGCCTCCGCGGCCTGTCACTCTCGGCGTGCTCAGGAAGGAGTAATCAGGGGGGAGGAGCTCAGAGAAAGCGCTGTTGTCACCTGGCTTTAGCTAGGTCTCCGTGAGCATGAGAAGATCCAATTTTTGGGTGGAGATGAAGTCGTTCAGGACAAAGGTCTTATTTGTGACGGAGCGAGCGTTCAACAGGGCTGTGCGCACCGGGGTGGAGTTCACAGTCTGCGGAGGAGTAGCACGACTCAACGGGCGGAGGTTTTCCTTCACACAGCCGCGCCGTTTGGTCCTCACTGGCCGCCGACATGGGAGCGGACACTCGGCGTCTGGGACAGCAGGACGGAGCCACCGATAGCTGTATCTGAAGCGGCACAGATTCCTGCGTTCGGCGGATATTGTTGTCAAACGACCGGGGTTGTGCTCACAGGAAGACGACAGGTAAGCTCTGATTTTGACACGAAGTCCCGCTCTTTTTCCGCGTCTCTTTTGCTTCTTATTGCCTAGCAACGCACAGACAGAACGCCTCAGGTAGGCTGGTGTAGAGGCTAGGAATGGCTTTGATTGTCCATAGTCCGCACACCAAGGCAATTTGGTCATTGTGTCACGAATTTCTAGTAGTGTCAGGCGATCGTACACAAGTACAGATGACACATCGTACATTACGACGTAAATAAATAAATAAACAAAACAAAACAAATCCACAGAAAGTTTAACAGACCAGACGGCGGACCAAACACAGCGGCGCCATCTTGAACTATGACGGGATGTAGCTGATTTGAACCTGCTGTAGGGCCGACTACAAGGCTCTTTTTAAACATCGGATCACACAGAAACATTACATTCATTCTTGATTTGTATTAGTAATGCTTTCCTGACATTAATTATGAACTTATTTTTTTCCATACACAATGAAGGCTTATTTTGTATACAAACAATGGTGATATGGTGAATTAGGTGTAAAACAGTTTGGCCTTTTATCTATTGTTATTTCAGCAGGAGATTCAGATAAAGTTGCGTTTTGTGTTGTGTGTAGCTAATTATTGTACGTGCTTCACACTTAACAAACGTATAATCACTATGCCCATTGGAATACAATGGGGAGCTTTGGCCGTCGCTACGGTTACGCCGTGGAGAATATGATTGAGATTACAAAATGGAATTCTGGCTCCTTTTATCATTGTTTGGGCAATCCAGTAGAGGGCGGCAGTAGTTGTTTCGTTAAAGCTGATTCGAATCCAATCTGAACTACATAGTTACGACTGGAAGGGATTTTTCTTATGAGGAAGAGCAAAAATCTTGACCCGATGAAATCCCTGGAAAGAGTTGGTAAAAGAGTGACGTTTCCGAGAACTGCAAATATCACTTTGATCCAATATGGCTGCTCTTCTGTAAGGCCATGATCTACCACTGTCCCCATTTTGGTGATGCAAGCTTTAGAAGCTCATTGGCTCAATGTTATCAAAGGCTTGAGGTGGCGCTGTTGAGCTAATTTGTAAACTTTCCAGATTTGGAAATGTTGAAAAATTACTTTTGACAAAAAATACAGCCAGTTTAAACATGTTCACTGGGTGAACATTTCCTATTTGTGATAAGGACACAAATATGAAATGTATTTATACACAATTCTAAGGTGCCCATTGACTTCTATGGGATCTGTACAAATACAATGTTATTTTGTTTGCATTACAAATGTAACGCATGACGAGTGAGTGGGGGAGTGTTGGGGGGAGTGTTGGGGGGTGTGCTCAAACACAGCAGTGCTGTACAATTACGCGCAGAGGCATAAAAGTATAAATGTGGAACAAAATGAGTATTAGTATTAATTAGACCACCATCAAACCGTGTATAATACTATTACATATAAAGTGTAAAGTAACATATTTAAAGCGTGTTTATATGTAAATATGCATTTAATATTGTAACGCTTTAGTTATTATTATTATCAAACGGCAAAGAAAACAGATTTAACAATCTTTTCTTCATGAATTATGACAAAATCACAAAATCAAATCATGCTGCAATTTGGGGCTTTCAGATCCTAAGAGCAAACTATTCTGAGCAGTTCTCCAGCCGTGATTCATGAGCCGTTTCCCCCGCGCTGGAATCTTTTACCGTCCACCCTTTTGGACGGGACAGAAATGAGGGCTGGGCCGGTTTTAAAGAGACCATTTCATCTCCTGCTCTGGGGATCATACTGTCCTGGGTTATCTCCAGGACAGGCTCTATCAGGTTTATGGACTAAACCAGGAATAAAGAGGGTCTAAATCAGGACTAAACTATGACTAACCCTGGTCTGACCCAGGTCTAAACCAGGTCTAAACCAGGACTAACTTAGTTCTAAACTGTTTGGTCAACTACATCATCTGGACAGTTTGTGAATTTAGGATTATTCAGTATTTTACACATTTACAGTCTTCTACAGTGAGCTATACTCTCGGTTTACACAGAGCTGTCTGCAGCAGAGGCAAACAGCGGCCAGCAAGTGACACGGGCCGCAGACAAATAAGACTCCAGACGCAGGATAAAAACAACGGGCGGCCATGATGGAACTCCAATCCATCTGAGTCTGAAGTGCCACCCAGGTCAGCTGTAATGATACACTAGTGAACAGCACGGAGAGAGAGGGGGGGGGGGGGGGGAGGAGACAAGGGGAGAGGGGTGGAGGAGAGAGGACAGAGGGGGAGAGGGATCAGAGATGGAGAGGAAGGAAAGAGGGAGAGAAAGGGATAGATAAAGTTGATTGGGGGAGGAGAGGGGAGAAAGGAGGGAGAGAGATGAGGGGAGAGGGAGTGAGAGGGCAGGCGAGAGAGATGGGGGACAGGAGAGAGAGAGAGAGGAGATGGAGAGTGCACAAGGGGGAGGAGAGGGGGAGAGAGGAGCCAGAGGGATAGGAGACAAGGGGGAGGAGACAGGGAGAGGACAGAGAGGGGGAGGAGAGAGGCGACAGAGGGAGAGAGGGATCATAGATGGAGGGGAGGAAAAGAGGGAGAAAAAGGGTGAGGAGTGAGGGATCAGAGAGGGAGAGAGGGAGGGAGAGGCGAGAGAGGAAGAAGAGAGAGTGGTGGAGAATAGAGAGGAGGAGAGTCAGAGTGAGAAGATGAAAAGGGGACCGAGGAGGAGAGAGAGGGAGACAGACAGAGGAAAGGGAGAGAGAAAAAGAGAGGAGAGAGAGGGAGAGGAGGAAAAGGAGAGAAAAGGAGAGGAGAGAGAGGAACGGGGTGGTTGAGCAGAGGGAAAGAGTGAGAGGACGGGGGAGAAGTGAGCAGACAGACAGAGAGGAACTTTATTTACTTCACCACAACGACCTGAGGAGGAGCTCAGGACCACAGAGAACGTTCATGTTTTTAAGAGCAGACTCAAGGCCCACCTTTTTAGCTTAGCTTTTAACTGACATCTATTTATTTATTTTAGTCCCATTTATTTATTTATCTATTTATTAACCTTGAAAACTTGATATTTATTGTTATTTTTTGATATTTAGATATTTATTTCTAGTTTCTTACTGTTTTTTTTTAAGCTTTTTAATCAATGTTTTTATACTGCTTCTTATATTTTTAGAATCTCCAGTGTTTCCTCTGAAGGAGCCCTCTGCCTCGGGAGCGGTGACTGGCTGTAGCTGTGTGGGTGCTGTCCTGTGGGTGCCCAGGTGGAGGTGTGGTGTCTCTGCAGCGCCTCCTATGGGGGCCCTTGTGTCGGTGCCCGGGCTGGTCTGCTGCTCCCGGGGAGGACGGCTCCTCTGATGGGGTTTCCTCACCTTGTCGAGTAAACGGTACGAGTGTAGGTGTGTGTGTGTGTGTGTTGTGATAACTGTATATATTGGGAGGGTGGGAGGGTTTGACGGGCGAGAATGTTTTTAATGTCTTTTTAAATATCAAGCACTTTGTGATGCACCTGTGTATGAAAAGCGCTCTATAAATAAAGAACAGGCCAGCGTTTTTCCACACTGAGATCTGTTTTTACCTGAGCTTAGACGAGTTGATACGCACCTGTCAGGTCTTTGTGCTCGTGGAAGAGCGTGGTCGCTTCCAACTTCACCACGTTTGGAGATATAGGAATATACTGGGAGAGGCTAAATGCTGACAACATCTTTGGTCTTTTTGTGTGACTGTGGGCACACACAAAGACTAGACAGGTACGTATCAACTTGTATTTTAAGGGTGAATTTTTTCCATTTGAATGTTTTTCTACTGCAAATTTGTCACTCAACTGTTCTTTGTTTTTTTTGTACATTGAATATTTTAAGGATGAATTTATGTATATAAATGTTTTATTGTAAATTTTACACTCTGAATGTAAACAGTTGAATTGGATGTGTTGAAAAATAATACAATGAATATTTAAAAGGTGAATTTTTCATTTTCACTTTATAACCCTTGAGCGGTGAATATTCAGTGACTGTTATTTCAATGTTATAAAAATTCAAAGCATACATTTCAGAGACATTTAAAATTCACATTTTTATGACACAAAACATCTTCCTTACAGCTCAGGCCATGGTGTACAGGATGTCCCGTGTATATTTCCATTGTGAATTTTGTCATTTTGAATTTGAAACACTTTGATGTGGGGATGTTGGAAGAAATACGTTTTATAAGTGTTGTTACATTGTGCACAACTCCCACATCTGTAATTCCCATTCGGGACAGGTGTCAATAGTGTCTGGGTAGATGTGACTTTGGGGCTGACATTGACACGGACCAAATAGTCTTTTAAATTTTTCCCCTCCTATTGACAAAAAGAGGGGGTTCCCTGAAGGTAGTGGAGAGTTCAGGGTCGGATGTTAAGATGTGCCAGTATTTTTTTAAAGTGCCCTTCATGGCAGCAGAGTGAGCCGAAAACTGAGTTATGCAGGTGACAGAGAACTTCTCTGTTGCCCCCTGTCCCGAATGGGAATTACAGATGTGGGAGTTGTGCACTATAACTTCTTTCTTCCAACATCCCCACAGTGGTAAAAAAAATAGCCTTTAGCAATGTAATAACTTGCGCACCACGTATGTGGTCTATTTATTGTGTTGCCCTTGTGGTTTATCATATGTGGGAAAAACCATGAGAAAATGAAAACAAAGAATAAGCATAAGAGCTCAATACAGAGATGACATAGAATATCCAGTAGCCCATTTCAACAATGAACATCATGATGTCAGTGCTCTACGTTTTTGCAGCATTGAACAAGTCTCTCCTCCTTATAGAGGAGGAGACCATGACAAACTTTTGAAGAAAAAAGAAGCCACTGGATTGAAACTTTACAGACCCTCACACCCACGGGATTAAATGATGAGCTTGTTTTGAATGTTTTTCTACGGAGATTCCAATGCCATGTTATGTTTATAGGCTGTGTTCACTTCCTTGGTGTACATGTTGATTTGCATATATTTTTGAGCTGTCTTTATCCATTTCTCATATGTATTTCATGTGCCACTATATGTTTTTATTGTATATGTATATGTATATTTTATTCACTATATCCTGGCTTTGTTTTTTGTGTTTGATGTATGTTGATATGCTGCCTATGTTTTGCCATAGGCCATTATGACATCATCCTGTGATGCAGCAGGCCACGCCCTATTTAAGGATGGCTTCTCATTCATAAAAAACATTTTGCCTAACGAAGGCCACTGGCCGGAACAAATAAAGGAACACTGGTGTTGCAAGTATACTGTGTGTGAGAGTACTTTGTACTCTCTCTAGTTTTCAAATATCTATACTCTACTTTTGTTTTCTCCGTCTTCTTGTTTACTGATAGTTTTACTATGTGAGATGCACTGATATGCGCTCATCGCTGCACAACTAATACGCATCACCGTAGCTGTAGAGCCAGTAGTTCAATACTGTGGTGTATGCACTACCCATACTGAGATTAACCAATAAAAACTAGTGCTGATGGCTAAGTGGGAGACACAATTATGGACATGAGCATGATGGACAATGTGGAAGACAGCAACCAGGAAAGGGTGACGAGGACTGTTTTGGCTCCAAGACCCATGTACAGGCCCAGGTACAGGCCCATGTGTACAGGCCCATGTACAGGCCCAGGTACAGACCCAGGTACAGGCCCATGTACAGGCCCAGGTACAGGCCCATGTACAGGCCCAGGTACAGGCCCAGGTACAGGTACAGGCCCATGTACAGGCCCAGGTACAGGCCCAGGTACAGGCCCAGGTACAGGCCCATGTGTACAGGCCCATGTACAGGCCCAGGTACAGACCCAGGTACAGGCCCATGTACAGGCCCAGGTACAGGCCCATGTACAGGCCCAGGTACAGGCCCAGGTACAGGTACAGGCCCATGTACAGGCCCAGGTACAGGTACAGGCCCAGGTACAGGCCCATGTACAGGCCCAGGTACAGGAATGCACAAAGCATCTGGATGCTTACCTAACTAGTACAAGTACTGCATTTGGTGTTTTAAAGTCCTTCCCCATTGTGTGCAATCAGTCTCTAAAGTTAAACACACCTTTACATGTGAGAGACTGTTTGGTAAAGCTGGATCTCCTCTTCCAAAAGGGCACGGCTCAATTACAAAAACTTTGAAAATCAACTCCTTTTGAAGTGGAATCATAAATACTGGTAGTTCAGATTCAAAAATGCATGGGCTGTTTGTTGGATTGTGTCAGTGCTAGTATTTAATGTTTCTCTTGACAACACGAGACCATCATTTTAAATGTTACTTTCATAACTGCACGAGCAGTAGTTTCAATGCTGTTTTTTGTCAACTGCTAAGCTATTAAAAATACTATTTAATACACTGATTCTTTCTAAGTCCAATACCATGATTTTTAATAAGTATTTACTTTATTATATATATTGGTTGAATCTGTATCAAATACTTTTACTTTTTACGTACATTTAACTTTTGTACTTTTACTTAAGTAGATTTTTCCCAGGCTACTTTTACTTACTTTTAAGGCCCCGTATCTGTACTTGTACTTCCTCCACCACTGGTATGTGATTAAGTAGTGAGGGGAATGATACAGTGGGTTGCCTTATACACACAAATAAATCAAGAAACTTTGTCTGCAAATCCAAGGAAATGTTCTTATTTTTGATCACTTTGATCAGCAAAATAAATATTTAACATCAATATTTTTGAATATTATCTTCATGTTTTACAGATTCTGTGAAATGCTGCACAGACGCAAACACAGAGAATGAAATGATGAGAGTTATTCTGAGGGGGATTCTTTTGGTTAATTTATCAAAAAATAAACCCAAGCCGCTGCAGAGCTTCAGTGTACGACATGCTAAGAGGAAAAGAACGAACGAACGAAAAAACAGGCTAATTTTTAATGGGCTTTGTGTGACAAACAATTATTAAAAATGATTGTGTGTTCCTTGACTTTTAAGGAGCAAATTTCAAAAAAATAAATACAAATAATAATGTTATTCACTAGCAACACATTATAATGGTAAGGTTGACAATAATTACTGCCTGCTTTGAAAGACATTTGTGATTGCTCCTGAGAAATGCCAGTGATTCGTCAGTGATTAGACTGAGCCACAACACGAGAGAACAGTCCGCAGCAGGTACTAGTCTGCTCCATTCCACCCAGGTGTTAGACAGCTCCTCTCCACCCAGGAGTTAGACAGCTCCTCTCCACCCAGGAGTTCGACAGCTCCATTCCACCCAGAACAGCTCCACTTCACCCAGGAGTTAGACAGCTCCATTCCACCCAGAACAGCTCCACTTCACCCAGGAGTTAGACAGCTCCACCCCACCCAGGACTTAGACAATCCACCCCACCCAGGTGTTAGACAGCTCCTCTCCACCCAGGAGTTAGACAGCTCCACCCCACCCAGGACTTAGACAATCCACCCCACCCAGGTGTTAGACAGCTCCTCTCCACCCAGGAGTTAGACATTTCCACCCCACCCAGGAGTTAGACAGCTCCACTTCACCCAGGAGTTAGACAGCTCCTCTCCACCCAGGTGTTAGACAGCTCCTCTCCACCCAGGTGTTAGACAGCTCCATTCCACCCAGGTGTTAGACAGCTCCTCTCCACCCAGGATTTGTCAACTTCCCAGCTGTGCTGCGACTTCTGCCTGTTTTATCGTGTGTTTTTGTTGCAGATTCTCATCTGTGAGAATGGGTTAGCGTTGTTCCTGCGCTCCCCTGGGGGTGCACTATAAAAGGGCCCAGTTTAGTACTGTACCTCTAACCCCCATTAGAAATGGTAATACATCCCTGTCTGCTGCCTTTCTCTCTCCTGCACTCCTCCAGGTTCTCGCGGTAACCCGTGCTGCACATGAATCATGTGACAGCATACAGTGCCTTGCAAAAGTACTAATACACCTTTAACGTTTAAACATTTTTACATAGTTACAACCATAAACATAAAGATTTAATTTTGAATTTTTACTGAAAGTTCACATACAAGTAACGCAAAATGATACATGATTCTGTTATTTTTCAAAAATAGAAAAGTGAAAAGTGGGGCGTGCATAAGTATTCATACAGCATGACGTAATACTTTGTGGAACCCCCTTTTGCTGCAATAACAGCAGCAAGTCTTCTGGGGTTTGACTCTACAAGGTTTGCACATGTAGAGACTGACATTTTAGCCCATTCCTCTTTACAAAACAACTCCAGCTCTGTCACATTAGAAGGAGAGCGTTTGTGAACAGCAGTTTTCAGGTCTTTCCACAGATTTTCAATAGGATTTAGGTCAGGACTTTGACTGGGCCATTCTAACACATTCATATGTTTGTTTTAAACCATTCCATTGTAGATGTTTGTGTTTAGGGTCATTGTCCTGCTGGAAGGTGAATCTCCGCCCCAGCCTCAATTCTCTTGCTGACTCCAGCAGGTTTTCCTCCAAAATGTCTCTGTATTTGGCTCCATCCATCTTCCCAACTATTCTTACAATCTTCCCAGTCCCCGCTGAGGAAAAGCAGCCCCATAGCATGATGCTCCCCCCCCCATATTTGACACTGGGGATGGTGCACTCAGGATGATGAGCAGTGTTAGGTTTGCTCCATACATAACGTTTTGCATTTGGGCCAAAATTCAATTTGTGTCTCATCTGACCAAAGCACCTTCTTCCACATGGTAGCTGTGTCCTCCATATGACTTCTAGCAAACTTCAAACGGGATTTCTTATGGCCTCCTTTCAACAATGGCTTTATGTTTAGGGTTGTAAAAGTTCAAGGTGTATTAGGACTTTCGTAAGGCACTGTAGTTTTAATCATGCAAATGGGGGGATGGAGAGACACTTTTACACACAGATTTGGATATTCTTATAAAAGACAGTGTTTGAACTTGTAAGTTGCGATGTTCGCTTTGCAATGTCATGCGGCTGTAAACTTTAACGGCACATGAGCCGCTGAACAAAGAACGTTTCCCTCCTCGTCTTCATCAGTCTCTCCTGTTTCAGAAGCGTCCGCGCCCTCCGTCTTCTGTCCATATCTTTGTTTAAAAAATAGTTTCAAGAGTGGGAAGGCCCCATAAAAAGCTGCGTCTCCTCCTCTCTGTCAGCATTAACATACAGGTCCATAAATATTGGGACATCACACTTGAAATGAAGTCTGGACGTCTCATCTGTTCCTTTGATGAATGGGACAATGAGGGAAGAGCAGACGCCTGCCCGTGGAACGGCTGAGCAGACACTTGTCCCATTACTTTTGGTCCCTTGAAAAGTGGACACATACAAACGGTTGTAATTCCTACAACGTTCATCTGATTTGGATGTAAATACTCTCAAATGAAAGCTGAAAGTCAGTTACATGAGAAGTTATGATCCAAGTCTAATAACACGTAATTAAACATGTCGATGTTCTAAGAATAAAAAGGGGAACTACATACGGCGGAGTAATACACCGTGGGAGCACTTCGACGCCCGCGCAGTACGTTTAAGTGCTCCTATTTTATTACGCCTTACAATCATTACACTGTGAACGGATCTTTACGTTATAACAATAATAATCAAACTCAATTGTAATAATCATAATCATTTCATTTCCCCACTCCACTCTTTGATTATAAACACACAATTGCTGATTTGAGCAGTGCATTGTGGGTCATATTCCCGCGCCTCTCCCGACGGACATTGCCGCTTTGTTTCCCACTGTTTTATGCGGCTGTAAAAGTTTAGTCTTTAAATCCACTCTGGATCAGGTCCACGGGGTCTTGGCTCCGGTTCAGACCCTCTCCCTCTCCGCACTGCTCCGCACTGGGCTTTATGGCTCTGACGCTCGGCCAAACCACGCTCGCTGTGCCGCGCCGTGCTCTACATTAATGACGCCGCTCATTATCACATAAAAGGGCTTTACAGAAATATGGAACAACCTGAGCGGTCGGTAACACGTTCTCCGCAAGCGTGTTTTTAATAGGTCATAAAATTAGAAAAAGCTCTTTGATTTGAGCCCACTGAGAGCTGTTAATTTAATTGAATGAAAAAAAAAAGGAGAGTGTATGTGTTAGCGTTAAAGCTACAAGGTCCTATTTGTGGCATTACTCTACCTTCTGCAGGTAAATCTGAATTATTCCATGTGTTGTGTTTTGTTGTTTACTGATAAGACACTGTTTACATTTATATAGAGTTTTCTGGCTGCATATTCCTATTGGTTTGGACTGGGATTTTGTTCCTAACCGTAACTGTTTAGTTCTAGTCACATAAATACATACAGGAAGTACTTACATAATTATCAATGAACTATAACCCTCCTATTGCTGATTAAATTTATTATTCATTTATTGCTTTATTTTGGTCGGGACATTGCAGAAATATACATGCATTTTATTTCCATTAAGTTTCTCAATTTTAATTTATTATATTATTTAGTAAGTAAGTGCTTTATTTGTCATAGTACAGTCGTACAATAAAGTCGGGTTCAGGTGTTAGTCCTGAGCCGCAGCGACTGAGCCGCGCTGCCATTGTGGGCCGACCTGACCAGCTTGTTTTTGGAGGTAGAGGAAACATTTGAAATAAATAGCTAGAATGAAATCTAGAATACAAGGGGAGCACAGTGGCACAGCAGTTAGCGCTCGTACCACACAGTTAGCTAGCTAAACCTACAGGTGTCACAATGACAATCATCTGCAGCCAGTTATCAGGCCCATGACAACACAGTACTTCTATCATAAAAACCTGAGACTGTAGACTTGTAAAAGTTCACCGCCGCAGTTAAAGTTACAGCTCCAGTTTGTGTAACCCTATGTGGTTAGCATGCTAAGGTGTTCGCCTAGCGGCTAGGCCCTAGCCTTACCTGAGAGCAGGCATATGCTTGTTTATTTCAGAGACATTTAGCTGGGAAGGGAAAGAACTCCACTCCCTCAGACACACTCTTGTGGGGTCCTAGTGTCCGATTTACAGACTCCATGGGCCAAGATCGCTTCACCATTTGATTTCTTCTTCTTTGTCTGGTCAGGGGTTTGGTGGTTAGCAGTTAAGCACCTGCACCTTCGCCCTGAGGGGAGCAGCTCAAAGTCTCTAAACAGAGTCCGATAATATTTGATCTGCTTTATCTCGAGCTCGAGCAACGAGTGTCCCACTATGTCAGTCTTAGCACAGGTAAAGTTCTTGTTTCCCCGACACTTGAGTGTGCAGTGATTGTCAGGTGTTGTGTCGCCTCATTAACCTTTGAGCCTCTGACAAATACAGACTTTATCCCCTCGCTCTAAATGATCCTGTTAAATATGAGCATTTACATATGTGCATTTGTAATCAAGCGCATCAACTCTCACTCTGCAACAGCAACAATTAAAAGGGGCCCTGCTCCTGTGGATGTGTGCGGGGCACTCGGCACACACCCACAGACGCGCCACATTAGGGTGTTTAAATCAATTAGGCAAATGTGGAATGGGCTCCGCACTCAAATGTCGCGGCCTTTCCCCCCGAGCGTGCAGGAATTAGGGGAATTCTGCCAATCATCTCCCCGAACAAGAATCTACAATTCAGGTCATGAGTTTAGGTCTTTGTGCCGACTGAAGCAGCTTGTGCACACACTTTTCTTTCTCTGTCCGTCTGTCCACATCTCCCTCTCTCTTTCCTCCTCCGGCCCCTCCCCCCTCTCTCAGTCCATTTATGAAGCTCAGAATGGGAGATGATTGTTCGGGGTCAGTCATAATAACTGTCCTCTGTGTCTGCTCCACACTGAGGAGAGTTCCATTCAATTATCTCCCGCACAATAATCAATTATCCTGGAACGTCCAGTGGTTTGTTTGGGCTTGATACGTGGGTGTACTAAGTAAACATTTTATTGTGCGTACATAAAACCTAATGCAAACATACGTAATAATCCAAAAAAATTATAGACTGGTTTGGCTGGTGGTCATCGTCAAGAGAGACACTCCAACTTAGATGTTGGGCCAGTTTCCAAATGTTCAAACTTTCACTTGGAACAAAATGAATCACCTAAGCTTCACAATAAAGTGTTTCATCAACGTTCTCTCTAGATTTATACGGAGAATTGTACCTTAAGGGCCATTTTCACATTGTACCATGTCCACTTAATGCAGCACCTACAGATCCAAGTATCTTTTCAATCCAACAGGTCTTCCAATGTGGAAGCAGAGGCAGAGACCCTTCGGGACAGGGCCACATTGCAGTGGGCCTCGAGGGCCCCCTGTTCTCTCTCTCTGTATCAGTGCTGTCACTTCATTTCATTTAAATGTAATCATTATAATATAATGATAACATATTGTTTTAATTATAGGCCTAATAAATAATCTAATAATAATAATATACCTCTCCTTGAACCGCCACCTTAACGTGGTGGAGGGTTTGAGCCTGAATGATCCTGGAGCTCTGTTGTCGGGGGCTTGGTGCCCCTGGTAGGGTCTCCCAGGGCAAACAGGTCCTAGGTGACGGGTCAGACAAAGAGCGGTTCAGAAGCCCCTTATGAGAGACCAACAGGCCCGGTTAGAACCATGAGGCCGTCCTTCTGTGGACCCTCCACCTGCAGGGGGCGCTATAGGGGCTGGTGCAACTCCAACAGCTGCCCCCACGACCCGGCAACGGACAAGTGGAAGAAAATGGATGTATGGATGGACAATAAATGGTAAATGGTCTCAACTTATACAGCGCTTTTCCACCTACATTAGGCACTCAAAGCGCTTTACAGCAAGGAACCTCTCACCCATTCATACACCAGTGTACGCAGACACTGGAGGCAAGGTGGGTGAAGTGTCTTGCCCAAGGACACAACGACAGCATGCACCTTCAGGAGGTGGGGTTCGAACCCCCGACCTTCCGATCACGAGACGACCCACTCTACCATCTGCGCCACCGTCGCCCCAATAATAATATGTATCATAAATGTAATAATTGTTAACTGTGACAAAAATGTCACAAAGTATATATATTTTTGTATATAGTCAAAATCTATTCATTTAGTGTGAAATCTGTGAGTGGCCAAGTTCAGTTTAGTTTATGTATGTAGTTGTAGGCTCTTTGCTAATCATACTCCATCCATCCATCTTCTTCCACTTGGTAATTGGTAAATTCATAGTGGAACTGCGGAATACATTTTTTATTGAAATTTTTACATCGGAGTCCAGTGGAAGTGTTTTCCTCATTGAACAGACACGAGTTTTACAAGGGAAACACTGTGGCGTTTAGTTTAACACAACACACACAGGTCCCTGCAGACCCCGCGTGTTGTTGTGTGAGGCCCGGGCCATATAGGGCTAGGTACCGTTCTGTTTTAATAAAAAATATATATGTATATAAAATGACATGCCGATCAGGCGAAATTTCAGCCTTTGACACCTCTCTAGACACTCCAGCAGCCCCTGCTCCCCCCATCATCACCTCCACCATCAACGACCCCAGCACTTCATCAAAGGCCTCCACAAACCCTCCCTCCCCCCCTGCTCTCTCCATCAGTGAGGAGGAAGTGCGTCGGCAATTCCTGAAGCTGATCCCACGGAAGGCCCCTGGGCCAGATGGTGTCTCCCCCTCCACCCTGAGACACTGCGCAGATCAGCTGGCTTCCTTCTTCACAGACATTTTCAACACCTCCCTGGAGTCATGCCACGTGCTGTCCTGCTTCAAATCGTCCACCATCGTCCCTGTCCCTAAGAAACCACGGATCACAGGACTTAATGACTACAGGCCGGTGGCACTGACGTCTGTGGTCATGAAGACTTTGGTCCTGCCCCACCTCAAGAACCTCACCGCCTACAAAGCCAACAGGTCTGTGGACGACGCAGTCAATCTGGCCCTCCACTTCACCCTGGAGCATCTGGACTCATCAGGAACCTACGCCAGGATCCTGTTTGTGGACTTCAGCTCTGCCTTCAACACCATCCTCCTACGAGACAAGCTCTACCAGCTCAGCGTGCCCGACTCCCTCTGCAGGTGGATCACTGACTTCCTGACGGACCGGAGACACCACGTGCGGCTGGGGAAGATCGTCTCGGACACTCGGACTACAAACACTGGAACTCCTCAGGGCTGTGTACTTTACCCCTGGCTCTTCTGCCTTAGAAGAAACACTGCTGTGGGAAGTACGGTACACTGAGCGCTATCCTCTTCTTCTTCTTACTGCAAACTTTGTCTTATTATGATACAATATTTATTTT
Organism: Proterorhinus semilunaris; assembly: GCA_021464625.1. Lineage (NCBI taxonomy): Eukaryota > Metazoa > Chordata > Actinopteri > Gobiiformes > Gobiidae > Proterorhinus > Proterorhinus semilunaris. Next base: position 32,104,171 of record CM038360.1, on the reverse strand, counting down.
ATCTGTAGTCTGTTCATTACTATTCACATGGTGTCTCCTGTCCCACTCCCCCTCGGGAGTGCCTGTCTAGATCGAACGGAGGAACCCGGCTGAACGGAGGAACCCTGCTGAACGGAGGAACCCGGCTGAACGGAGGAACCCTGCCTACTGACAACAAGGACTGGACGGTCTGTGATCTTGGCCCGTCTGCTGAGGGACTCCTTCGGCCCTGGGTCTCTATAGCCTGTCCGTCCATGGGAGTGGATCTCTCCTTCTGTGGTTCTCCTCAAGGTTTCTCGTTTCTCCCACTGGGTTTTTGAGTTTTTCCTTGCCGTGCTGGAGAGTCTAAGGACAGGGGACGCCCGAGCTGCTCGTCGCCACCCACTGCTGACGCTTATTTGGACTTAATGTTTGCCTGGATACTTGATTCACCGGACCTTTACATTGTCTTATTTACTGCTCTGTTTTATTGCCTTAATGTTTGTTACAGCCCTATGAGGCAACTCCTGTTGTGATGTTGGGCTATACAAAACCATTGATTGATTGATTGATTGATGAACTGGTTCAGTAGAAATATGCTATAGAGACAAGTAGAGGCTTGCTTTTTTACATTTTCTTTCATATAAATGTGTTCTAATTGATATGTATGTATGTGTATATATATATATATATATATATATATATATATATATACACAAATAAGATTCCATTCCAAACTCACATAACCTTAATCGTCTGTGATAGTTGTAAAATGCAGTCAAATGGAGGGCTGCCCCATTTCGGTCTTTTCAACCCTCAGCCTTAGCCCTCAGTTTCAAGGTGTAGGGCAAGAGCAAGGGAAAGGGCTAGGGGAAGGGGTAGAAAAGAGAATTGAGATTGGGCTTTAATAAAGAAATAGCATTACAACATGGTTAAAAGCTCCAATAAGTTGATTTTGCATGATATAGGACCTTCAAGCTTATTCCGATGGCCTGGGTTGTAATTACATAAGCACATTTTACTGACTTTGAACGCAATTAATTCATTTGTTTTTAATTAAACAGATTTAGAAAGTAGTTTAAGAAGCAACATTATTATGTGCATGTGAGCAGCACTCGTTCCTGTATATTTTGAATGTCCCTCTCAGCAGAGTGATAGCTCAGACCCACACTGCCATGTGTCAGCCTGAACACCGTGGGGGACATTTGTGAGAGAGAAAGACGCTGCTGACTAGGGCGGTTTAAAGCTAAAGTATCTGTCACAGTCTTTTGGACAGGTATCCAGTGAAGTCATAAGCCACACAGGAACACCATTAGCCTGTCACCACACCCCCTCGGATGTGCTTTTATTAGAACGTCCTGGACCTTGTGACCTTCAGGGGGCACCGTTCTCTGGTCAGCCCAGACCTGGCTGACCTATTAATCACTTGTTTAGAAGTGGAGCTATTTTAGAAGTCTCTGTTTAAAGTGTGCGGGTTAAAAATAGACCGTGGAGAAGGAGACAGGCGTGGGCCACTCATCACTCACACTGTCAGGACGCGTGGGCCCCTGGGGGCCCCAGGTCAGAGGGCACAAGGGTTTATCATTATTAGTACTTCACAGGATACGAGTGTGTGGGGAAGTTGTTCGCTCATTAACTATAATGATCGAACAACTGTAGTCTACACAAGTATAGCAAAGACGTGTGCAGTAAGGTTTTACTTATTTGTTTTTTCCGCTTAAAATGAACCACCCTCCATTTCTAATCTTCTCCCTAACCCTAACCCTAGCCTCAACCCAAAACCCTAACCATAATTCAATCTAAATCTGCTCTTGTTTGAAATACTCCTTGAAAGTTCCTCCCCAGGGAAATGTTCATTAATCAGAACCAATTTAGTGCAATCTGGTATATTTTAGACAATAATATGCAGTTTAAATCAGCCTTATACAGTGATGGAAAATCATCTGTCTACATTAGGATTACTTTCCATAAAAACAACAATATTCTTTACAGCAGCTATTAGACTACTTTTATTATTTATTCTATGTATTGATTGTTTTTTATGTATTTTAAAATCCTGTGTAAGTGTTTCTCTGTTGGGCCCCTCTGCTGCCTGTGTCAGCTCCACTCCTGCTCCGGCTGTAGCTGCTCCTCCCGCGAAGAGGAGACACTAAAGACTAAACTTTACCTCGATTCCTGACTTTTTTGTTGCTTTTATCATGGCCGAGTTAGAGGATCAGAGGAAAGATTGTGTGAAAAAGACCGACATCGCACCGTAACCCGTGTGCGCAAACGCGATGTTACTTTTCTCTTCATACGCACATCCTAAGATTGATCTCTAAAACCGTAAAAATGTAAGGCGGATTTCTTTCAATTAAAAAGCGGGTAAACGCTTGAGAAGAGTAGACTATGGATTAGTTGGTGTCCTTAGAGTTTATGATTTCATAAGAAATACTGTTATATTGAGGCGTATATTGTGTGCACGGGGAGCTGTTTCCGCTCTTTTCATGATTATTCCTCCAGTTGCTCTCTGTAGAGTAGACTTCTGTCCAGGGCAGCTTCAGCAAATGCTCTCTTCTTCTTCTCTGTTTATTTGGCATTAGTCATTGTCTGTCAGACGCGATTTATTGATTTTTTTTGTCACTACCTAAGGTGGCGGGACTCAGTTCCAGCTCACTTTAACCCCTGCCTATAACGCTCAGTGAGTGGGTTGGGACTTTTGACATGGAGCGTCTGGTCAGTGATAGTTACAAACACTCCTCCTCCAAACTGACTCACCTACCGATTTACTGTGCTATGAACTATGTTGTTTATGTTTTAAGTTTACTTACACCTACACTTAAGGGAGTACAGACAACAACAACATTTTATTTGGTGCTGAACATTTCGAACAGATTCTGCAAACAATCACGTTCATCAAGTAGAGTTTAAGGACACAATTAAAGTCATTTTAGTTCAATAACTTTATTTCTCTTTCTCATATCCAACTGGTCTTCAAGATTGTCCATAACCTGGCCCCACCTCCACTCAAAGGATTTGTTCATCAGGCAGCAGAAACGGCAACAAGGGTAACTAGAACAACCTCCAGGGGGCAGTGTAGTATTCCCAGATGCAAATCCGCATTTACGCAGTCGCTCTCTCTTACATAGCCATAAAGACATGGAACGAGCTCCCCACTGAAATATTGAGCTTAGATGATCGCAGAGCTTGAGTGAAAGCATGGTTCATGAGTAACCAGAGATGTGAGCATTCATTGTGTGGCGGTTGGGGACAGTGCCTCTGGATTGGCAGACCGGGGTGGTGGTCCCTCTTTTCAAGATGGGGGATTGGAGGGTGTGCTCCAATTACAGAGGGATCACACTCTTCAGCCTTCCTGGTAAGGTCTATTCCAGGGTGCTGGAATGGAGGATCCGGCCGATAGTCGAACCTCGGATCCAGGAGGAACAATGCGGTTTTCGTCCTGGTCGTGGAACACTGGACCAGCTCTATACCCTTCATCGGGTGCTCGAGGGTTTATGGGAGTTTGCCCAACCAGTCCACATGTGTTTTGTGGATCTGGAGAAAGTGTTCGACCGTGGCCCTCGTGGTGCCCTGTGGGGGGTGCTCCGGGAGTATGGGGTCCGGGGCCCTCTACTAAGGGCTGTCCGTTCCCTGTATGACTGCAGCAAGAGCTTGGTTCGCATTGCCGGGCAGTAAGTCAGACCTGTTCCCGGTGCGTGTTGGTCTCCGCCAGGGCTGCCCTTTGTCACCGGTTCTGTTCATTACCTTTATGGACAGAATTTCTAGGCGCAGCCAGGGGCCGGAGGGTGTCCGGTTTGGGAACCTCAGAATCTCATCTCTGCTGTTTGCCGACGATGTTGTTCTGTTGGCTTCATCAAATCAGGACCTCCAGCACGCACTGGGGCGGTTTGCAGCCGAGTGTGAAGCGGCCGGGATGAGGATCAGCACCTCCAAATCTGAGGCCATGGTTCTCCACCGGAAAAAGGTGCTTTCCCCGCTTCAGGTCGGTGGGGAGTCCTTGCCCCAAGTGGAGGAGTTCAAGTATGTCTGGGTCATGTTCACGAGTGAGGGACGGATGGAGCGTGAGATCGATAGACGGATCGGTGCGGCGTCAGCAGTGATGCGGTCGCTGTATCGGACTGTTGTGGTGAAGAGGGAGCTGAGTCTGAGGCAAAGCTCTCGATTTACCGATCGATCTACATTCCCACCCTCACCTATGGTCATGAGATTTGGGTAATGACCGAAAGGACAAGATCGTGAATACAAGCGGCCGAAATGAGTTTCCTTCGCAGGGTGGCTGGGCGCACCCTCCGAGATTGGGTGAGGAGCTCAGTTATCCGGGAGGAGCTCGGAGTAGAGTCGCTGCTCCTTCACGTCGAAAGGAGCCAGCTGAGGTGGCTAGTGCCTCTGTTCCGGATGCCTCCTGGTCGCCTCCCTCGGGGAGGTGCTCCAGGCATGTCCCACTGGGAGGAGGCCTCGTGGAAGGCCCAGGACACGCTGGTGGGACTATGTCTCTGAGCTGGCCTGGTGTCGCCTCGTGGTCCCCCCAGAACAGCTGGAGGAGGTGTGCATGGATCGGGAAGTCTGGGCATCTCTGCTGAGACTGCTGCCCCCGCGACCCGGCCCCGGATAAAGCGGAAGAAAATGGATGGATGGATATTCACATTGTAATTCTGGTTTTGTCCCCTAGGACTACAGAAAATTAGCTTGAAAAAGCTGCAGTCTGGTACAAGCATCTTTGCTCCTGAGCATAATGTATCTGTACATTGTCCTGATAAATAAATAAATGAAATAAATGAAAAAGTTAATAATACCCAGCTTATCTGGAACACTGCAGACCAACCGTGCTGATCATGGTTCTGGACCTTACAGATTCTATTCATGACATAAAATATCCAGAAGAAATTGTATCTGTTTCAGTTACAAATTATTTCAACCTGTTTCTTCTGGTTTGTTTTACACAGGTCAGTCCCTATAGAACTGTACCAACATACCGATTAAAATAAATAATGAAATATGTTTTTAGGGCTAGCATGCTACAGGCATAAAAACGGGTCAGGGGTGACAAAGGTGAGAAGGATATTCCCCCTCTTGGGGAGTCCGGGGACATGCTCCCCAGGAAGAAATGTTTTAACATTCCATACCTTAAAGCATCAATCTGATGCATTTTGAGATGCATTTTTTTGCCAACCTTGGGGGAGCTGGAGAAACTTGACTTCAGCCATGAGTCAAAGATATTATGGCCTCCTTACTTAGTATTATACAAGCCATTTCATGCCAGCCTGTCCCTGGGTCTAACATTTACAGTGTAATAATAATATTAATGCCTTACACTTGTATTGCGCTTTACAAGTCTGTATTACCAAGTTTTTCTCAAAGCACTACACTGTCGTCATTATTCATCCACTCCATACTCGGGGGTGGTTAGCTACTGTTGTAGCCACAGCTGCCCTGGGGTAGACTGACGGAGGCGAGGCAGCCAATCTGTGCCATCGGCCCCTCCGACCACCACCAACCACTCACATCATTCATCCTGGCCTATTGTACATGTCTTTCGTGTTAGGGGAAACCGGAGTACCCAGAGGAAACCTACGCAGACACGGGGAGAACATGCAAACTCCACACAGAAAGGCCCCGTCCAGGTGGGAATCAAACCCGGGACCTTCTAGCTGTGAAGCACGAGCACTAACCGCTGTGCTACCGTGCTTCCCCAGTATATGAGGCAAAATGTGGTGAGGGCACCACAAATGGCTTAATGCATAACACATTAATGCCCACAGGAGATGCTGGACATGGCTATAACTTAACTCGTCTACTCCTCTATCGTTATTGACAGACAATACAATGTTATGTCATTCAGATTTAAATACATTTTATTGGCAAAGATAATCTAAAACACACAGTACATTGGTTTCCAGCATTATGAATAATAAAGCGCTGTAGAAAAAAATATAGCCCTCTTATACAAAAATATAGGCTGTCTCTGTCGAGTGCGGACGTGTTTTCTCACTTCTCCGAGTGCGAGTGTCTTGTCTGACTTTTATTTTTCCTCTTGGACCACCTGCTCGCTGTCCTCCCGAACCGCTAAACTATGGAATTGATTAACTAGAATCTCAGCGCAATTGATACGTTTTTTTACACAAAGTGAAGCCACGGAGGAGGTCGTCTTCCCTGACTGGATTGTCCCAGCTCGGTTTGCGATGGATGTCGTTTGCCTCGCGGTCCTGTCGGTCGGAGACATCAAAGATATTTACTCATTTTGGACTCTTGATAACAGGGACCTGCTTATTGGATGGACTGCCCTGGATTATCGGAAATTTGGAAAGACAGCAGTTTGCAATCGGACCACGCTGCTGTCGAGTGAAATGAACGAGCACTTTGGAGCAGAGAGTGACCGAGGGAATTACACCGGAAAGTTACGCACAACGATGAACTGTTATGTAGGACCTGGCAGCTCGCTGTGGAGACGGACAATAGATGGACTATATTTCAGGGAGGAAACGGGATGAACTGTGAAGGGAACAACCTGCTCTGGAGAACTGAACTCAAGCTGAGACCAAGAAAAAAGCTAATTCATTATAAATGTATACACTGTTACTGGAATAATTCTCGTCCTCCTGAGAGAGGAGGTTTGAAGCAGCTGGACCGCTAATCTCTCCTATGCCGTCAACACTTCCCTTCAAGGCCAAGCCACGGAGCTAAACCTGATAAGGACTGAGCTCTCTGGGTCATATTTTGAATAACACTGACTTTCAGACTGTGAATAACCGCACACACAAACCCCCTCCCTAACCACGCCCCCGTCGTTCTGCGTCTGCCTCAACACGTTTCTTCAGCCCCGCCCCCCCGGTCAATGGCCGGTCATCCTTCCCCTCCCCAAGAAAAAACTCCGCACGTGACCTCGTGTGCCGTGTATTTCCCATGTGTTGATGTTTCTATGTATGTGCTTTGCCTTAACTTAACCTGATTGTAATTTCGCATATCTTCTTTTGTAAGGCGCATTGAGTTGCCTTGTGTACGAAATGCGCGGTATAAATAAAGTTGCCTTGCCTATATATTTTATGTTAGAGCTTTGTAATTTGTCTTTTAGGCTCACTTCAAAAATGTCTAGCAGCCTACACTCTAAACCCAAAACAATATCCACCCTTTAAAATACAATTTAATTCCTTATTTTATATAAACATGTTGAACATATAATCAGAATCTTTTCACTTTGTGCGAAATCTGTGGGCAGTTTAGTTCTGCAGTATTATATTTGCTAATCATATTTTTCTTCCCCCCCTCCCTTTTTTTAAGTTGGTAAATTGATCGTGGAAAATGAAGCTAAAAATATTCAATTGCAATTGTGTTAATTTGGTAAAACAATCATGTGAATAAGATTGTTTTAAGAGCTAATTTGTAGTTAAAAAAACTCTGCATTGTGGCTTTATGCAAATGAGGAGCAGAGAGGAGTTTGGAGCGACACTTGTTATATTAGGGAAACTAGCTTCGTGACCTCACACCGTGCGGGCCCCGCTGGTTGCCGGTGTGCCAGGGCCATAAACAGCAGAGTTCACCACCACAGTCGGGCCGTTTGCGCGAGCTACACCGTGGACTCGCCACCGCGCCGCCGGTAAACTCTGACGACGAGGTTTTATCATTATATTTACTGATCCGCAGTCTTAAATCACAGATGTTTCCCACACCAAAGCCCATATATCTATGGTGGTGAATCTCTGGGTAAGTTGAAAGTCGGACTCCCGTTATCTTCACTAGCGAATCCCCAACTTCTCTCGCAGGGACAGGGACAGGGACAGAGACAGTGTCCACTACTACTACTGCGGAGTGATATGAAATACCTGTATTACAAGCACGAACTCCATTGCCATTGGCCATTTTTTTCCTTCTATCAGAAAATAATGACCGGTAGAACGTTGGTAAGTCAATGGAGCGTTCTACTTGCATTGTGAAGAACCGTATAATAAAATCAAAGAAAATCACACTTCTGATCAGGAACAGCACTTTCATAACACCTGTCTAACATTTTTACCCTTTGGTAAAATACAAAGGGCCTGATCTTGTGCTTATAAATGCAGACTATAGCGTAAGTTTTTGCGCTTTGTAAGAGCACACCTGGTGCAATAAGTGGGCTGCACAGACTCCCGTGGCCAAAGGCGATGTTATGTAGAACAACCTTTTTCCTCCAACCAGACTGGCCGAGAGCATGGGAGAGGGGTGGCAGGGGAGTGGGGGGTGAACATGTGCTTTTGTTTGGGTCGTGTTAACTCAATTACGGCCGAGCGAAGCCACCCCACGCGTCTGTACACTGACACGGACTCTGTTTAACTCAAGTACTTAGTTTGACCGATAGAGCTTATAAAAGCCCGTTATGCTACAGGAGGAACACGAGGCAGTGCGATGTGGTATATATATATATATATATATATATATATATATATATATATATATATATATATATATATATATATATATATATATATTTATATATATATATATATATATATATAGCCTAACGCCCTCTCGCCAGTCAAATAGTGCAACAGCCAGATGATGCCTGACTAACGATGCCTTTGCGCCAAGCACAAGACCTGGCCCAAAATGTGTAAGCTATACACAAGCAATGTATCAACTCTTTTTAGTATTTGGTAATAATCCAAACCCATATTTTTCTCTATATGACACTTTGTCGTCTCTTGCTTTCCTTCACTGCGCAGCTGCGTCCGTGCGGCTGTATTGAAGCTGTGACATGTGTTTTTATTTTGTGATAAGAGAATTAAACTTACCATGAGGTGGAGAGGTGAGGAGAGTGTTTCCTGGATACGTAGGACCATAACAAATATAATATGAAATAGAGAATTCTGAAGGCCATCCACCTCAACACAACGTCAGTCTGTGCGCTGTAGAATGTTTACATTTTACATAAATACATATAGAGCTCGGGATTGTGTCATCAAGTATTCTGGGAAAAGAGGCACACTCTATACCAGTGGTTCCCAAACGGTGTGCCGCGGCACACTGGTGTGCTGTGAGGCAAGTCCTGGTGTGCCGTGGGATTTTGTGACAACCATACATTATTACTGCTGTGGCTGTGTGTCGGCGCTGACACAGCTGCGCATGCGCTGTTCTTTTCCCCATTTATTTATTTATTTTATGTATTTGAACAGGGACAGTGTACAATATACATTAGCCTCAGCAAGGAGAGATGTATTGTACCAGGTTATAGCACTTGTGCTAATTTCCACCTGCAGTCCCTGGGCCTATTGTACATGTTTTTAGTGGTAGGGGAAAGCGGAGTACCCGGAGGAAACCTACACAGACACAGGGAGAACATGCAAACTCCACACAGAAAGGCCTCGTCCAGGTGGGAATCGAACACGGACCTTCTAGCTGTGAAGCACGAGCGCTAATCGCTGTGCTACCGTCATAACTGCAATCAAGGCGCCCTCAAAATGTTGTTTACTGTGTTGGAAAGCTAACCCCTTGCGCTATTTCTCAGTGTTGTTGCCATTACGGTGCCGCTTCCTTCGCGTGACTCATGCCGTCCAATCACAGACAAGAAATCAGACGGACATCCGCTGCTGCACGAGCGTACTGTCCGGAGCAGTGGAGATTTCGAGCGAGAATTTTGTTGTCAGCGAGTGTTTTTTGAGTATTTGGACGGAGTTAGAGCGATGTCGAGGAGGTCCTGTCTTGTCCCGAAACCCCTCCGGAGGTTTATCGAAGAGGGAAGTCGTCATCGGAGCGGAACAGAAGGAAGAGGCGCCGGTCCACCTCTATCGTCCAGCATCGAGTAAGTTTGCAAATGTGGAAAAACTAACATGTATGTTGTAGTATGAGTTAGCATGTATGTTGTGGTATGAGTTAGCATGTATGTTGTGGTATGAGTTAGCATGTATGTTGTGGTATGAGTTAGCATGTATGTTGTAGTATGAGTTAGCATGTATGTTGTGGTATGAGTTAGCATGTATGTTGTGGTATGAGTTAGCATGTATGTTGTGGTATAAGTTAGCATGTATGTTGTAGTATGAGTTAGCATGTATGTTGTAGTATGAATTAGCATGTATGTTGTGGTATGAGTTAGCATGTATGTTGTAGTATGAGTTAGCATGTATGTGGTGGTATGAGTTAGCATGTATGTTGTAGTATGAGTTAGCATGTATGTTGTGGTATGAGTTAGCATGTATGTTGTGGTATGAGTTAGCATGTATGTTGCGGTATGAGTTAGCATGTATGTTGTGGTATGAGTTAGCATGTATGTTGTAGTATGAGTTAGCATGTATGTTGTAGTATGAGTTAGCATGTATGTTGTAGTATGAGTTAGCATGTATGTTGTAGTATGAGTTAGCATGTATGTTGTAGTATGAGTTAGCATGTATGTTGTAGTATGAGTTAGCATGTATGTTGTAGTATGAGTTAGCATGTATGTTGTAGTATGAGTTAGCATGTATGTTGTAGTATGAGTTAGCATGTATGTTGTAGTATGAGTTAGCATGTATGTTGTGGTATGAGTTAGCATGTATGTTGTAGTATGAGTTAGCATGTACGTTATCTGTGTAAAACGATCATAGAGGCGCGTGAAGACACATTTTCTGTTTGTAACCGGGGCGCGCGTAGTTTGCCGCGGTTCTCTTCGCGGGAAATGTAGATTCACAAAACCAGGATTTTCGTGAGCTACCCGCAGACAAGGTTACAATATATACGTTTTTCTTTGTAGATACTCACTACTATGATGTTATACTCACTTTTATAATAATGCACATATCTTCAAGAGCATGTTTTCAGATGGTACATGGGGTCGACAATACAATAAGTTTGCATGCATGCTGTAGAAACGAGTAAAGCAACTATGGCTATTTTCTGAAAGAATAATGGTAGTTAGTAAAATGTATTGATCATTGAATTCATATTTATACTAATGTGTATGTACTTCACAGTAAATAATGTGTATTTATTTTCTATAGGAGGCCTTGTGAGAGGGAAGCCTATGGCCAGGCTTTGGGGCCATGCCGGAGCAGGGTCAGGCTTGGCTGATCTGTGGAGGGAGGAGACGCCAGGAGCAGGTCACCCGTCAGTATTGTGGAAAAAAACAAACTGCTGGACATCAAAATGGAGTGGGCATGTAATGTGGATCAAAAGCACATGAGGATAGCACTTTATATGTGTCTGTTACAAGCAAGACAACAGTTATGATTCAAGGTGAACTATGTCAACCTAAAAAAACGTCTGGAGTTTTCTTCATATTGAAGACTGTAAAAGACTGTGAAAGCTAAACTAGAAGCCCAGTGAACATTCTATTTTGGGTGAATGTATAATATGGTTCTAGGATCTAATTTATTGTGTCATGCAGTCGTTCCTGATGCTTTATCTGTTGTTGCCTAATAAAAAGGCTAACATTTATTTCCGTTTTTTGAAATCTTCTTGTTTTACAACAGCAATTACACATTAAATAATAATGCTATGTTATTGAAACTTTAAATATATAAAGAAGTGGTACTTCTGTAAATAATTGCCAAACCACACATTGATATCTCTTTTTTTGGCCCTTCAAGACAAGTTACAAGGAAAATATTCTAGGCGAATTAATACTGCAGTCAGTCACAGCAGTAATACAACTACACAAAAAGAATTATTTTTTAATGTACTATAATATAGTACATTAAAAATAATGTACTATACAAAGTACTGATATTATCAGTACTTTGTATGCACTCATTTAATAATACAGAGGCAAACTCTATACCTAAAAACAATTCTTTAAGAAAAAAAAAAAAGAGAGAACGCAATATTTCGCTGTTCCCGCGGTTGCGCAGGCGGGAATTATAAGACTGTGACAAAGGCTGTAGGACAACATTAAAACAGAGAAACAGCGAGAGAGAAAATGAAGCGCTTTCTTGTGCAGAGCAAACCACCAACCACTAGTGCAGAGACTGCCGACAACCCACCACCGAAAGAAAAGAGGAAAACAATTGTCAGCAGAAGGTATCATGAAAGTTATCTGTCTTATGGCTTCATTTGGACCGGGGATGTCAACAGTCCTCAGCCCGAGTGCGTCCTCTGTCGGGAGAAGTTAGCTAATGCTAACATGGTTCCAAGCAAGCTGAAGAGGCACTTGGAGTGATAACACGTGTTATAAAGGCTATTTTGCACAATAGGTGTGCCTTCAGATTTTTACTTGTCCTTTGGTGTGCCTTGGGTGCAAAAAGTTTGGGAATCACTGGTCTACACTATAATAATAACAATGTAAAATTAAACAATGTGTACATCTTTGACTGTTTGCAGTGAGGGATTGGAGTAACACCATCTTGATTTTTCATGTTTACATGTGATTGACAATAAAGTAAGTAAGTAAGCGCTTTATTGTCATTGTACAACTGTACAAGGAAATAGTGTTCAGGTGTTAGTCCTGAGCTGCTGTGACTGAGCCGCGCTGCCACTGTGTGTCAATCTGACCTGCATGACCTTGGAGGCACTCAAAAGAAACCTGGCTGGCTGCCCTCTGCTGATCCTCTGAAATTGTGCCGCGCCTCCTGGGTTTGTCCCTGTTTCAGAGCGTGGTGTCCTGCACTGGTCAGCTCCTCCTTCCTCTTCCTCCCTCCGCTTCACAACAGTCTTTCACCATCTCTCGTTTGTCCTTTTTTGTTTCCTGTAGCTCCTCTTGTGACGCCTCCTCTGTGCTGCAGCTGTGGGGGCTCTTGGAGCCTCTTCAGTGTCTCAGAAGAAGAAATGTGTAGGTCTCAAATGGGTTTAGCTGATAAGCTAGCATTTTGTTTACCTTTAAAAAGCTGATCATTTGAACATGAAAGTATCAAGTACAGCGGCTATCGTTGGGCACTGCAGTGTGTCAGATGGATTTACCAGTAGTTTAAGCAGTTGTGTTTAATACTGTTTTAGCTCATGTACGTCTATGGATGATGTTTGCTACTACCCCATTTGGATGGTAACGTTCTCTCACTGGATGAGTGAGTTAAGCCAAACCAGCACAGTCTCCTGCCTCTTCCCGCCTGAATCCCAGAGTAAGAGAGTGTTGCCGCGCTGACAGTGAAACAAATGTCAGCAGACAAGATGGTTAATCGTGTCCAATACTGTCTTATGATGGCAGAAAGTACAGGTGTGAGGACGCATCTCTGATAAAACAGCACTTACAGACGCTTTTCCAATAAGCCACGGACTCTTGGCTGTCAATATTTGCAAGAGATGTGAGCCGTGCCCCGGCCTGGCCACTCTCTCCGAGCAGGCCCCATACTGTGAAAAACACCGCGGATCACGCTGGGTCTCCAGGAAGCTGAAAGCCACTGGCAAAAAGCTATGAATCATTTTCAGCACAAAATACATTTTCTTTGAAGACTGCGGGGCCATTAGAGCCCTTTTGCTCCCTTTTAAATTGTTTTTATGCTGCGGGTAATGTTAACCTTTGCTTTTGTAGTCATGAAATTCTCCCGCGCCTCTTCGGGCTGCCACAAAGCCAGGCGGTAAGTGCGGGAAGCGATCAGAGGGGGAGAGGAGAGGCGGCCTGACGTGAGGGGCCTTTGTGCATAAGAATAGGCCCGTGGAATTAGCTGGTGTGAGAGGAGCGCAGCTCACTTTAAATATGGGCTTTGGAGGGACCTGCCTGATCAACTGCTCTATTCAGCCCCATTCGATCACACAAACGCGTTAAGCTCCCGCAGATCTCCATCAAAGCAACGCTTCATTCTTCTTCCTTTATTACTTTTTGGTGGATCATGTTAAAGGTAGGAGTTTGGATAATTTTGATTTTGATTGAGGTTGGCACAAACAGCCGAAACTGTCAAGGATTAAAATAAAGACTCTATAAATATCATGTTTGATTATTACTGCATACACATATCCATCTATCTAGATAAGAAGAAAGCATGCTAAAATCAAATATTGATTATTACTTAATCAAAAACATTTTACCTTATGTAATGTTTACGAAACTATTGATTGATTGATGTCTTTGCCTGGTTTATGAGTGATCGTGACATTATACCTTTGCAACTGGAGGTTAATTCTTTGCAGCCTGGTCACATTCTACAATAATGTGGCGTCCACACACGGACGGTTGACAACGCTTGCATCCAAACAAGATGGCATAAAGCTGTTTCTTGATCTGTGCAGAGTTTACTTCACTGTCAGTGAGTGATCTTGAGGCATAACCAACAGGTTTACCTTCTTGCTGCAGGGTTGCACCTAGTCCATACTTGGAGGCATCAACTTGTTGCCTGAGCTCCTTGCTGGGGTCATAGCAGTGGCGGCTGGTCCATTATGGGTGGTGGGGCTCCTCCTATCAATTTTTTCAAATAAAAAATAAAAATAAAAAAAAGTTTTAAGTTTAGCAAAATCATGACTTTCTTCTGTACATGTGTTTTACACTGGAGGGAGGGGGAGTGTGTCATTTTGTCTGCCAGCTTCATCGTGTGCCGTAACAGCGTCATAAATGTGTAGTTTACTGCCTGGGGCGGCGATGAACAGCACCCTCGCGATCTAACCAATGGCGCTCTGATATGGTATAAAAACGTCACTACAGATCATTAACTCAACCAATCAATGTTAAATCTCCCATGGGCCTCAGCGCCCATGGGAGATTTAACATGTGATTTAACATGTGAAAGAGGAGGCGTCTAATGTAAACAAACGCAAGTAGCAGCTCTGAGCTCACGGACGATCGGAGGAAAAACTTCTGAGAGAGCGGAGAATCTTCGTGTTGTTTCCTGAGAGGACGTGAAAGGATTTTTTCCAACTTATGAACTTTGACAACTTTCTTCAGTCAGAAGTGACGTCTAAACGGACTTTACTGGAGGTAGCATTACGATGCTAACTAGCTCGTCTTGTTTATTTCACACTTTGGGACAACCCTCGCTGACTTGGACAGTTATGTCCCAGGACGTGGACATTTGATGGAGAGAAGATTCAGGACCATGAGGAGCATAGACAGAAGAGGGAACTCATTCATTCATTCATTGAGTGAAATAGAGGTGGAGCTCCAGGAGCTACGGAGGAGGACCCTCATCTAAACACGTAAGTCACAGTTATTTCTGACAAGGGCGTAGTTTTGGTGTCAGTGTTGGTGGGGACACTCCACAAAAAGCTTTTGCTCCACGTCCCAATTGGTTGGTACGTGGGTCTGTCTCCCCTCACTGCTGCGCTAACAGTCTATGGAAGGAACACACCGCTCTCCTCTCACACTTGACTTCAATAAAACTAAGTAATGGAAAGAGCACAACAACTCTTTTCTGATTGTTTTTGAGTAAAACCTTGTGATCAAATCAAACTACAGACATAGCGTGTTTTCACGTAAATAAGCTCCATAAACCTGCTGTAGGGCAGTTACAACCCGAAAATGTGAATATCTCTGCAAATATTTCACCAATTAACACGACACAAAAAGAGTTGTGATGCTGGCCGTCCTCTCTCCAGCATAACACGCCAATATCAGTGTAAAGCTTTTGTAATCATTTTGTCTGACAGTTTATACAGGTTTAAACCTGTGGCTCTGAGGCTCATCATGGAACCATAGCAGGTCTGGGACTAATACATGAAATCAAAGAGGAAACGCCTCCTGCCTTTGTTCTGTTGGTACAAAACACAAATCAGTGGTGCAAAACAAAAATATGTATAGTGACTATCTTTACACAAGATTTTCCAAAAGCATAAATTCATTCCATGCTTCTTTATTTTGTAGTTTAATAAAACTAAGTTTAGTTTTGATTATATTCTGCATAAAATAATAATATTAAATGCCCCAAAGATAACTTTCTTTTTTAAGTTAAAACAATGTTCATAAGTATCTTTTAAAATATAATTGAAGGTAGGTAGAGGCAACAGCCCCCCCTGGTTTTCACATCACCAGCCGCCACTGGGTCATAGTATGTGAGAACAAGTCCTGGTTCAAGTCTGATCAGATCTTTCATTTTCTGAAACGCTCTGTCATGCTGTGCATCCCAGACAAACTCACTCAACTCCTTTAGTAGCTGACGAAGTGGAGCGTTGATATCTGACTGCAGTGGGGCAAACATTGACAAATAGTTAACCACTTCAAGTATAGTTTCCAGCTCACTTTATCTTTGAGTGGCTCCATGTCTCTGACAGCTTTGATCTTGGCAGGATCCAGTTTGACTCTGTCTTTTGTGATTATACGTCTGAAGTAACTGACCTCTGTGGCACAGAAGAGGCTTTTGTCAGGGTTCAGCTTGACTCCTTGTTCACTGGAGCTCTGCAACATTGCGTGAAGGATTCTGTCATGCTCCTCTTTGCTTTTGCCGTAGGTGAGAACGTCATCAACTATGGATGTGACGCCCTCCAGACCTTCATAGGTCTCATCCACTTTGCGTTGAAACTCGTCATGTGATGATTTGAGTCCAAATGGTTAGCTTAGAATACAGTGTTAAACGTGGTTAGTTTGGATGACTCCTGCTAGCTTTTATTGCCCAATAACTAGACCTAGCATCCATTACACTGAAGTAACGAGCTCCTGTTTGCATGTGATGTCCTCAAGCATTGGAAGTGGATAATATTACCCATTCTGTCGGTTCTGTGATCGGTAATGATTTGTTGTTTTTCCGTGCTTTTCAGCTCGTCCTGGAGATGGTCACGCAGTGCGAGGGGGACGCGCCTTAGCAGGTGTACAACTGGGACAGTGTTGGGGCCAATGTGGATGGTGCATTCGTCAGGAAATAGTCCTATTCCTGAAAAAACATCAGAGAACTCATCCATTATGGACATGCCAGGACTATTTGAAACAGAAATTACGAGCTTAATGAGTTCAAAGTCAAGACTTAAGTCCCAGCACTGGTGTTCTCTTAATGCTTATGTATCGACATTCAACTTTGCACTTGCCTTTCACCGCTAACGACTTACCTCCATAGCCACAGAGGGGGCAGGCAGTGTGTGCTGTATTCCTAACTTTCTAAAGATGCTTGTAGGAATTACATTAGCAGAGGCACCAGTGTCTGCACTTTTGTTATGACCAACATGTCTGCAAAAACCTGCTCTTTGTCATTACAGTCATTTTCTTGTATGTCAATAAACAGCTCTTCATTGTCTGTGTGTCTGTCTGATTCATTGCCACTTACTGTATGCACTGTTTATCTATGTTTGGAACAATATACTTTTGCAAAATGGTTCCATTTAGGCAAGGCAAAGCAAGACAAGTTTATTTGTAGAGCACAGTTCATACAGTTTATATTATACACTTTGCACTGCTTTCCTTTGGCTGGACAGCTTTCCCTTGATACATGTGCTTTATTTCCACAGTGCTTTTAAACTTTTTGTCTCCATCAGCTTTAGCGTAACTCAGTGCTTAATTTGATCCCCCAATTCTCAGTTTTTCAGGGTAAAGGATCCGGCAAATATTTAGGAGGATCCGGCAAATATTTGATCTGATATAATGGTGTTTAATGAGAGTGTTCCAGCAAATGTTTTGGCCTGTTCCCCGAATCCATAACATCAGACCAAAAGTGTTCCTGAAAATACAAATTTACAAATTAACCACTGGCGTAACTTGCAGTGGCGCCATTTCCTTTACTGAAGTGGCATGATTTCCACGGTGCAGTATTCGGTGGCTGTCGGCTAGCTGCCTCCTGATATGGTTTTGAGTTTCTCTTGTGCAGTTTCGTGGGAACCGACAGTGTCTATTGCCTTGTGCAAAGTTAGATCCCATCCGGCGTTTAGTAGTTCTTTCTGACTCTTGCTGAGCGGATCCCAAAAACAATGCGGGCTCGTATCATTTCCTTGCTGCTAGCATAAATGGCTCATTTTGTCCCTGTACTTCCTTGTTGAACTTATAGGGTGCAAAGATAACGTTGTTCTTTGGCATAACATACTCTTCACAGTTGTCGTAGTATGCTTTTAAGGTGAGACACTGCAGGTGAATAGGGAACAAAGAAATAAATGTAGAGATATTATTTTGAAACTTTGGATGAACATTACTGATATAAATATGAGGAAAAAAATGTATTGCATTTTATGTTTTCATATACAAATAAGACATTTTGTACATGAAAATGGCAAAAATTGCCTATATTTTGGGCAGCGAAATAAAAATAATGGATTGAGCCAGATTAAAATGTACTAATATGTCAATAAAATTGTTTCATTTTATTGACATATTAATAACTAAGATTTAACTAAGAAGAGGGGATTTTGAATATATATATTTTGTTTTTAAATCAGGCTAGGAATTAGATATTAAAAAACCCCTCTGGAAAAACCTTCAAAATAAGTCCAAGACTGGAACGTTTGGAGTCTGTATGAGCGACTATAAGGGCTCAGGCGCTGCCCGAGTGGGGCCTTCGCTCATTCAGAGAAAACAAGCCCTGAAGTTTTGTAGCGAGTGCGCGGAACCTTCTTTGGCTCTTCCGCACCAGGCGTCTCGTAGGAGGAAAAATACCATATTTGTGTGATAGCGTCATCATATCATATCTGTCAATATTTGTGAATGAATACCTGCGGGAAATACGGTCTTTCGACGCGCCGCAGCTGCTACTTCCGCGTTACCTCCGCGTCGCAGGCGGACAAATCATCATAAAATAATCATCATGCGGGGTGAGTTTTGTCATTTTTATACTCTGAAATGAAAACTAAGATGTAAAGGGAGGAAAATAGATAGAAATCTCACCTTCGACCACTGTGTGAAAAATCAACACTTTCACCTGCCGTGTCTGGCCTTAATGTCTCACTTTCATTTAAAGACAGGTATAAAGTGTGTGAGCTTTACTGAGCATGAGTATATCAAGCATGCAGGTGGAGATATTACGTCACATTATGCAGTGTGTCCTTGATCATGTGACACTATTAACCAATCAGGGTATAGCATGTAATCCAAATAATGCTTGTTGTAGAATACAGCATACCAGAATATTACAACCCCAACTTTGACATTGGTATACCATGGCAGTGGGCCCCAAAGTGGGGGTCGCTAACTACTTGTGGTAAAAATGTAGTATTGCATTTTGTTTGTTTGTTTATTTGAGCAATCACCATTCACATTAGCACCGTTGCAGTGCCGAAATAAAATAAAATAAGTCATTTTAAAATGACTTTGTGCCTTTTCTGTTACAGCTGTTTTTGTTTTTTCCCACTGGTCCCTTGTCTCCAAGTGTGTTGTGTGTGCATTATGCTACCACAACACACACAGTCAAAAGGCAAAAGATAAACTCTTCCCACACGTGTTTCCTGCTCTGTCCGCCTGAGTCTGTAGACGTGGCTGTGCTCTTGAAATTGAGACCTGTGCTGATCAGTGAGGGATCATGGAGATGGGAGAAGATCCAGGGGGCTTCATCTCCTTACCACATTCCTTCAACTCCCGGGCACAGGCAGCCTTATGATGGTTGATTAGCATCGGCAGAATGATTACGCCGCGCGAGAGAGGCCACGCACAACCCAACCATCAAGTGCTGCGCAGGCTATCGCACAGAGCACTGTGGGCTCGACTTATCGAGTTATGGAGTTATTATACAAGGAGTTCTTATAGAGTCCTGATCATTGTTTAAAACCATTTTCCATCAACTTTTATTGAAAACAACAAATAAACGGAAATATGATGTTTTTGCAGCAGATCAAAAGTTTAGGACCACATGCCTTTAAAAGGCCACATCTGTGCAAAAAAATGTGCATTCAGTGTCATTTTCTGTCAGTTATTCACTCTGTCATGACATCCTGATCTCATTTTGAACGTGATCAGGTTGTTGTTTCGTGTAGTGCACCACCGCTGCTGAGGTGGGACGCAGTAAGACAGTCATTTTGAATTTCTGAACCGATCCTGTGGGGTATGGAACAAAAAGGTCAAGTGGAAGACCCACACAAATTTCCCTACCACTGAGATGGAGGTTCCTGTTGGCTGGAGGTTCCTTGACCTAAATGAAAGCCGTTACTGGAGCCGACTGCAGATGTTTCAGAGAGCCATCCTCAGACTGAGGCCTTCGTCTGTGGCAACCACTAACTATTGGTTACCAAAGAACAAAGATGACTGCCGCAGGCGCACACGGAAGTTGCTGTGTGCTCTTTGCAAAATGTGTTCATCTATTTAAAACAGCCATCAAGATTTCCTTTACAAAATTGGACTATATTGCTTTATGTTTTGGCAATATCTACTCTGTCTGTAAGGCGTTGTTTTCTGCAAGAGTATAATAATAATTGCTTGTACACTCAAGCTAACATGAGCCTCCACATTTTATACTCTAAACTCCTCAACAAAGGATCCCCAAAAACGCAATCTGAGACAAGGAAGAAAACATCACCATTTAGCACTAACATGATTTTAACCCAGTTGGCCATTGTTCTACTTTTGGCTGGTGACATACAACTCAACCCAGGGCCAATACCAGCGGCTAACAGCTCTGGCATTGCGCAAATGACTTCAGTGCCAACAGGCTGTGAAGCACTGCATATCACCAACTGGACGCTGTATGCCCTCGCTGTGTTCTGGATGTGGGTGCCCATGTGTGGTGGACCCGGTGGATTCGAGGTGTTCTTGGCTTCCCTCTGGCTCCGGTGTGGTCGCCGTTGGATCACAATTGTGTCTTTGTAGAAACTGTCAAATCCATGCTTGACAAAAACACCTGTGCTGGTGCAGTCTTTTTAGATTTGAAGAAGGCATTTGACAGAGTAGACCATCAATCCCTTCTTTCTAAAATGACTTTAGGCCCAATCCCATTTCTCTCACTTGGTCTGAGAACACTCGCTATGAGTTCCCTCCACATTAGAGTCCCCTCAGTGAGGGAAGTGCAAGTGAAGATTCTCCCCTAAGGAATGGGACAACACTAGTTTGCAAATCAGCGCAGAGAACGTGTTCCTTACGTCACGCGCAACATCCACGTGTCTGATTTCACCCCCGTCTAGTAGACAGCGGTAATACACAGTTTATACACAAACTACAATAACAGGAAATACGTAGCTCCTGCCTCTTGTGTGTGCCATGTCGATTTATCTACGTTTGATAAATCAACGGAGAGGAAATATACAGTAGCCGCGTTCGGTCGGGATGTTTCAGGTATGTTTGTGACGGTCGGGATGTTTCAGGTATGTTTGTGACAGTCGGGATGTTTCAGGTATGTTTGTGACAGTCGGGATGTTCAGGTATGTTTGTGACGGTCGGGATGTTCCAGGTATGTTTGTGACGGTTGTGATGTTTCAGGTATGTTTGTGACGGTCGGGATGTGTCAGGTATGTTTGTGACGGTCGGGATGTTCCAGGTATGTTTGTGACGGTCGGGATGTTTCAGGTATGTTTGTGACAGTTGGGATGTTTCAGGTATGTTTGTGACGGTCGGGATGTTTCAGGTATGTTTGTAACAGTCGGGATGTTTCAGGTATGTTTGTGACAGTCGGGATGTTTTAGGTATGTTTGTGACGGTCGGGATGTTCCAGGTATGTTTGTGACGGTTGTGATGTTTCAGGTATGTTTGTGACGGTCGGGATGTGTCAGGTATGTTTGTGACGGTCGGGATGTTTCAGGTATGTTTGTGACAGTCGGGATGTTTCAGGTATGTTTGTGACAGTCGGGATGTTCAGGTATGTTTGTGACGGTCGGGATGTTCCAGGTATGTTTGTGACGGTTGTGATGTTTCAGGTATGTTTGTGACAGTCGGGATGTTTCAGGTATGTTTGTGACGGTCGGGATGTTCCAGGTATGTTTGTGACGGTCGGGATGTTTCAGGTATGTTTGTGACAGTTGGGATGTTTCAGGTATGTTTGTGACGGTCGGGATGTTTCAGGTATGTTTGTAACAGTCGGGATGTTCCAGGTATGTTTGTGACAGTCGGGATGTTTTAGGTATGTTTGTGACGGTCGGGATGTTCCAGGTATGTTTGTGACGGTTGTGATGTTTCAGGTATGTTTGTGACGGTCGGGATGTGTCAGGTATGTTTGTGACGGTCGGGATGTTTCAGGTATGTTTGTGACAGTCGGGATGTTTCAGGTATGTTTGTGACAGTCGGGATGTTCAGGTATGTTTGTGACGGTCGGGATGTTCCAGGTATGTTTGTGACGGTTGTGATGTTTCAGGTATGTTTGTGACGGTCGGGATGTGTCAGGTATGTTTGTGACGGTCGGGATGTTCCAGGTATGTTTGTGACGGTCGGGATGTTTCAGGTATGTTTGTGACAGTCGGGATGTTTCAGGTATGTTTGTGACAGTCGGGATGTTCAGGTATGTTTGTGACGGTCGGGATGTTCCAGGTATGTTTGTGACGGTTGTGATGTTTCAGGTATGTTTGTGACGGTCGGGATGTGTCAGGTATGTTTGTGACGGTCGGGATGTTCCAGGTATGTTTGTGACGGTCGGGATGTTTCAGGTATGTTTGTGACAGTTGGGATGTTTCAGGTATGTTTGTGACGGTCGGGATGTTTCAGGTATGTTTGTAACAGTCGGGATGTGTCAGGTATGTTTGTGACAGTCGGGATGTTTTAGGTATGTTTGTGACGGTCGAGATGTTCCAGGTATGTTTGTGACGGTTGTGATGTTTCAGGTATGTTTTTTGACGGTCGGGATGTGTCAGGTATGTTTGTGACGGTCGGGATGTTTCAGGTATGTTTGTGACGGTCGGGATGTTCCAGGTATGTTTGTGACGGTCGGGATGTTTCAGGTATGTTTGTGACAGTTGGGATGTTCCAGGTATGTTTCTGACGGTCGGGATGTTTCAGGTATGTTTGTGACAGTCGGGATGTTCAGGTATGTTTGTGACGGTCGGGATGTGTCAGGTATGTTTGTGACGGTCGGGATGTTTTAGGTATGTTTGTGACAGTCGGGATGTTTCAGGTATGTTTGTGACGGTCGGGATGTTCCAGGTATGTTTGTGACGGTTGTGATGTTTCAGGTATGTTTGTGACGGTCGGGATGTTTCAGGTATGTTTGTGACGGTCGGGATGTTTCAGGTATGTTTGTGACGGTCGGGATGTTCCAGGTATGTTTGTGACGGTCGGGATGTTTCAGGTATGTTTGTGACAGTTGGGATGTTCCAGGTATGTTTCTGACGGTCGGGATGTTTCAGGTATGTTTGTGACAGTCGGGATGTTCAGGTATGTTTGTGACGGTTGGGATGTTTCAGGTATGTTTGTGACGGTCGGGATGTTTTAGGTATGTTTGTGACAGTCGGGATGTTTCAGGTATGTTTGTGACGGTCGGGATGTTCCAGGTATGTTTGTGACGGTTGTGATGTTTCAGGTATGTTTGTGACGGTCGGGATGTTCCAGGTATGTTTGTGACGGTCGGGATGTTTCAGGTATGTTTGTGACGGTCGGGATGTTCCAGGTATGTTTGTGACGGTCGGGATGTTTCAGGTATGTTTGTGACGGTCTGGATGTGTCAGGTATGTTTGTGACAGTCGGGATGTTTTGGTATGTTTGTGACGGTCGGGATGTTTCAGGTATGTTTGTGACGGTCGGGATGGTTCTGGTATGTTTGTGACGGTCGGGATGTTTCAGGTATGTTTGTGACGGTCGGGATGTTCAGGTATGTTTGTGACGGTCGGGATGTGTCAGGTATGTTTGTGACGGTCGGGATGTTTCAGGTATGTTTGTGACGGTCGGGATGTTTCAGGTATGTTTGTGACGGTCGGGATGTTTCAGGTATGTTTGTGACGGTCGGGATGTTCCAGGTATGTTGTTTAATTTTGGCTCTTGGCTCAACTTAGCTGTCAACTACCATTGTGTCTAAAAACAAGACGACCTACACATTCAGACGTATAGTTTCATCCAGTCTATTAAACAGTTAAACATGATGCATTAGTGTTTTCATCAATAATCATCTGTGTCACATAAGGAGAACGTAAACAAGCAACAGTCACACAGGAGAACGGGTTCAGCTGGAGACCATTTTATTTACTGAAAGCTTGAATCAGAGTCAGTAGATTGAGAACCTGAATACGCGCGAAACATCCACATGTACACCGGGGTGCACCGGGACACACACCGGGACACACACCGGGGCGCACCGGGACACACACCGGGGCACACACCGGGACACACACCGGGGCGCACCGGGACACACACCGGGACATACACCCCAGGGCACATACCGGGGCGCACCGGAACACACACCGGGGCACACACCGGGACACACACCGGGGCACACACCGGGGCGCACCGGGACACACACCCGGCCGTGAGTGTCTATTGACGGGCAGACTCTGGCAAAGCACTCAGCATTTTTACGAACGTCGTCAAACAGCGACTTTCAAACTATAACTTAGAGGTCCATGGCATAAACATCTAACTAAGATATTCCAACACATTTCAGAATTCTGACGGGCTTATTTGCGTATATATTCTTACATTTGTAGTTGTCGCTTCCCCTGGTAGCCGCCATGTTTATACTCCCTCGGCCGCAAGTCAGCTCCTGACCTGACTCGCTGCGGAGGGGCCTTTTCAAGGGGAGATAGCCACTTCCTCTTGGTCCCTAAAGTATTGGGACACCCTACCCTTAAACGTGAACGCGCATAACCGAGTGCTAGGGTCTAAAACGAGTGCAAGTGAGAGAAATGGGATTGGGCCTAATTTTAACTTGGCCGAGGACACTCTTGCTGGGTTTACATGTTATTTGTCTAATAGAAGACAGTGTGTGAGTGTGGATGGCACCATGTCATCATTTCTAGAATGCCTTGCAGGGGTCCCACAAGGTTCTGTATTAGGACCTATACTTTTTTTCTGTGTACATCAATGACCTGCCAAATGTTTGTCAAAACAACTGAGGAGGCATCATCTACCCTCACAACAGCCCTGGTAGACATACAGCAGTGGCTCACCAACTCATCCTTACTATTAAATAAAAAGAAACCCGTGTCAATCTATTAAACTGGATAGGTCTGATGTGTTCCTTGGAGGCACTGAGCTTGAGCTTGACCTTGTTGAGGACCTTGTCTCGGGGTCACTCTGGATTCAACACTCTCCTTTAAAAAAAAAACATTAAACTTACAATAAAGTTCAATTTACAGAACTTCAAACAAATAAGGCCATTTATGACAAATTCAGCAAAGATGTTTTTACACTTAGTGATATTTTCACACATAGACTACTGTATTACAACCTGGTCACTCACTGGAGAAACAAATATCAAACCCATAGAAACCCTCTTCCAAAAGTCCATAAAAATTCTGGATCAAAAGCCTTGGTTATATCATCACTGCAATTACCTGGAGAAACATAAAATGTGACCAGTCACTAGAACCAGGGACACAAGTCGGTTCTGGGGCATTTTGAGCTGTTCACATATTGTTAAAGTGTAGTCTCCAAGCTTTCCAACCATGTGTAACACATGGACATCTGATAATATTTGGAGACGTAGCGGCGATTTGAAGTTAACAATTCCAAAAAGGCCAAAGGGCTGGAAAACCCTCTGAAGTTTTGGGCAGTTCTCACCTCTCTGCTGTTGAGAATAACAATAGGGCTCATTTACATCTCATTTAGATAAGCCACCCCCCCCCCGTAAAGCTCCACACTGTCAGGTCATGTTATGTGTATGTTGTTGGTATATGTGTATGTTGGGCCATAGTGATGTAGATAATGGACATAGTGTAATCAACTGTACAGGCAATTCTTAAGAAATAGATCATCTAAAAATGAAATGAAATATAAGAGATACAAAAACAAATTGGTAACTATATTAAGAGCTTGCAAGAAAGATTATACAAATCTGCTTGAAAGCAATAAAAACAAGATTACAGAAATATGTTAATAAGTATTAAATAGTCTAATTAAAAAAGACTAACCATAAACTGCTATGATATGAGTGAAGTTGTCGAGCAATTTAATAAGTACTTTATAAATATAGGACCCAATCTTGCAGAGAAAATCATCTCATCATCTTAGCAATTCAGAAGCCCCTTATGAGAGACCAACAGGCCTGGTTAGAATCGTGAGGTTGTCCTTCTGTGGACCCACCACCTGCAGGAGGAGCCATAGGGGCTGGGGCAACTCCAACAGCTGCCCCCACGACCTGGCAATGGACAAGTGGAAGAAGATGGATGGATCTTAGCAATGTGATCGTATCAATCAATCAATCAATGGTTTTGTATAGCCCAATATCACAACAGGAGTTGCCTCATAGGGCTGCACCGAACATTAAGGCAATAAAACAGAGCAGTAAATAAGACGATGTAAAGTTCCGGTGAATCAAATATCCAGGCAAACATAATGTCCAAATAAGCGTCAGCAGTGGCGACGAGCAGCTCGGGTGTCCCCTGTCCTTAGACTCTCCAGCCCGGCAAGGAAAAACTCAAAAACCCAGTGGGAGAAACGAGAAACCTTGAGGAGAACCACAGAAGGAGAGATCCACTCCCATGGACGGACAGGCTATAGAGACCCAGGGCCGAAGGAGTCCCTCAGTAGACGGGCCAAGATCACAGACCGTCCAGTCCTTGTTGTCAGTAGGCAGGGTTCCTCCGTTCAGCCGGGTTCCTCCGTTCAGCCGGGTCCCTCCGTTCAGCCGGGTCCCTCCGTTCGATCTAGACAGGCACTCCCAAGGGGGAGTGGGACAGGAGACACCATGTGAATAGTAATGAACAGACTACAGATGAAATAAATATTGTATCATAGTAAGACAAAGGTTGCAGTAAGAAGAAGAAGAGGATAGCGCTCAGTGTACCGTACTTCCCACAGCAGAGTTTCTCCTAAAGCAGCTTTACTTCAGGCTGTGGGTTAGAGCTTTACCTAACTGACCTGATCATAAGCTAATTCGAAGAGGTACGTTTTGAGCCTAGTCTTAAATGTAGGGACTGTGTCTGCTTCTTTAACGTGAGCTGGGAGTTTATTCCATAAAACCGGAGCTTGGGGCTAAAGGCTCTTCCTCCTACACTGATGTTGGAGCTAAAGGCTCTTCCTCCTACAGTGATGTTGGAGCTAAAGGCTCTTCCTCCTACAGTGATTTTGGAGACCCGAGGAATCACTAGTAGCCCTGAGTTTTGAGAGCGGAGTGCTCTGGTTGGCCGATATGGAACGATAACGTCTTGGAGATAAAGCGGAGCCAAACCCTTTATGGCTTTAAATGTGAGGAGCAGGATTTTAAATTTGATTCTAAACTCAACAGGAAGCCAATGGAGAGACTTTAGCACAGGTGTAAGGTGTATATGCATATGGACATTATTGTAGTCATTAGGGATGGGAATTGATACGATTTTATTGATATAAATTCCATCAATAATTTTACCTATCGATTTGATTCTTTATCAATTCTCTTATCGATGCCTGACTTGTCTGTGTGTTGGGGAAACACAAGGAATGAATGTGCTTTCGATAAACTCTCTCTAAAAAAAAAACAATGTTAGTTTAAAGTAAACCAGTCATGCGCTCATTTTAACTCAAATGTAATTTGTATAGTTTTTATATTGTTATGTATTCCTGCATTGTATTACTTGTGTGACCTGCCTTGGGACAGATGTAAATGAGCAGTTTAGCTATAATCTGGCACATTTACAATGTATAACTTGTATATGATTGTTCATTAATGTGTGTTGTCCCGATCAAATAAATAAATAAATAAATATTGGACTTCATTTGGGTCAAGCATCGTTTGGGGACAGCCAATCAGATCCTCCGACTCAGTGCTGACGTTGAATCCATTGATCTGCTGCAAAAACAGACCGGCCTCCAAACATCTGATATTTGAACTTGGGAGTGCAAGGTGTGTTCAGAGGAGCGCAGATTTCTGACTGGTTGGTAGACCGTTACTAATTTGACGAGGTAGGCCGGGGCCAGGTCATTGATGGCCTTGAACACATCAGGACCTTAGACTCCACCCTAAAGCGCACTGGGAGCCCGTGCAGCGAGCGGAGGACTGGGGTGATGTGTGAGCGTTTGGAGGTGTTGGAAAGGAGACGGGCTGCCATGTTTTGTACCAGCTGAAGCCGACTGAAGAGTGAGGGGTTAAGTCCAGTGTAAAGGTCATTACAGTAATCTATCCTCGAGCTGACGAAGGCATGAACAGCCTGTTCAAGGTCAGCTCGGGACAACAATGGTTTAACCTTACGAAGGAGCCTTGGCTGGTTAAGCTGGTTAAGATCCAACCATACAAGATGGTCGTAAACTTTTTATCGGGACGAGGAGTTCTGACACAAGTTGTTCAAACACAAAGAGGACTTAACACACGAGGAGGTCACACAAGATGAGGAGGTCACACACGATGAGGAGGTCACACACGATGAGGAGGTCACACACGATGAGGAGGTCACACACAAGATGAGGAGGTCACACACACGATGAGGAGGTCACACACGATGAGGAGGTCACACACAAGATGAGGAGGTCACACACAAGATGAGGAGGTCACACACAAGATGAGGAGGTCACACACACGATGAGGAGGTCACACACGATGAGGAGGTCACACACGATGAGGAGGTCACACACGATGAGGAGGTCACACACGATGAGGAGGTCACACAAGATGAGGAGGTCACACACACGATGAGGAGGTCACACACGATGAGGAGGTCACACAAGATGAGGAGGTCACACAAGATGTCAACCCTATATGTGAAATAAATGTTTTTTTCGTGTTGAGTACTGAGCACTCAGCCTAAACACAGTGAAATCAGGAACAGCTTTTTGGATTTGGACTGTAACGCTGGACAACATTTGAAGAAAAAGAAGAAAACCTGCGCAAGGAGACGGCGATATGAGGTGCCAAACACAGACAGGTTTTATTTTCTCTTTCGACTCGCTGCCATTTAGTGACATTTCAGCACTAAAGAGCACATTTTCTCAGCGAAATAGGACAGGACAAGGACTCCTGCCTCGAATCGCAG
Source organism: Proterorhinus semilunaris (assembly GCA_021464625.1). NCBI lineage: Eukaryota > Metazoa > Chordata > Actinopteri > Gobiiformes > Gobiidae > Proterorhinus > Proterorhinus semilunaris. Next base: position 32,075,500 of record CM038360.1, on the reverse strand, counting down.
TCTCCAACATTTTTCACACATCAGTCTAGTGTTTGTAGCTTCTCGTGTCTGTATTACCTATGGGAGTGCATATATACAGAGATGTACTCATACGGTGCCTTGTGAAAGTATTCGGCCCTCTTCAAACATAAAGATATAAAACTGTAATTTTTTGTGAAGAACCAACAACAAGTGGGACACAATCATGAAGTGAAACGAAATTTATTGGATATTTCAAACATTTTTAACAAATAAACAACTGACAAATTGGGCGTGCAAAATGATTCAGCCCCCTTAAGTTAATACTTTGTAGCGCCACCTTTTGCTGCGATTACTGCTGTAAGTCCTTGGGGTTTGTCTCTATCAGTTTTGCACATTGAGAGACTGATATATTTGCCCATTCCTCCTCGCAAAACAGCTGGAGCTCAGTGAAGTTGGATGGACAGCGTTTGTGAACAGCAGTTTTCAGTTCGTTCCACAGATTCTGGATTGGATTCAGGTCTGGACTTTGACTTGACCATTCTAACACCTGGATATGTTTATTTGTGAACCACTCTATCTTTAAGAAATGGCTTTCTTCTTGCCACTCTTCCATAAAGGCCAGAGTTGTGCAGTATACGACTGATTGTTGTCCTATGGACAGAGTCTCCCACCTCAGCTGTACATTTCTGCAGTTCATCCAGAGTGATCATGGGCCTCTTGGCAGCATCTCTGATCAGTTTTCTCCTTGTATGAGCTGAAAGTTTAGAGGGACGGCCGGGTCTTTGTAGATTTGCAGTGGTCTGATACTCCTTCCATTTCAATATTATCGCTTGCACAGTGCTCCTTGGGATGTTTAAAGCTTGGGAAATCTTTTTGTATCCAAATCCGGCTTTAAACTTCTCCACATCAGTATCTCGGACCTGCCTGGTGTGTTCCTTGTTCTTCATGATGCTCTCTGCGCTTTAAACTGACCTCTGAGACTATCACAGAGCAGGTGCATTTATACGGAGACTTGTTCACACACAGGTGGATTCTATTTATCATCATTAGTCATTTAGGTCAACATTGGATCATTCAGAGATCCTCACTGAACTTCTGGAGAGAGTTTGCTGCACTGAAAGTAAAGGGGCTGAATAATTTTGCACGCCCAATTTTTCAGTTGTTTATTTGTTAAAAATGTTTGAAATATCCAATAAATTTCGTTTCACTTCATGATTGTGTCCCACTTGTTGTTGGTTCTTCACAAAAAATTACAGTTTTATATCTTTATGTTTGAAGCCTGAAATGTGGCAAAAGGTCGAAAAGTTCCAGGTGGGCTGAATACTTTCGCAAGGCACTGTATATATGCGAGAGAAACAATCGCACATGACACATCACCTCCTTCGTCTCCTGTTAGATGTCCCATACGCAGATACTTCATGGTCATGAACCTTTATTATGCTTATTTCTTGAAGCGTTGCGGGTTGTCTGGACCTGGTGCTTTGTGTACGTTGATCCAGCTCAGAGATCTTCTCACACTTTCTGGAGATAGCTTCAGCACCTGGTCTTCCGGCACTAAAGCCAACAGGCTTAGTGCTTTGGTTGAGTGCCTCGACACACTTTGATCAACAACTATAATTAAGCTTGGTTCATGAAGGCAGATCAACTTATGTATGAATTTAGCAGAGCCTGTTGTTAAAAAACTTGTGTTGTGTGCAAACATGTCATTGGACTTAAGTTAGATAACAAATGTCAACTGACCTGAAATCAGATGCTTTTTTTGTCATTCATGCAAACATACTATTCCTCTGCAGATTATCATAATGTAGCCTGTTTTCTAATTCATAGCACTATGTAATATCCATCCATCCATCCATCCATTTTCTTCCGCTTTATCCGGGGCCGGGTTGCGGGGGCAGCAGTCTCAGCAGAGATGCCCAGACTTCCCGATCCACGCACACCTCCTCCAGCACTATGTAATAAGATCGATTAAAATGAAACACAGTGATCCAACATACATTAGGTTGTACTGTAAATTGTAATTATATCTGTTCAATTAAAGGTTTCATGGGGGAAATATATGGACCTCACCATCTTTAAAATCCTGAAGATGGCCCTGGATGTTGGTTGTCAGGTGGGGTATAAATGACAGGAATGATTGGCCTGTCCATATGTTTATATGATTTTATGAATTATATCATTAGCTTTTGCTGAGCCATAATTTTGTGTATTGGATGAATTCCTAACTTGGAGGAACCCATCAGGCATTGATCAGTGAGTAATCCCCCCCCCCCCAAATTCACGTTACCACCATGGACAACCATCTCCACACATTGTGACAACCCTCTCTGCACATGGGGGCTCAATGTCACAATCGATTTTCCTGTTATTTATGGTTAATTACAAATGGAGCGATGCCAACTTCGATCAAAGGCTTAGAGCTGGCATTTAATGTGTGACTCTTGAAGCATTTTCTGTTTATTGTGTGATCACACGTAAACATAGCAGCAATTGCAATCTCAATTCGATATTTTTCAAAATAGCTCATTTCTACCGGACACCACATGAAGTTTACCAACTGCTCAGCAAAGTCCATCGTAAGTCTGCGGTTCTTTCTGCCATCTGTTACTTTGCGACTTGACAGCTGAATGATGCTTCTGTTATGATCCTCTGACAGCCCTATTCTAACTGTCCGCCATTTGGAGAAACAAAACAAGTCTCCTCGGTTGACACACTCGGAGCTGGCGCAGTTTTTGGGCAGGCTAATGCAGGGGTATCCGCGTATTTGCCTGGCTTCCCCTGTCCCGCAGTGCGCTGGTGCTGACAGCCTCTCTCCCTCCCTCCACACGCCCAGGTGAGCAGAGGACGCCCGCGGACAGCCGGCCAAACCCGCGCTGCCTTCCACACTGCTATTTTCTCAGCACGAGCCTTAAACAAGTTTCTGTAACCCGTGGAAAGAGTGAGGCTCTGCAGAGAGGGAGCCGGGCAAACGATTCCATCAAAATACATGAGGACAGACAGAAAAACGGTTTGTTTAGAGGTTGGTTTTCTGTTGTCCAGCTTTTGGAGTAAATACTAATGATGTCATAGATTTGAAATATTGGTATTTGTCAAACTCTCCTGTCACTGATGGACACGGGGATACAACCATAATTCAGTCATGTGTTAATCTATTGATCTACACCTACTATTTAAAGGAGAAAAAAAACAATTGTCTCTGGCCCATTTCTGTGCGGAGTTATTAATGTTTTTACTAAATAAACAGTATACTCGTTCCAGCCACTAGGGGGCAACTTAAATAAATAAAAAAAGAATTCCACACGTGTCCAGCAGGGCCACTGACTTAAGAGATCAGGATATAAACAACACATTATAGCCACGCGGTAAATGAAGCTTACCACCACAGAGTGTGGAGTGAATGAATAATGACTACAGTGTACTTTGAGAACCTTTTGACACAGGCTTATAAAGCACAATACAAGTGTAAGCAGTTATTACTTTGGTCACATTACGCAATGATGTTTTATTTAAAAATAAATAAATAAATAAATATGTGCCTGGTATCAAGTGTTGACTCTACTGTCATTTCAATGGCCTTTTTCTCAAAATATTTTTTTTAAATTCTGACGACATATAGTACTGTATATTTCCACATACGTAGCTCCTACATACTTCAGATTCCAGCCTTGAACTGAACAATATTTTTAAAGTTTTTTTTGAATATCTAATTGCAAGCCTGATTTACTGAGTTTTGATTTTCAAAAAACAAGGTAAGATTTTTCCACTAATAAACTTATTATAAAACAAAACAAGATATGCGAAGGCCCCTCGAAAAAAGTCTTAAAGTGCATAACATATTAGAATACCAATTTCATGAAAACGTAGTTGACACAATTACATTCAAGATTCATGTTAAATGTTTCCTAAATTTTAAACACACACAAAAAAACTTTTATTTCAGAAAACAAATTACTTCCGCATTTGCCATAGGGCACCGGAAGTGACGTAGAGCAAAACTGCAAATTGTTAACGGCCGCTGAAAGCCATTGAAGTCAATGGGATCATTTGTGACCCGCCGTTGGAACCGGGGACAGACGTCGGCCGCCCGACTTTCGAGAACAACGCAAGAGAAGTATTTTTTTTTTTAATTGGTGATTTTTTAAGCTAGCAGTATTGGTATATTTAAAAGCGTAAACTTTTAGGTTCAAACCGACTAGTTTGGGGTTGATTTCAGAGCGCGCTGCGAGACTTTGTGAGTATTTACATACTGGGTAAACACCGCGGAGGAGGAGGAGGCACCGCTGCTTTGGTTTGTGTTGACACATGCTTTAGCAAACAAATGCCACGCTAAAAAAGGCAGTTTTATACTTTTTTGTATAAAACTGGCAGTTTGATCAACAAACTGATCAACAACTGATCGACAAACCATTGTGCCACACACGGGGAAGCGTGTGGCTCTCAGAGGCCACCGCTTCTAACGCTGGAATACTACTGCAGAGGTATGCCAAACTCTACATTGAAAAGAACTGAGCGAGGATTTACTGAGTGAAAGTTTCTTTTTTTTATCGCTGGTGGCCACTGTGCCAATGGTTGTTTGATGAGGCTATTGTTGTAAGCTAACGTGGAGTTAGCATGGGAGACAGTCATGTAGTCCACGAGAAATGAACCTGCTATTTACACAAAATCAAGATCTCTACAAACTTAAACTACTCCATAAATTTAGTCAGCGCATCCTTAGTTTTCAGCCACGTCTTATTTGAGAGAGATTCGCTTCATATTGTCGGTTTTATGGTTGGATAAAGTTACGCTGGGTTTGTGCAGTGAAACGTAAACAATGTCGGCCTTTTCCTCTCGTGTAAGAGGGTGTATGTGCATTACAAAAGTAGTACAGGAGTCTTTCCTAAAGTTAGAACTCTCTTAGCGTGAGGCTCCAGCAGCTCACGGAGGCGGAGCAGACACAGGCAGGCAGCACTCTTACGGATAATATTTATTTATTTATATATTACCTGTATGCAACTCTTTTTTTTTCTTTGATGGCACATTTTTCTTGCTTTTTGCCTTTTCTCCCCCCTGTGCTTTACAGTTTCACGGGGGGAGTGGGTTTGGCTTATCTAAATGAGATGTAAATGAGCCCTATTGTCACTGGAGCAGCAGAGAGGTGAGAACTGCCCAAATCTTTGGAGAGCTGTTCCTGCCCTGTGGCCTTTTGGGAATTGTTCACTTCAAATCGCCTCTTTTACATTGTGCTTTACATTAACCGGAGAGCGATTAGCTCAAGGTAGAAATGTAAAATGACAGTTGCTGATGATAAACTTGGCCTGACACGATCTGCCACTACACTGTAGCACTGAGTAGTCAAAGCTAACACAAGGAGCAGGCAGCCTCAGCTAAACACACACCGTCTGTAGTCTGATATTCATAAACATTGGTCGTAGCCACAACTCTGTCTTTTGAACCATGCACACTGGAGACAGATTTTCACAATTTTACAAACCCTATTTCATGCAATATGACATCAAGGTTTTTAACTCTAGACTTGACATCTTTATCGAAAGGTGTAATCTACTCTCGGACAATCAGTTTGGTTTTAGGAATAATCACTCAACTTCACACGCGCTATTTGATGTAATTGAAGAAATAACTAATACTAGATAACATGAAATATGCAATAGGGTTATTTATTGACCTGAGTAAAGCGTTTGATACAATAAACTACGATATAATAAATGATAAACTAGAACATTATGGGATTAGGGGGGAGCTCTACAGTGGGTTACCAGTTGCTTAAAAAATAGAAAACAATGTGTGAAAATCGGTGACTATCAGTCGAGTTGTCAACAAATTGTGTGTAGTTTACCTCAAGGTTCCATTCTGGGCCCAAAATTGTTTAATATGTATATTAACGACATTTGTAACTCATTATTTTTTAATTCAAAGATCATGAAGTTTTGTGATATTGTTGAGTTCCAAACTGTACAGATGTTATTCAAAGCAAAGTATAAATTGTTACCAAACCAAATACAAGGACTCAAGAACGTACTGGTTGTTATGCATTACGTGATGAATTAAACTTTAGGATTCAGAAACATAGCACAACTTTGAAAAGTTTTAGTCCAACAGTTAATGGTGAACAATTGTGGAATAAACTGGAGATGGAATTGAAACGATGTCCAAACATCAACCTGTTCAAATATAAATACAAACAAAAGACTTTTGAAATATACAGACAAGAAGTAATGCGTTGCCACTAGGGGGAGCAGTAGGATCGATTATGTGTATTGTTTCCTCTATAATCAAGGAAGAGTGTTGCTGCTTGGAACGGTTGTCATTCTATTGCTCAAATTCACAAATGGAGAATTAGGGTTGGCAGGTTATGGAACTGTTGAGAGGAATCCTCCCAACGGGCTCTAAACCTTGTCCTTTAATGCACCACTCAACATAGGAACATCATCTACCAAATCAGCTGTAAGGGCAGCTGGGTGGGGGTTTGTTGGTGGGGAGCTACTGCCCTCTTCAACATAAAAGTAACTCTCGGTAATGGTTGGCATGGGTAACAATCTGAAAGAAATATATTAATGATCACATGTTTTTACTTGCTTTGTTCTAGACATCGTACATGAAACGAGATCGTTGTTGTAGTTGTGCTTTGTTTCAATTCATTATATAAACAGTTCAAGTATTGTTTAGTAAGTTTGTAAGTTGATCTGTGCTAATGAGGTCTTGTTGATGTTTTGTTCCTTCTGTACCATTGTGTACCAGTGTGTACTTTTTTATTGCACTGAATTTGGGGGTGGGGGCTCATAAGCTTCTTGCTTTAGCCCACTCCTTTTGAGCAGAATGTATACTGCTCAAATAAACACATAAATAAATAAAACATCTACAATTATTTTAAGACAAAAATAAATTGCAGTGTACACCAGCCCGAAGAAGCTAACAAGCTAACCACCACAGCAGTATCTTATACCCAACTGTTGATTTATTAAACATGCAGAAAAAACAAAAGTTACATTACTCACCAAAAGCAGACGTTGTTCTTCCATTGTGTGAAAGCCTTCAAAAGTCCTCAAAGTATTGCATAAATAATGTCCAAGTTTTTTGAAAACATCGGCGCCTTAGCCCCAGGGTAGGACACACTGCTCCACACACAGCTAAAATATCCATCCTGGTATGGATATAGAAACGCGTAATCATCAGGCAAAATAAAGTCCTTGTGTGCACAGATAAACTCCTGTTATTCCGCTGTTCCTCAAAATGCCGATGCACGTGTGTCCTGTCAGCATGGTGGATGTTTTTGTTTTGATGAAGGCGGCGCATAGTGAAGGAGGAGCTTATTTCCTCTGTGGAACCAACTTCGCAATCATAAATATATTATATCAAAAATAAACAAAATAAACTGCATTTTCAAATATGCCATCCATCCATTTTCTTCCACTTGTCCGTTGTCGGGTCGTGGGGGCAGCTGTTGGAGCTGCACCAGCCCCTATGGCGCCCCCTGCAGGTGGTGGGTCCACAGAAGGACGGCCTCATGGTTCTAACCGGGCCTGTTGGTCTCTCATAAGGGGCTTCTGAACCGCTCTTTGTCTGACCCGTCACCTAGGACTTGGTTGCCATGGGAGACCCTACCAGGGGCACGAAGCCCCCGACAACAGAGCCCCCAGGATCATTCGAGTGCTCAAACCCCTCCATCACGTTAAGGTGGCGGGTCCAGGAGGGAAGTCACAAAGTCCTGATCTCAATTTTGTCTCAGTTACATCAGTTCTGTTTAGAGGAATGGACCAACATTCCTGCCAACTATTGTTGTGGTTATACAGTATAAAGTCAATGCTACCAAATATTAATTAAATGTATGTACATTTTTGGTTTTGTAAAAAGTAATAAAAATGTGATCTTCCATTCTTCTGGCATTTAGCAAATCTAAATTATTAAAAATATTCTAATTACCCTAAAAAAGTTAAAGTTAATTCTGGTTTCATGTTAAACAGCGAGGAAAAAATGCAAATGTGTATTTTCACAAAGTGTATGTAAACATCTGGTTCCCACTGTATTTATACATATACATTGCCATGAAAAAGCCCCATTCCATATTTCTTACATGTGTTCATATTTGCCACACTTAAATGTTTTCGATCATCAGGCCAATTTTTGTATCACACAAGGACATTCCCAAGGAGTACAAAACACAGTTTCTAAATGATTATCACATTTATTAAGGGAAAGAAAAATCCAAACCTCTCTGGCACTGTGAGAAAAAGTAAATGTCCCCTCTGTGATTATCTGTGAATAACCAGATTTTTGGCAACGACGACCCATCCAGGGGGTCACCAAAGAACCCAGAAGGACGTCTGAAGATCTGCAGCTTTACTTAGCTCAGTCAAAGTCTATAACTATAAGTTAAACTTTTTGTCATGTCTGCGACTCGTTACATCTCGTGTAAAAACAACGCAGAATTTGATAAAAAAAGAACGCCATGCCAAAAGTCAAACATGGAGGTGGCAGTGCGACGGTCTGGGGCTTCGCTGCTTTAGGATCTGGACAACCTGCTGTCATTGATGGAATATTGAATTCTACCAGGAACTCCTGGAGGAAAACGTCCGGCCATTAGTTCAAGCCCTCAAGCTCAAGCGCTCTTTGGCCACGCAGCAGGACAAGGATCCCAAACATATGAACAAATCCACTTTGGAACGGCTCAAAAAGAACAAATGAACGTTTTGGAGCGGCCAGGTCAAAGTCCAGACTCAAATCCATTTGAGATGCTGTGGTGTGACCTTAAAAGGGCAGTTCATGCACACTAAAACCCCAATAGTTCAAAGAGTTCAACTAATTCTGCAAAGAACAGTGGGCTAAAATCCACCCTCAGCGATTTGACAAACTCATCCTCAGTTATCACAAACACTTATAATAACCATTGCATTTACTTTTTCACACAGGGCCAGAGAGGTTTGGATTTTTCTTTGCCATAATAAATGTGATAATCATTGGCAAACTGCATTTTGTATTCACTAGGAATGTCCTTGTGTAATATAAAACATTTCTTGATGAACAGAAACATTTAAGTGTGGTAAATATGAACAAATGTAAATACAGTACTTTTTTCATGGTTATATAAATATATATGTAATATATGAGCTCATAATATTTCCCGAAACACTTCAGAATTAATCCTGCTGCTTTTGTCAACAGTATACAAGGGAATCCGTTCCATTGGCAGCCATACAAGCCCATGCCATGATGCTGCACCACCATGTTTCACTGATGAGGTGGGTTGTTTTGAATCATGAGTAGATTATTTCTTTCTCCATACTCTTCTTGAGCCTCCTGTTATTGAGGCTCACAAATGGTTTACACCGGGATCTCAAAGTACATTTCCCTGGGGGCCAAAATATACAGTATCGAGAGTGTATTTCCCGGGTCCATAAACAAAAGTTCCAGTAAAATATGTTTTAATTGGGAATATACTAGCCTGGCCTTAGCCATCCTGTTGGTCTCTCATAAGGGGCTTCTGAACCGCTCTTTGTCTGACCCGTCACCTATAGGACCTGTTTGCCCTGGGAGACCCTACCAGGGGCACCAAGCCCCCGACAACAGAGCTCCAGGATCACAAACCCCTGCACCACGTTAAGGTGGCGGTTCCAGGAGGGGATATATATTTGTATAGAATTTTAATATCTGCTGGCAAAAAGGCTGTGACCAGACACTGGCTTCTCCTGGATCCACCGAGCCTTGAAAAATGGTTAGATATTATTGTGAACGAAATGTATCAGATGGAAAGACTGACTTTCTCACTTAGACTACAGATGAACAGATTCTCAAAGCTGTGGTCAAAATGGATATAACCAAATGCAATATGTCGAAACCCTGAATGTGTAGGTTAGTATACAAGACAAAAATATGTTTGAGTCTCTCGGTCATCTTTTTTCATGTAACCATGCATCCCTTTTCAGTTATTTTTGTTTTGTTTATTTGTATTAAAAAAAAAAAAAAAAGAAATGAAAATATTGTCATTGGTCACATACTGGTTGTGACCATGAGGTAATTTAAATGTATCACAACATCGTATCTCAATGTTTCAAAATAAAGATTTGAAAAAAAATGTCAAATGTGTGGTTGATGGAGCATTTTGCCTGTACTAGTGCTGTATTTTACAATAAAAGCAAAATGGTTTTCGATCAAATATTTTAACGGTTCTGTAGGTCAGGGGCCAGTTAGTAATGCAATATATTCAATATGTGGAGAAAAAAAAACATTCTAGCTGCATTTTCCTGCAATAAGAATCTAACTTGTATAAAATCCTCACAGAGATTAAAGATGATGTTAAAGGCACACTGCGTAACATTGTGGTAGAGATCTGCACGGGAATGGATTTCAATCCCGTTCCCGCCCGCTCCCGACGCCCCCCCTGTCCGCTCCCGAGTCTCCCGCGGGAATTTCCTCCCCCGTCCGCCCGGGGGAATCTCCCGGGTCCCGGCAAGTCCCGAGTTTTTTTAAAGGCCAGCGGCGAGTGCCAAATGCCAACACACTGGAGCTGCTGAGTGACGGCAGTTCAGAGGCTTTTCTCAAACCGTGCAGCGTTTTAAACACATTATCAAACATTAAATGCAAAGCGTAGGTCAGTGCTGTAACAGAGGCAAACGTGGGAACAGTGAGTTGGCGACGGGACACTTCCCAGAGTGGCGTTCTGATGATGGTTTTTCTTTTTCCGCTGCTGCTCTCGTAACTCCGCACAAAGTTTAGACGTTTACAGTCCATAGAGTCTGTGTTGCTGCAGGAGGTAAACACCTGTGTTTTCCTCAAAAAGAGCATCACCTCTATAGAATGTGATGAAACAGCGTTTCAAAGCGTCTCTGTGTGCGTCGATCCAAAGCTCACGGACAGAGGGAGCTTTGGACAAGTATTGAATTGACCTGCACCAGGAGATAACGGCGGGTTTGAGTGTAGTTCAGCTGGAAGTCCGGTTGGTCAGTGTGGCGCAAAAGCAGCCAGTGAAGGTGCTGCAGCGTGAGGATGGAGTCTGAGGATGGAGTCTGAGGATGGAGTCTGAGGATGGAGTCTGAGGATGGAGTATGAGGATGGAGTCTGAGGATCGAATCTGAGGATCGAGTCTGGGGATCGAGTCTGAGGATCGAATCAGTGGATCGAGTCTGGGGATCGAGTCTGAGGATCGAGTCTGAGGATCGAGTCTGAGGATGGAGTCTGAGGATTGAGTCTGGGGATCGAATCTGAGGATCGAGTCTGGGGATCGAGTCTGAGGATCGAATCAGTGGATCGAGTCTGGGGATCGAGTCTGAGGATCGAGTCTGAGGATGGAGTCTGAGGATGGAGTCTGAGGATTGAGTCTGGGGATCGAGTCTGAGGATCGAGTCTGGGGATCGAATCTGGGGATCGAGTCTGGGGATCGAATCTGAGGATCGAGTCTGGGGATCGAATCTGGGGATCGAGTCTGAGGATCGAGTCTGAGGATCGAATCAGTGGATCGAGTCTGGGGATCGAGTCTGAGGATCGAGTCTGAGGATTGAGTCTGAGGATGGAGTCTGGGGATGGAGTCTGGGGATGGAGTCTGAGGATGGAGTCTGAGGATGGAGTCTGGGGATGGAGTCTGGGGATGGAGTCTGAGGATGGAGTCTGGGGATCGAGTCTGAGGATGGAGTCTGAGGATGGAGTCTGGGGATGGAGTCTGGGGATGGAGTCTGGGGATGGAGTCTGAGGATGGAGTCTGAGGATGGAGTCTGGGGATCGAGTCTGAGGATCGAGTCTGGGGATCGAGTCTGAGGATCGGGTCTGAGGATATTGAATTGACAATGGACACAGACACACACGTATATAATAATGATAATAATAATAATAATTAGGCCCGAGCGGACCTGGCAGGTCTCGGGCCTCTTGTAATTGTACAAGCAGTGCGCGGAGCGCACTAAAGAAAGACGTGCGCGTAGCGCACGTCCCACGGGAAAAGAGCGCGGAGCGCTCAAAACCCATGTAAGAGACAGTAATCAGGGGACTCCCGGCACCAACACCTGTCCGATGATATAGGCGTGTGCCGCGAAAGCGGCACATTTGTTGCTGCTCGTAAAAAAAAAGAGGTGAAAACCACAGTGAAGGCGCAACATGGACAAGAAAGAGCGAAGCTCGTCATCGACCATGGCCACTCACCAAAGCCCAAAACACTGATACAGTGACTCAGGGCATCGAGCCCTATCCGGTGATATAAGTATTTGCCGCGAAAGCGGCAAATTTGTTCTTGTACTCACAAAAATACGGAAAAAAAAACGGGTAGAGAAACATTGAGAAAGAGGAGGTAAAAGACGAGCGCAACGCGCTCGTCTTGGATAATAAACCCCATAGGTGGATTACTGGACGTGAGACCTTTCCGAATATATAAGGTTTGCCGCCGGAGGCGGCCCCATATTGTTATTGTATGAGTTTTTCTTATTATTATTATTTTTCATCTATCCGTGTTTTTTTTGAATAAATCGCCTAAACTTCGACGAAAACTCCCCAATTTTTGCCCAAAATTTAAAAACCCGGCGACACACAGTGTCAAAAAGTTTCGTGAAGAAAATCACAAAAACGGCGCGTCAGCGCCCCCTGGAAAATCAAGATTACATTGCGCCTATGGAGAGACACCGGAAAATCTGAAAATTTTAGTTCGTCGTAGACGCAAAAAATTCGGCACAGTGATTGGTCACGTGAAGCCCAACAAAAAAACACATTACGCGGTTGCTAGGCAACCAACAGTATGGCGGCCATATTGGCCCGAAGAGGGACTTGGCGCCGAAGGCGCCATTTCATGCCCTCGCATATGAACGAACTCGTCCTAGGCCGTTAAACGCAGCGACTCCCCGTTCGCTCCAGATCATCTCCACATGTGGGACATCAAAAGTTATTAAAAACTTTTTAATAGCATTTTTGGTTTTGCCGTGGCAACGCCACAAATTTGGCGTCCGTTTTCGCCGCTCGCCGCCGTGTTCAAACAGTCATAACTCACACATACTTTGGCCGATTTGAACAAAACTTGAATCGTTGGTCGAGTCGTTGACCCCGGATGTTTTGATATAGGAAATTTGAAAATTGCCACAATAGCGCCCCCTGCAGAGCACAAAATAAAAATGAATGGAGCCAAAAATTAAACTTTGTCGTAGATGCATGAAATTTGGTACAGACATCCGTCACGTGATCCCGAACAAAAAATATATTGATGCCCCGCCCCTTTTCCCACCGTGTTGCCATGGCAACGACCCAATGTCAACTTTGCCGCAGACAAACCAAAATTGGTACACACGTGCGTCATGACTGTCCGAACAAAAAAGTACATTACATGGTTGCTAGGTGACCAACAGGAGGTCGGCCATTTTGGGCAAAAAGGCGCCGAAGGCGCCATTTCTTTTGCCAGCTCTTTTATAAACTCCACCGAGGGTGGCAGCGACATTATAAGCAGGTAGGGCGCGGCAGCGCCCCCCGGTTATTGTACATTACATGGTTGCTAGGTGACCAACAGGAGGTCGGCCATTTTGGGAAAATCAGCGCCGAAGGCGCCATTTCTTGCCTTTGCTCTTTTATAAACTCCACCGAGGGTGGCAGCGACATTATAAGCAGGTAGGGCGCGGCAGCGCCTCCCGGTTATTGCGGCGGCGTGCGGGAACCGGCGTCAATCGGCCACCGCGGCCCGCGAGGGCCTCCCAATGCCGCTTGCGGCTTTAATTATTATTATTATCATGCCTTACATTTGCATTGTGCTTTTCAAGCCTTTATTTCCAAGTTTCTCAAAGCCCCACACTAGTCATTATTCATTCGCTCAATACTCGGTGGTGGTAAGCTACTAATGTAGCCACAGCTGCTCTGGGGAAGACTGACGGAAGCGAGGCAACCAGTCTGTGCCATCAGCCCCTCTGACCACCACCAACCACTCACACATTCACTCATTCTAGCCTAGTGTACATGCAAACTCCAAACAGAAAGGACCTGGACCATGTAGCTGTAAAGCACGCCCGCTAACCGCTGTGCCACCGTGCGGTCCCAATACATCATCATTTGTTATGTATTTCTGAATTTCCTAATAAGGTTTAGCAGCAAGCCCCCTTCCTATTTTGTGAATAGGCCCCATTTACCCCCATACACACGTGTAATCACACCCGAGCCGTTGCCATGCTCTCCCATGTGGTTACCATGGCGACGCATGCTTGGCTCTTTTTTGGCTCAGCCCAGCATTTTATTACCTGTCATTATGTATCATTAAATACATCCATATTAATGTAAAGAGGAGGGTGGAAGGGCAAGGGACTAAGGGGGTTCAGGTACAAAGAAGAAGTACATCTGACAGGGGCTTCAGGGGCGCGTTCAAGAGTGAAAACCCTCGCAGCATTTTTAACACCAAAACACCAGGGTTTGTTTATCCACAGCTACAAGAAATAAAGGCACTCAGGCGTTAAATGTGCTAAGTGTGTTAGCCATAGCGTTATAACAAATCCGAGGCCATAGCAACTGTCGCCATGACAAATGTGGTGGTCATCTCTTGTTTCTGATTAGCCAAATCAAATAATGTCTCCCTTCTAATATTCATGACAGAACCGTTAACGTTGCTGTGAACCATGTGGTGTCAGATGTGTCCAGCTTGTCCTGAGGGGAGCACAAGGATCAGTATTGGGTCCTATTTTGGTTTCTTGTCATTGTTCTTCGACTGTGTGTCCTCAAACAAGACTGAGACACCATGTTTTGCTCTAAATGCTGATCAAGTAGCAGATTGGATCTCTTGGCTCTTCAGTCAACAGATGGATCTGTGTTTGTTGGGACATATTTTCAAAGAACATATTCCCCAAACACTGGGGTGATATTGCTCAGTGGTAGGAGTGTTTTTGAAGTCCTTCAGTCACAGATGCATCTGATGGGTATTGAGCAGCGGTCGGCTCCAGTCACGGCCTTCCACGGGTCGAGGATCGTCCAGTATCTTGCCGGACAGCCAATCGGATCCTGGCTCTGCGCTGGTGACATTATTTTGGGTCTACCACTTTTTTGTTCCATCCTTACTGCGTCCCACCTCAGCAGTGATGGTGAGCTGTGAGAGGCTCTGCCTATGTCCTGACGAAGACCAGGAGGCGGGACCACATTACACTGGTGTTAGAGTCGCTGCATTGGCTCCCCGTGTGTTTCAGCATCGATTTTGAAGTTATTTTAATTGTTTTAAATGTCTTAATGGTCTTGGTCCTTCTTATCTTTCAGAACTGCCTTTCGGTATGAAAAGCCCTTTATAAATAAAGTTTGATTTGATTTGATTATGCAGCTCAACAACCCGACCACGGTCAAAACCTTCGCATCGGGACGTCATGACAACCATGAAACCTGACAGAAAATGTCTCTGAAGTCAGATTTTTGCACAGATTTGGCCTTTTAAAGGCATGTAGTCTTGTTTTTAATAGACGTTTTTTTTTATCTCCCATTTCTTCTTGTTGCATGTTGTTCTTAATCTTTTGATCGGGACTGCATGATAGGGAGGTTGAATAAAAAAATTATAATAATAATAAATAAACATTATTTTGAGCCACCCCACTTTGGGACTTGGCACAATAGAACAGAAAGGACCATCACATTTGCAATACAAACTGCACATTATTTTACCATTTTTAAACATGTCTTTTTTTCTATACACATGTGTAAAGGCCAATGGACAAAATGGACAAAAACAGTAAACAGGCTTTTCATTAAGAGTTGGACCCAGAGAACATTCACACACATGAGGTAAAAGTACCTAATGTGAAACAATAATGTAAACTTCATACCGCCTTTGCTCTGCCCAATCCTGTCAGACCTTTGAAGATAAGCAGGGAAGGCCCTGGCAGGTCTTGGATGGGAGACCGTGTGGAAACATGGGTGAATGTAGTGAGTGAGTGGTTGGTGGTGGGCGGAGGGGCCGATGGCGCAGACTGGTTGACTCGGTTCTGTCAGTCTACCCCAGGGCAGCTGGGGCTACAATAGTAGCTTACCGGCACCAAGTTTGGAGTGAATGAATAGTGCAATGTAAAGTGTCTTTTAGTGTCCAAAAAAGCGCTATATGAAATTGATACATTATTATTATTATATTATTATTAAAAGCAATGTTCGTTGTTGAAATACGTCTTGAACAAATACTCAAATACAACCCGTGTGTAAACTGTGTCCAAGTCGACATAATAAGTGGCCAGTAACACTTAATGTCTCCGGACTCTGCGGTCGTTCAAAGGCTTTGCGCTTTCTCTCCGTAGACCAACTCTAAAAACTTAATGTGCACTTTGACGCCACTGAACAATTACAGGCTGCATCATTCATATAGAGTGCATTACCACGGTGACAGGCCACACAACAATGGTGTTTCTCAGCCGCCTCCGTCAGTCCAACTCCCTCTGGCTGAGGGAGTCTGAAAGGCTCGGCTCCTGCTCGGTGTGAACTCAGCGACTGCAGCCAGGGACCGTGTCCTGTCCATGGGTCAGTGTGAGGGAGAGAGGTGAGCAGGGTTGCCAGATCCTCAAAACCAAATTGTTGTACAGACAGCCCAAAATGATTGTACAATGAATGACAGCCCCATGCTCTATAGAAACAGAATGAATGCCAGATAATACCACATCAGCATAGGACCCATTATGTATTTTGCTGATATGAATTTCTGTTTGGGGCAACCCTTGCAGTTGGTAGAGGGGTCGTCTTGTGATCGGAAGGTCAAGGGTTCAAATCCCAGCTCCCGCAAAATGCACACTGTCGTTGTGTCCTTTGGGAAGACACTTCACCCTTCACCCCCATGCTAGCAGCTCACTGCTCCTATAGTTCGCCCCAGCAACATTGAGGATGGGTCAAATGCAGAGAACCAATTTCTCTACAGAGATTAATAAAGCATAACTTAACTTAATATGACAAACCAATGTGTTTAACAAGGACTGAACTGAACTGAACAAAACTAAATATTGTATTTGAACCAATCAGGACTTAACTAGAACTCAGTCAGGCCTATATAAGATTTGATATTTTTGGTGGCTCTCAGGCTTATTGTTGAATTGGCACACATTTGCCAGAGATATACTTTTTTATAGCAAGTGTAATATTTCTACAAGATCAAAACCTCAAAAAGTAATATGTTATATGTTAAAAGTAATATGCGCTCTTAAATGCACCCAGTTGCATGTTGAAGTGTATTGACCAACGATGTCCGGTCCTTTAATCACCAAATACCAAGTACTAAGAAATGACCACAGCAGAAAAGGGATTTATATAAGAGTTTATTTGTAGTAAATGTGTAAAAAAAGTTAAAAAGGAGTGACTCTACTTGAATTCATAAAAATGGCCAAGTCAATAGATGTGTTTCAGTGACAGCTACGTCAATATGGTGCTTGAATATATTATACATCTGATTTCAACTGCAACGTCATTGGCTATAAGACATTTGTCTTTTTTTGCCCATGTGTTGCTTTGTGGTTTGAAGCATTGCTGTGTGACTGGCGCTCTTGTCTCACAGCATGGAGGTCCAGAGTCCAAATCCCCAACCAGGACCCTTCTGCATGGAGTTCACATGTTCTCCCTGTGTAGGTTTCCTTCCTGGGTTACAGTAAGATGCTGGGTCATAGTGAGATGTTGGGTCATAGTGAGATGTTGGGTCATAGTGAGATGTTGGGTCATAGTGAGATGTTTGGTCATAGTGAGATGTTGGGTCATAGTGAGATGTTTGGTCATAGTGAGATGTTGGGTCATAGTGAGATGTTGGGTCATAGTGAGATTTTGGGTCATAGTGAGATGTTGGGTCATAGTGAGATTTTGGGTCATAGTGAGATGTTGGGTCATAGTGAGATGTTGGGTCATAGTGAGATTCTGGGCCATAGTGAGATGCTGGGCCATACTGAGATGTTGGGTCATAGTGAGATTTTGGGTCATAGTGAGATGTTGAGTCATAGTGATCAGCTGTTAGGGCAGCTGGATGGAGGTTTGTTGGTGGGGAGCTTATTGCCCTCTTCAACTGGCCCGCTGTACACCCTGGCTTTTTGATGCACCACACTGTGCAGGGCTACATCATACTTCACACATAACTCAAATGAAAAAATAAATAAATAATAATAATAAATAATTAAACTCAAATAAATACATTATATTGAGGATGGTAATGACAGCTGGGAAGTAGTAAGATCTCGGAGTACAATTAGTATTAATCTTTCATAATACATTATACATAAAAAAAAAGTTGAGTCATACTAAAATGCTGAGTCATAGTAAGATGTTGGGTCATAGTGAGATGTTTATTTTTTTATTTTATTTATTTATTTGAACAGTGTACAATATACATTAGCCTCAGAAAGGAGAGATTATATAACCAGGTTATAGCACTTCTGCTAATTTCCACCTGCAGTCCCTGGGCCTATTGTACATGTTTTTAGTGGTAGGGGTAACCGGAGTACCCGGAGGAAACCTACGCAGACACGGGGAGAACAAGCAAACGCCACACAAAAAGGCCCCGTCCAGGTGGGAATCAAACCCGGACCTTCTAGCTGTGAAGCACAAGCGCTAAGATGTGGGTCATACTGAGATGTTGAGTCATACTGAGATGTTGGGTCATAGTGAGATGTTGGGTCATAGTGAGATGTTGGGTCATACTGAGATTTTGGGTTACAATAAGATGTTGAGTCATACTGAGATTTTGGGTCATACTGAGATGTTGAGTCATACTGAGATGTTGGGTCATACTGAGATGTTGGGTCATAGTGAGATGTTGAGTCATACTGAGATGTTGGGTCATACTGAGATGTTGGGTCATAGTGAGATGTTGGCTCATACTGAGATGTTGAGTCATACTGAGATTTTGGGTTACAGTTAGGGCTGAACGATTAATTGCATTTGCAATTTTATCGCGATATTACACAACGCGATTTCGTAATCGCAGGGCACGCGATTTGGGAAGTAAATGGAGCAACGAGATATGGCAGCAAAGTCCGCTCCGCCGTGTGCTTTTGTTTACGTCTCAGTCTAGTTAAGGCGCGCGGTAGATTGTGGATGTACAGTGAAAATATCAGCGTTTATCATGCAGCCACCGCGAAGGAATATTGCTTTTCTCCGTTAGCATTGCGTTAGCCACAGCGCTAATCACGCCATTCCGTCGCCGCTACTACACGCTCTGATGATCACAGAAACTCCCTCACCTCCGGATTCTACGCCTCTGCCTCCACAGACATATATAGGTGAGTCTGTGCTGATTGTAAAAAGTAAAGAGTCGTTTGTGGCTCAGTTTAGGAGGCTTATGTTTGGGAATGTTGTGGATAAAGAACTTATCTCAAAAGCATAATGACGTTTCATGACCATTAAGTATCCGCGGAGGCGATGTGCCTTTATATTCCTTTGCATCTACCGCATATCCGCTCCGTAGGTCGTACAGACGCTAGATATAAACACTAAACTGCAGTATGAAAAGGGTTGGTAACTAGGATCCGAGGCAGGAGTCCGTGTCATGTCTTATTTTGCTGAGGAAATGTGCTGTTTAAGCTGACAGCAGTCAGTAAATGGCTGCGAGTCAAAGATGTGAGCTTGTGTCAGTGTTCTTCTCTTTCTTCATATTGTCCAAAGTTACATCCCAAAACCAAAATGCTGCTCTTAATTCCACTGTGTTTTGGCGTGTGCTCCATCTGGCCTCTCCGTGTCCATCAATAACACGCATCTGAAGCAACTACGAGTCGCAGCTCAGACTGGGATTTGATTGGCCGAAATAATAAAGTACTATTTAATAAATTAAATAGCTTATTTTGTATTAACTGGTAGTTTGATTTCCTAAAACTTTTCCAACTAGTTAAAGCAGACGTTTGTTCTTACTTTCCTGCACTTTAGTATGGGTGATGTTACTGACTGGATCCGTGAATTCTTTTTTTTTAATATCTATATAATTTAGCATTTATTTATAGACTGTACTGCTAAGTTCAGACAGTTTAAGAAGTGCAGTCCACACAAATTTTGACTAGGTCAAGCAACAATTTTGTTGTAATTTTCACTTCAAATATTGTTTATTATGAAACAGGCTGATTTATTGCTTGTGTTAGGTGAAAAATACATGAGAAGAGGACCTTGCAACAATAATTGCATATTTAATCGCAATCGCAATATTGAAGAAAAAAAATCGCAATTAGATTATTTCTCAAAATCGTTCAGCCCTAGTTACAGTAAGATGTTGGGTCATAGTGAGATGTTGAGTCATAGTGAGATGTTGGGCCATAGTGAGATGTTGGGTCATAGTGAGATGTTGGGCCATAGTGAGATGTTGAGTCATAGTGAGATGTTGGGCCATAGTAAGATGTTGGGTCATAGTGAGATGTTGGGCCATAGTGAGATGTTGAGTCATAGTGAGATGTTGGGTCATAGTGAGATGTTGGGTCATAGTGAGATGTTGGGCCACAGTGAGATGTTGAGTCATAGTGAGATGTTGAGTCATAGTGAGATGTTGGGTCATAGTGAGATGTTGGGCCATAGTGAGATGTTGAGCCATAGTGAGATGTTGAGTCATAGTGAGATGTTGGGTCATAGTGAGATGTTGAGTCATAGTGAGATGTTGGGCCATAGTGAGATGTTGAGTCATAGTGAGATGTTGGGCCATAGTGAGATGTTGGGTCATAGTGAGATGTTGGGCCATAGTGAGATGTTGAGTCATAGTGAGATGTTGGGTCATAGTGAGATGTTGGGTCATAGTGAGATGTTGGGCCACAGTGAGATGTTGAGTCATAGTGAGATGTTGAGTCATAGTGAGATGTTGGGTCATAGTGAGATGTTGGGCCATAGTGAGATGTTGAGTCATAGTGAGATGTTGAGTCATAGTGAGATGTTGGGTCATAGTGAGATGTTGGGTCATAGTGAGATGTTGGGCCATAGTGAGATGTTGAGCCATAGTGAGATGTTGGGCCATAGTGAGATGTTGGGTCATAGTGAGATGTTGAGTCATAGTGAGATGTTGAGTCATAGTGAGATGTTGAGTCATAGTGAGATGTTGGGCCATAGTGAGATGTTGGGCCATAGTGAGATGTTGAGCCATAGTGAGATGTTGGGCCATAGTAAGATGTTGGGTCATAGTGAGATGTTGGGCCATAGTGAGATGTTGAGTCATAGTGAGATGTTGGGTCATAGTGAGATGTTGGGCCATAGTGAGATGTTGAGCCATAGTGAGATGTGGGACTGTGACAGCAGTACTAGGGGCACTTTGAGACAGATACTGGGGACACTTTGAGAACAGTACTGGGGGCACTTTGAGAACAGTACTGGGGGGCACTTTGAGAGCCGTACTGGGGGCACTTTGAGAACAGTACTGGGGGCACTTTGAGAACAGTACTGGGGGGAGGAATCTGTGCCCGTCCCGTGTGAGGATGGCAGCTCTGAGATGGTGCAGAACCCCCTGTCCAGTCCTTGCTGTGAAACTAAAACAAGACCCACTCTCAAGTCCGCACAGAGCCAGGAACTTCAGAGGGCAGGGGTCCCGTCGGCCCCGGGGGAGGATAATCACACCCAGATGTTCCGACTCACACACACACAGGGCTTAGGAGGAACGTCAGCACAGGGACAGTCTTTGAAGGAGAATGAACAGTCCAAATCTTTAAGTCCTTCCTGTTGGCTTCTGCTGCATCTGGACTAACACATCAGGCTGCGACAGGAGCAGAGTTAGCAACTCAGGGATGCAGCTTTCCAAGGCTCCCATGCCTGGATTAAATATACTATTTAATATACCATTTAATATACAATTAAATACTTGATCTCTGTGAGACTGGTTTAACAAAGGTCAAATAAAAACATTAAAGCCACAAACTGAACGGGTCACAGACACAAAACAGACACAACGGCATACTGGCCATCAAGGCCAGCAGCCCCGAATGTTCTTAGGCGTGGCCTTTTATAGGCGGGTGGTTGATTCGGACCAGGGGTTGAGATGCCGCACCAGTCCAGAGCGGGAAACCAGTCCTCCAATCCCACGCCAGGGCTCACACAGCAGGGATTACATGGAGCAAAAGGGTAAATTAGCACCACACAAACCAACAAAAGGGAGGGAGACTGGAGGCCTAGGGCCGCAACACCCTCCCCCTTAAGTTACAAAACATGTTTTGTTAAATAATTTTTGGTTTTGCACTTACCTAACAAATGCTGGTCAGCGTGAGGTGGAAGGTAGGTCGGGGATGCAACATAGGAGACCAAACGAGTTGTTAATTGGCCACACCCACTCAGGTTTTGAGCCAGCCAGGTCGGCCATGTCTGTGAAAACAGGTACAACATGTACTACAATCGTCTCTTGACTGTGTGATACGTGCTGTATTTTGTAATCTTTTCTCATTTGTCAATGTAATGCAATATGCAAATGAATGCAAATGTATGCTAACACTTAACCCAAGGGGGGGATACGCCCCTTTTCACCCAATTTCAGTTTGTGCTAGTGGCAGGCCGTGGTATTGCAGCCCCGAAGCTCAAAAAGCACTTTTTGTCATAGACACTCATGTAAAAGGAGCGGCCTGTAAAATGGTCCACAGGGCATCTGGAGTTTCAGACTAAGGCTAATATATTTCTTAAAAAATACTATTTTTAGGACATATACTTTTTTTTTTCTTAAAAAAATTGTAAAGCATCCAAAATATTTTTTTTAAGGTTTTCCAATCGTGTGACGTCACCAGGCCTGTGGACGTGCTCGTGACTCATGAACGAGCACAGGTCTTCTCCGTGTGGTCTCTGCGGTGACCTCTTTATGATGGACAGTTCGTGAATCATAACCTTTAGTAAAGTTTGATCAGAAACAGAAACGGCACAATATACATGGCTGACAACAGAATCATTGTTCATGTTGACAAACGCACTTGTGACTCAATTTTTCACTTCTTAACTTTTGAACATGGCTACTTACATTAACTTAAAGAACACTTTTGTAGTGCTCCTTCTTTGTATTCAGCCAAACAATTCTAGTCAGGGGTGCCGCCAGAAATTCTGGGCCCTATGGAAACAAAAATTTCTGGGCCCCCTACATTTTTTACAGATAAAATGTAACCCAATAAACATGCCCTGTATACTTTAAAAAAGATACTTAGCACATTGCATAGTTAAAATGTCTGATGAGTAAAAGCCTACAAAAACAAGAAAAAGCTATGGAAATATGTACTTGTTTACATAAAAGGAGAATATTTATTATCTCAATTGCAAACACAACAGAACATAATGTACACATATTGACATATACTTTACGTGAACAAGCTTTAACTGGGTCCAACTGCTCAATCAGGAAACATCAGCTACAACTAACCCATAATTAAATCAGTCCAAGACTAAAACTAGGCCAAAAGGGCTCAAAATCAAGACACACCAGGAGTAATGCCAGGCCTAAACCAGTCCAGGACTAAACAAGTACTGAACCAGACATAAACTGTTTGTTATCCAGGTATAACAAAGTTATGTTCAACATCACTTTATAATGGCCCAGCCTTTCTGCTGGCAAAATCATGTATCAAATCATCAAAGTTCAGCTTTCTTGCCAGTTTGCTTTCAATGGATAGTATGGCAAGGTGACAAAGTCTGTCCTGCAACATAGCAGACCTAAGATAATTTTTAATCAGTTTCAGCTTACTGAATGCTCTCTCGCCACCAGCAACGGTCACAGGCAATGTGCAAAATATTCGCAAAACTATGCAGACCTGCCCAAAAATACTCTGCAGCTGCATCTTGTAAATGCTGTTGAGCAGATCAATTGGTGACAGACACCCTGGGAAAGTGGCCCTATATACAGAGTTGAGGTGTCTGACTTCATCTTCAAATTCACAAGTCAGATCAGTGTTGTATTTTGAAATCAATGGCTGGCATACAGAATGGATTGGATCATCACGTAACTGGCCCTCACTTCACAGAACACACGGCAAACAGTTTTTTGTAATTTTTGAAGCGTGTAGATTACTTTTTGTTTAGTAAAGTTATCATCATGTGGAGAACACAGTAGATAAGACGTGCTTAGAGCTTTCAATCTTCGTGAAGTTTTGCGCTCAGGCTCACCTTGTTTGGCTGAGACTGGAACGGGGGGCGCGGGGGAGGGAGACGTGGGTGTGCAGCGGCCGCTGAATCTGTGTCTACGAGACATGATAACCCGGAGACAGCAGAGATGTTGTTATTGTTGGATGTAAATCATAATTCAGTAATTATTTGACTAAGCTAGCTAGATAAAAGCAGGTCATGTAGCAACAAAAATAAGTAAGTGAAAGTTTTGGAATACAGGAATAGTGCAAGCTACCTTTCTTTTTGAAAAACTGTGTGACATACTGTCGACTTTGGCGTTCTCGGTCTTCTCTTTCCTTCTTTTCTTTCCGTTTTGATGCCCTGACTTTTGATGTGACATGCCTGCGTGTGTCACTATCTGCACTGCATCATAACAAACGCTAGGCTAACGAGCGTAGCTCGGACAGCGCAGGTGGAATGAACCATTGTGAGGGGGGGGGGGTGTGACTTAAACAGTAAATACATTATTTGTTTGTTAAATATTAAATCTATGGTCAAAACGGACAAAATACACATTAAGTGTATGAGGGGCTCTAGCACATTACACGTATGTATAAAAAAGAGAAAAGAAATAAGAAAAGAAAAAGAGGGTCTGCTCTTCTGGGCCCTTCATCAGCCTGGGCCCTTAGAATCGTCCTAACCTTCCACCCCTTTACGGCGCCCTAGATTCTAGTAGTGAGTTTATATTAGCAAACAACCAGGCTGCCAGCACTTACGGAACTTCTCGGAAAAGTGGCCGAGCGTGAGTACATTAGCGCGGCTACGTGCGTTCGAAGGGCCGCTGTAAGCTCCGGTACAAGATCGGAGAAACTTAGCTTATTTGGCCCCGCACTGACAAACTGACCCCCCAGGTCATCTTAACATAGTAGCTTATTGGCCTGAAATGGCCTTAAACATTCATTTTGTATTTAAAGAACGATGATATTAAGAGATTTGATACGGCTTCATGGCGCCCGCTCCGCTCTGAGACTATGAGTCTATGAAGGCGCGTTCACGCTGCTAGATACAGGTGACGCGTCATACAGGACCATGGGCCGCAATGGTGGACGAAACAGGAGTCATGCGCTACTGAGCACAACTATTGAAAGAGCTGAGACATCATGCCTCTTCCGTTTAATTTACTTCAATTACTTAACCACACACTATAATCAATCAATCAAAGTTTATTTACAAAGCGCATTTCAAAGTGCTTTACAGATTACATTTAAAACAATATGCCCCGCATCATACATCCATATATACATCCATGTATATATATATATATATATATATATATATATATATATATATATACACATACATACATTATTATATATATATATATATATATATATATATATATATATATATATATATATATATATATATATATATATATATATATATACAATATATACACAAATAAAGCATTGGTAAATTCTTATTTCATCGTTTCTAAAACATTTCTAAAGCTTTCATTTGTCAGCATTAATCTTAGAAAACGGTATTACTGCCACTGCCTTTATGTATCTATTACTGATGTAGGGGGCGCTAACGTGCCTTTTCTGTACCTGACAAAGTGCGAAGGTTCTTTATGCTAAGCGCTCCGTTTCAGTTGGCCTTTTATAAATTTCTATCCCTATATTTGCTGACTGAAACATATTTCTGTATGTTAAAATATCAGATACCCTGCCGCTGGCTGCTCCGTGAGCAGAGGGAAAGCTCTGGGTCCATCCACAGCCTGCCCGTCCATGGGAGTGGATCTTTCCTTGTGGTTCTCCCCACATTTTTTTTTTCTTTTTCTCCATGTTTCCATCAGCTGCTGACAGTCTATTTAGACGTAACACTTGTTTTGACATTCCTTTGGTTATTTCTTTCACTGTTTGATTGTTTGGCCCAGCCCTGTGAGTAAACTCCTGCTGTAATATTGGGCTATACAAAACGACATGATTCGACTCGTCGATCCCTGCTCCCACAATGTTCAAAGACTTTGGGCAAGACATTGTCTGTGCACTGTGCATACCTGGGTATGTGAGCAAGCATGTGGATGTGTATTTACATATTTTTATTAGCAAGTCATCTCCATTAACATAAAAAGATTAAAATAGATTTCTTGTGGTTGTTCCCTGTGAAGAATAGGGATGCTAGAAATACAGTGCCTTGCGAAAGTATTCGGCCCCCTTGAACTTTTCGACCTTTTGTCACATTTCAGGCTTCAAACATAAAGATATAAACCAGTGTGTAAACAAGTCTCCGTATAAATGCACCTGCTCTGTGATAGTCTCAGAGGTCAGTTTAGTTTAAAGCGCAGAGAGCATCATGAAGAACAAGGAACACACCAGGCAGGTCCGAGATACTGTTGTGGAGAAGTTTAAAGCCGGATTTGGATACAAAAAGATTTCCCAAGCTTTAAACATCCCAAGAAGCACTGTGCAAGCGATAATATTGAAATGGAAGGATTATCAGACCACTGCAAATCTACAAAGACCCGGCCGTCCCTCTAAACTTTCAGCTCATACAAGGAGCAAACTGATCAGAGATGCTGCCAAGAGGCCCATGATCACTCTGGATGAACTGCAGAAATGTACAGCTGAGGTGGGAGACTCTGTCCATAGGACAACAATCAGTCGTATACTGCACAACTCTGGCCTTTATGGAAGAGTGGCAAGAAGAAAGCCATTTCTTAAGGATATCCATAAAAAGTGTTGTTTAAAGTTTGCCACAAGCCACCTGGGAGACACACCAAACATGTGGAAGAAGGTGCTCTGGTCAGATGAAACCAAAATCCAACTTTTTGGCAACAATGCAAAACGTTATGTTTGGCGTAAAAGCAACACAGCTCATCACCCTGAACACACCATCCCCACTGCCAAACATGGTGGTGGCAGCATCATGGTTTGGGCTTTTCTTCAGCAGGGACAGGGAAGATGGTTCAAATTGATGGGAAGATGGATGGAGCCAAATACAGGACCATTCTGGAAGAAAACCTGATGGAGTCTGCAAAAGACCTGAGACTGGGACGGAGATTTGTCTTCCAACAAGACAATGATCCAAAACATAAAGCAAAATCTACAATAGAGTGGTTCACAAATAAACATATCCAGGTGTTAGAATGGCCAAGTCAAAGTCCAGACCTGAATCCAATCGAGAATCTGTGGAAAGAACTGAAAACTGCTGTTCACAAACGCTGTCCATCCAACTTCACTGAGCTCCAGCTGTTTTGCAAATATTTCAGTCTCTCAATGTGCAAAACTGATAGAGACAAACCCCAAGGACTTACAGCAGTAATCGCAGCACAAGGTGGCGCTACAAAGTATTAACTTAAGGGGGCTGAATAATTTATTTGTTAAAAATGTTTGAAATATCCAATAAATTTCGTTTCACTTCATGATTGTGTCCCACTTGTTGTTGGTTCTTCACAAAAAAATACAGTTTTATATCTTTATGTTTGAAGCCTGAAATGTGGCAAAAGGTCGAAAAGTTCAAAGGGGCCGAATACTTTCGCTAGGCACTGTATGTGCGGAAAGTTAGGAACTGAGTTTGGACCACTAATAACTAATTTTATAATTTGTATAAGAAATATGAGCTAGTAATATTGTCGCTTTGTTCCTCCAATTCCTTCAGACCTGTTTAAACTCTGTGGAGCGACGGATTTCAGTGCTGACAAATATGAGGCACGTGACTGATGTGCATGCACATACTCCATGCAGAAACCAGGTGCTTCCACGTATCAGTTATTTATACTAGATATCAGTTGTTTACATAGGTTACACTCATATCATTGGAATTGATGGAACCGCTGTTAAGGCTAGAAAATAGTTCAAAGCTCGTCGTCTGAGGAAATGGCACCTATTTAAGGAAACTCACTTTAAGTACACGGTACTTATGCAGTTATGCAGACCAACATTCTATGTAAATGTGCTACTTAAATACTGGAATTAACGTTAGTTTGGGTGCAGAGTCACTAAAAGTTACAAGATAAATCTGAAGGCCAACACACTGTGCAGCGCTTTAAACATGTGATTTATCCATTTATCAAAAAATAAAATAAGACACGTAGGTCATCGTTTCGAGAGAGAGGGAACGTGGCTCATTTTTGTGTTAATAGAAATGAGTTTCCTGCTCAGATCCTGAAGATAGTTTCTCTTTATCAGCTGCTCCTCTTGACTCGCCCAACAAGGTTTACGGTCTCTTTATGCGTCAGGTGTCAGAGACCCCACTATGTCGTGTCTGGATTCAGCACGTTTGACACACACAACCATAGGTCTGGTCTATTCTTGCCGGTATGTTATAAAATCTAAGTCCTGGATTGTTGTTACTTCTATTTGTGCAATCAACAACGACGGGCTTATAATTTAGTATACATACGTCACATGAAATGGGTCTATACCAACCGCTTCCCTGAAGATCTGCAGACGTCCAGGTCCCAACACCCACTGTCTCCACCCTGTTAAAACATATTGACTCCCCCCTCACTCAAACATCCACCGGCTTGTTCATCCACGAGGCCAGTGCACGAATAAACCACTAATTTACCCCACACTTTCTGTGCCCAGCCTGCTTTCACTCCGCCCAAATCAGAACGGACACATCAGAAGACCAGCAGCTCAATTGGGTACGGCCATATTTCCTGAGATTACACTGGCGGCCTCACCTTTACTCCGTCATCTGCAGAGGGGCTTCCTTGAGGAGCACAGGAACACTCTGGGGCCAGGAGAGAGGAGCAGGAGAGGAGAAGGAGAGAGGAGAGGAGATGGAGAAGGTGAGAGGAGCAGGAGTGGAGCAGGAGAGGAACAGGAGAGAGATGCAGGAGAGGAGAAGGAGAGAGGAGAGGAGATGGAGAAGGTGAGAGGAGCAGGAGAGGAGAAGGAGAGAGGAGCAGGGGAGGAACAGGAGTGGAGCAGGAGAGGAACAGGAGAGAGGAGCAGGAGAGGAGAAGGAGAGAGGAGCAGGAGAGGAACAGGAGTGGAGCAGAAGAGGAACAGGAGAGAGGAACAGGAGAGAGGAGCAGGAGAGGAGAAGGAGAGAGGAGCAGGAGAGGAACAGGAGTGGAGCAGGAGAGGAGCAGGAGAGAGGAGCGGCAGAGGGATCATACATAAGGTATGTCCCTGGGGGGACATTTGTCTTCAGCATTTGGCCTTTCCTTCAGTCCTGTTGGGCAGACGTATCTGCAGCTCTCAGTCATCCAGGAGTGGTCTATCCTAGATGAGTCATGTGTCTTCTCAGTGTGGTCTCTGTGGCCTCTCGGTGTCGTCTCTGTGTCCTCTCAGTGTCGTCTCTGTGTCCTCTCAGTGTGGTCTCTGTGGCCTCTCGGTGTCGTCTCTGTGGCCTCTCGGTGTGGTCTCTGTGGCCTCTCGGTGTCGTCTCTGTGTCCTCTCGGTGTGGTCTCTGTGGCCTCTCGGTGTGGTCTCTGTGGCCTCTCGGTGTCGTCTCTGTGGCCTCTCGGTGTCGTCTCTGTGTCCTCTCGGTGTCGTCTCTGTGTCCTCTCGGTGTGGTCTCTGTGGCCTCTCGGTGTCGTCTCTGTGGGCTCTCGGTGTCGTCTCTGTGTCCTCTCGGTGTCGTCTCTGTGGCCTCTCGGTGTGGTCTCTGTGGCCTCTCGGTGTGGTCTCTGTGGCCTCTCGGTGTGGTCTCTGTGGCCTCTCGGTGTGGTCTCTGTGGCCTCTCGGTGTGGTCTCTGTGGCCTCTCGGTGTGGTCTCTGTGGCCTCTCGGTGTGGTCTCTGTGGCCTCTCGGTGTCGTCTCTGTGTCGTCTCTGTGGCCTCTCGGTGTCGTCTCTATGGCCTCTCAGTGTCGTCTCTGTGGCCTCTCGGTGTCGTCTTTGTGGCCTCTCGGTGTGGTCTCTGTGGCCTCTCAGTGTCGTCTTTGTGGCCTCTCGGTGTCGTCTCTGTGGCCTCTCGGTGTCGTCTCTGTGTCTTCTCAGTGTGGTCTCTGTGGCCTCTCGGTGTCGTCTCTGTGGCCTCTCAGTGTCGTCTCTGTGTCCTCTCAGTGTCGTCTCTGTGTCCTCTCAGTGTGGTCTCTGTGGCCTCTCGGTGTCGTCTCTGTGGCCTCTCGGTGTGGTCTCTGTGGCCTCTCGGTGTCGTCTCTGTGTCCTCTCGGTGTGGTCTCTGTGGCCTCTCGGTGTCGTCTCTGTGGCCTCTCGGTGTCGTCTCTGTGTCCTCTCGGTGTCGTCTCTGTGTCCTCTCGGTGTGGTCTCTGTGGCCTCTCGGTGTCGTCTCTGTGGGCTCTCGGTGTCGTCTCTGTGTCCTCTCGGTGTCGTCTCTGTGGCCTCTCGGTGTCGTCTCTGTGTCCTCTCGGTGTCGTCTCTGTGTCCTCTCGGTGTGGTCTCTGTGGCCTCTCGGTGTGGTCTCTGTGGCCTCTCGGTGTGGTCTCTGTGGCCTCTCGGTGTGGTCTCTGTGGCCTCTCGGTGTGGTCTCTGTGGCCTCTCGGTGTCGTCTCTGTGTCCTCTCGGTGTGGTCTCTGTGGCCTCTCGGTGTCGTCTCTGTGTCCTCTCGGTGTCGTCTCTGTGGCCTCTCGGTGTGGTCTCTGTGGCCTCTCGGTGTGGTCTCTGTGGCCTCTCGGTGTGGTCTCTGTGTCCTCTCGGTGTCGTCTCTGTGGCCTCTCGGTGTCGTCTCTGTGTCCTCTCGGTGTCGTCTCTGTGTCCTCTCGGTGTGGTCTCTGTGGCCTCTCGGTGTCGTCTCTGTGGGCTCTCGGTGTCGTCTCTGTGGGCTCTCGGTGTCGTCTCTGTGGCCTCTCGGTGTCGTCTCTGTGTCCTCTCGGTGTCGTCTCTGTGGCCTCTCGGTGTGGTCTCTGTGGCCTCTCGGTGTGGTCTCTGTGGCCTCTCGGTGTGGTCTCTGTGGCCTCTCGGTGTGGTCTCTGTGGCCTCTCGGTGTGGTCTCTGTGGCCTCTCGGTGTCGTCTCTGTGGCCTCTCGGTGTCGTCTCTGTGTCCTCTCGGTGTGGTCTCTGTGGCCTCTCGGTGTCGTCTCTGTGTCCTCTCGGTGTCGTCTCTGTGGCCTCTCGGTGTGGTCTCTGTGGCCTCTCGGTGTGGTCTCTGTGGCCTCTCGGTGTGGTCTCTGTGTCCTCTCGGTGTGGTCTCTGTGGCCTCTCGGTGTCGTCTCTGTGGCCTCTCGGTGTCGTCTCTGTGTCCTCTCGGTGTCGTCTCTGTGGCCTCTCGGTGTCGTCTCTGTGGCCTCTCGGTGTCGTCTCTGTGTCCTCTCGGTGTCGTCTCTGTGTCCTCTCGGTGTCGTCTCTGTGGCCTCTCGGTGTCGTCTCTGTCGCCTCTCGGTGTCGTCTCTGTGGCCTCTCGGTGTCGTCTCTGTGTCCTCTCGGTGTCGTCTCTGTGGCCTCTCGGTGTCGTCTCTGTGTCCTCTCGGTGTGGTCTCTGTGTCCTCTCGGTGTGGTCTCTGTGTCCTCTCGGTGTGGTCTCTGTGTCCTCTCGGTGTGGTCTCTGTGTCCTCTCGGTGTGGTCTCTGTGGCCTCTCGGTGTTGTCTCTGTGGCCTCTCAGTGTGGTCTCTGTGGCCTCTCCGTGTCGTCTCTGTGTCCTCTCGGTGTCGTCTCTGTGTCCTCTCGGTGTCGTCTCTGTGTCCTCTCGGTGTCGTCTCTGTGGCCTCTCGGTGTCGTCTCTGTGTCCTCTCGGTGTCGTCTCTGTGGCCTCTCGGTGTCGTCTCTGTCGCCTCTCGGTGTCGTCTCTGTGGCCTCTCGGTGTCGTCTCTGTGGCCTCTCGGTGTCGTCTCTGTGGCCTCTCGGTGTCGTCTCTGTGTCCTCTCGGTGTGGTCTCTGTGTCCTCTCGGTGTGGTCTCTGTGTCCTCTCGGTGTGGTCTCTGTGTCCTCTCGGTGTGGTCTCTGTGTCCTCTCGGTGTGGTCTCTGTGTCCTCTCGGTGTGGTCTCTGTGGCCTCTCGGTGTTGTCTCTGTGGCCTCTCAGTGTGGTCTCTGTGGCCTCTCCGTGTCGTCTCTGTGTCCTCTCGGTGTCGTCTCTGTGGCCTCTCGGTGTCGTCTCTGTGGCCTCTCAGTGTCGTCTCTGTGTCCTCTCGGTGTCGTCTCTGTGGCCTCTCAGTGTCGTCTCTGTGGCCTCTCAGTGTCGTCTCTCTGTGGTCTCAGTATAAAGACTGAGAAGTGCAAGTATAAAAAGTATCGATACTCGGTATTGCGTCCGGCGATGGGGAGAGTACCCAAACATTTACTCAAGTAGAGTAATGTTACTTCAAATAGAAGTAAATTGTATAGTGACCCAAATAAGTAAGAGTAAAACAGTACTTTGAGAAAAGGCTACTCGAGTAGTGTTAGTATTGAGTAACTGTTTGAGTGGCAAAAGTAATACAAAACAGTATCATGTGAACGTGATTATTCACAAAGAAAATGCCAGAACACAGAAACGGTCTGAACAAAGTCCATCAAACACACAACACGGTTTTATGTGTCTCTTCTCCTGGTTTCTTTACCCAGATACTTCATTACAATTTTACTCAAGTAGAAATAAAAAGTACTGACAGAACTTAAAAAGGTACTATTTTTTTTAATCAACAATGTACTCAATGTATTTGAGTGAAATGTGCCTGATGTATTTCAACATGCTATACTATCCATTATGTTTCCATAACGTCACATGTGCATCATGAATGTGCACGTGGAAAGCA
This sequence comes from Proterorhinus semilunaris, assembly GCA_021464625.1. NCBI lineage: Eukaryota > Metazoa > Chordata > Actinopteri > Gobiiformes > Gobiidae > Proterorhinus > Proterorhinus semilunaris. Next base: position 32,042,982 of record CM038360.1, on the reverse strand, counting down.
TTAAAGTAGTAAGTTTGGGAATTTAACGACTGAGGGAAAGTTTCCTTCAGCTGTTACTCACTTGGAACCCCAAAATGTCCCGACCAAAGAAACCAATAAAGTACATGTTATCACTGCAGTATTGGTAAACCGGTTCATCTCGGCATTCCTCGTTCCAACACGTGTGATAAAACCCTAAACTCTTAGAAGTGTGCACGTGTGCAGGGCCGCTGCAAGCCATTTTGGGGCCCTGAGCCGAAATGTTTAATGGTGCATTAATACAGTATAACACCATCCAGTCACAGGGGCCTCAGTGTGCGGCCCTGAGCCATCTATGAGCCATATATGAGCCATATATGAGCCATCTATGAGCCATCTATGAGCCATATATGAGCCTATGCACGTGTGTTTCTACTGCCGTACAGTTGGTAATCTACGGCTGTTTCTCAATGTCCAGGATCCGTCCTCCGTGTGTCCACTTCGTGGACGTCCTCGGTGGGGGCTCCTCCCAAACGGAGCCGAAGGTCCTCTCACCACCGGAACGGCCTCAGAGCGAGCGCCTGCATCATGTGATCAAATATTAAATTATACTTACAAAAACAGCTGTTTTACGAATAAAAGCTCTTTTGGTTGGATGTCTTACTGTTTGAACATTTTGGCCTGAATAAAATAATAAAGAATTCAATTCAAATATAAAATATATTTAGCAGGTCCAGTTACTAACAACCATAGGCCTAATTTCTCCATAAATAGGCCTATTTATGAGGCCTTTCATTAAGATTAACTTTATATAAACCTCATATTTACATCTGTACTTGCTTACAACACTTCTACCAATGATTTTATTATTATTATTATTAATATTTTTTTGCACAAACGTTATCATCATAATCACCCATGACTTTGGAGAGTCTTAATACAACAGAAGTCGCCAAAGTAAATCAAATCACAGCCTCACTTTGCCTCAACCACCTGCCATTCCAGCTATTGCCTCTGCCGGAGCAGCAGAACCTTCAGCCTCCTCAGCCTCCCTTAACCAGCACCATTATGTAGGTCACTAATCATCTCAGCTCACTCACTGGCTGCACCTGTGCGAGCGTCTCCTTGGCGCTCAGAGGAGCTCCGTGTTTAATTAATGATAATGAGCCGAGATAACAAGATGAGATATGGCTGGTCGCTCTGGCATGACAAAGGCAGCCCCGGCTAAGTGCGGGACAGGTGGGGGGAAGGGCTGTGGGAAGGGGCCATGATTAAAACAGAGTGCAGTAAGATGTATCAGGATCAGTGACACTGGTTGATCCGCACGGTTTCTGCCGGGGTCAAAATGCCGTTTGGGAAACGCCACACCTTCACTTGCTTAGTGTTTACTGTCCCAGCAGGGAGTGTGTTCTTTTTAATTGACCCATCTTTCTGGGCACATTTACCTCACATCCTCACTCTTCTCCTCACACAAAGTCACTTACTCCATCTGTGTGCTTGGGCTGAAAAGACCCCACCCAGTGATCTGATGCATAGAGGGCGCAGTGGGGAGGACAGGCCGGTCGGGGATACACACGGTCAATAGAGCATGACACTCTCTGAACGGGACGGTCCGATGCGAGCGGCTGGTCCTGCAGACACAGGGCCTGGCTCCTGTCCTGTCCTGCTATAGAGGCTCACTCAGTTGGGAACACTGAAGACAGAAGTGCATGGGCACAGGCTGCCCCAGGGCTGTGTGTGACAGAGAGTCCAAACTCAAAAGCAGCATTGTCTTTATTCCAGCACGTCTCGAAGATAATATTCATTTTGTAAAGTGATAAAAGGTGAAAAAAGGATTTCATGAAAAGTTAAAATAATTGTTTTGTTTTTTCGAATGATAAGACATTAAATTCCATTGACTGCACTCATTTCTCAGAAACTGTCAAAACCTTCAACAGAATTCATGGTTTTAAAACAGTTCTCAAAACTATGAGACAAAATTAGGATACAACACAAATGTCCAAACTAACGCACATTTATCATTCGGCTTTACGTCCAGTTCAAGTGTTACACGTGTTCCCAATTGCAGATACAGGTGAAACTCAGAAAATTAGAATATCGTTAACAAGTGAATTAATTTCTGTAATTCAACTTAAACTGTGAAATTAATATATGACATAAACTCATTACATGCAAAGTGAGATATGTATAGCCTTTATTTGTTATAATTTTGATTATTATGTATGGCTCAGCTTTATGAAAAATCTCATACAATATTTTGATAATGGACTGTAAGCCATAATCATCAAAATTATAACAAAAGACAGGCTTGAATTACAGAAATAAATGAACTTTTGCACGATATTCACATTTTTCCGAGTTTCACCTGTATACATGCCTTCAATGCACAAAGTAACATTTCTCCCACATGGGCAGAACCTTTTGATGGGCCAGGTTGTGCTCACAGACCCTACTTTGGGCTCGCACATTTTTCTGTGCCTTAGCAGTTTCATACAGATCACATTGGCAGCACGGTGGCACAGTGGATAGTGCATATGCCTCACAGTAAGAAGGTCCCTGGTTCGATCCCCTGCTTAGGTTTCCTTTTGGTGCTCTGGTTTCCCATACCTCTAAAAACATGTACGTTCCCCTTTGGAGCTAGAACTCCAGCATAAGGTTTAAGCTTTTACTTATTGTCTTTAAATGTCTTTATGGCACTGCTTCCCCGTATTTGTCTGAGCTTCTTGTACGTCACTGCTGGGTCTCTTAGATCAGCTGCTTTTGGAGGTTCCTCGCTCTAAGTGTGTGACCAAAGGGGACAGGGCTTTCTCTGTTACAGCTCCCAAACTGTGGAATGACCTGCCTCTCCACATAAGAGCTGCACAGACACTTCAGAATCAGAATCAGAATCAGAATCAGAATTCGTTTTATTGCCAAGGTTTGTGAACAAGGTTTACAAACTAGGAATTTTACTTGGTTCAAACGTGCGACATAAAACATATAACACAGAATTAAGATAAAAAATAAGCTAAGAACGTTAAACTATAAGGCTATAAGGGCATGCATAAAATAAAAAATATTAAATAAATAAGATAAAATAAAGTGACATATGTTAAGACAACAACAATTTGACAATGAACAACAGCGGGATTGTGTATACAGATGTTTTGGCATTTAAAGTGGTATTAAGTGTTTAAAGTGATAAAGTGATAGCAGCGGGTCTAAGTGTGGACACACCACACACTGCAAGAGCAGATACATCCATGACTCTGTAACTGAGCTACAGAGACTTGTATTTGTTCATGAGTCTGATGGCGGAGGGGAAAAAACTGTTCAAGTGGCGGGAGGTATGGGTCTGGATAGACCGTAGCCTCCTGCCTGAGGGGAGAGGGGTGAATAGTACGTGTCCAGGGTGAGAAGGGTCAGCTGTGATCCGACCCACACGCCTCCGGGTCCTGGAGGTGAACCGGTCCTGGAGAGATGGGAGCTCACAGCCAATCACCTTCTCTGCAGCACGCACAATGCGCTGCAGACGGTGCTTGTCCCGTTCTGTAGCGCCGGGAAACCACACGGTGATGGAGGAGGTGAGGATGGACCACACGGTGATGGAGGAGGTGAGGATGGACCACACGGTGATGGAGGAGGTGAGGATGGACCACACGGTGATGGAGGAGGTGAGGATGGACCACACGGTGATAGCCGTGTAGAACTGCGCCAACATCTTGGTTGGCAGCTTGAGTTTCCTCAGCTGCCGCAGGAAGAACATCCTCTGCTGGGCCTTCTTGATGAGGGAGCTGATGGTTGGCTCCCATTTGAGGTCCTGGGTGATGGTGGTGCCCAGGAAACGGAAGGAGTCCACGATGGAAATGGGGGTGGAAGAGTCTGTCAGGGCAAGGGGGGACAGTGGGGCTGTGTCTTTCCTAAAGTCCACGATCATCTCCACTGTCTTCTGGGCGTTCAGCTCCAGGTTGTTGTGGCTGCACCAGGACGCCAGCCGTTCCACCTCTCTCCTGTAGGCGGACTCATCGCCGTCCGAGATGAGCCCGATGAGGGTGGTGTCGTCCGCAAACTTGATCAGTTTAACGGTCTGGTGACTGGAGGTGCAGCAGTTTGTATACAGGGAGAAGAGCCAGGGGGAAAGTACACAGCCCTGAGGAGTTCCAGTATTTGTAGTCCGAGTGTCCGAGACGATCTTCCCCAGCCGCACGTGCTGTCTCCGGTCCGTCAGGAAGTCGGTGATCCACCTGCAGAGGGAGTCGGGCACGCTGAGCTGGTAGAGCTTGTCTCGTAGCAGTCCAGGGAGGATGGTGTTGAAGGCAGAGCTGAAGTCCACAAACAGGATCCTGGCGTAGGTTCCTGGTGAGTCCAGATGCTCCAGGGTGAAGTGGAGGGCCAGATTGACTGCGTCGTCCACAGACCTGTTGGCTCTGTAGGCGAACTGCAGCGGGTCCAGGAGGGGGGCGGTGATGTCCTTGAGGTGAGGCAGGACCAAGCGCTCAAAAGTCTTCATGACCACAGACGTCAGCGCCACCGGCATGTAGTCAAGTCCTGTGATCCGTGGTTTTTTAGGGACAGGGACGATGGTGGACGATTTGAAGCAGGACGGCACGCGGCATGACTCCAGGGAGGTGTTGAAAATGTCCGTGAAGACGGGAGCCAGCTGATCCGCGCAGTGTCTCAGGGTGGAGGGGGAGACACCATCCAGCCCGGGGGCCTTCCGCAGTTTCAGTTTCAGGAACTGCCGACGCACTTCCTCTTCTTGGATGGAGAGAGCAGGGGGGGTGGGAGGGTTTGTGGAGACCTTTGATGAAGTGCTGGGGTCGTTGATGGTAGAGGTGATGATGGGGGGAGCAGGGGCAGCTGGAGTGTCTAGAGAGGTGTCAAAGGCTGATGGGCGTTCGTGGCGGCAGTAATGTGTGTTCAGACTCTGGGCGAGGCACAGGTCGTTCAGAGCCCGGGGGGCCTTGGGCTTGTAATTGGTGATCGCCCTAAGACCCCGCCACACTGCTCCAGAGTCATTGGAGGAGAACTGATGTTGGAGACGGGCTGAGTATGCAGCTTTAGCTTTCTCCACCTCCCTGCTAAAGCTGTACCTTGCCTCCCTGTAATGGTCTCTGTCACCATTTTTGTGGGCCGTCTCTTTCTCCTTTCGTAGGTGTCGGAGTTTGGGGGTGAACCAGGGTTTATCATTATTAAAACAAACCCTAGTGCGCGTTGGTATGATGCTCCTCATTGAACTGGATGTATGAGGTCACAGTGTCCGTATATTCATCCAGGTTGTTACCAGCCTTTAACGCTTCCCAGTCTGTAGTCTCCAAACATGAGCGCAGCTCCTCCACAGCCTCAGTGGTGAACGTCTTTATTGTGCTGACTACAGGTTTAGCGAGTTTCAGTCTTTGTCTGTATGAGGGGATTAAGATGAACCATCACATGATCTGAGAGTCCGAGTGCAGCGCGGGGGACAGCGTGGTATGCGTTGCGTATTGTAGTGTAACAGTGATCCAGCGTGTTCTCCTCTCTGGTGGGGCATTTAATAAACTGTCTGTATTTGGGTAATTCCTGGCTCAGGTTCCCCTTGTTAAAGTCACCGAGCACAATAACAAGAGAGTCCGGGAAGGTCCGCTCCGTGTGTAGTATCTGCTCCGCGAGCGTGCGCTGAGCTTCGAGAATGTCCGTGCCCGGCGGTAGATACGCAGCCACCAGAATGAATGAAACTATTTCCCGCGGTGAATAAAAAGGCTTACAGTTAATGATGAGATATTCCAGAGCAGGAGAGCAGTGTTGGGAGATCGCTGTAGTATCAGTACACCAGCTGCTGTTGATGTAGAAACAAACTCCACCGCCTTTTGTTTTCCCGGAGAGCCTCGGGTCCCGATCCGCGCGGAGAAGCTGAAAGCCCTCCAGGTGAACCGCGCTGTCCGGGACCTTCGCGCTCAGCCATGTCTCCGTGAAACAGAGAACGCAGGACGAGGAGAGGTCCTTGTTTCTTCTCATCAGCAGCGCTAGTTCGTCCATCTTGTTGGGAAGTGAGCGAGCGTTCGTGAGGAATACGCCAGGTAAAGGCGTGCGTGCACCGCGCCTGCGAAGGCGAACAAGGGCCCCCGCACGCTTTCCCCTCCGGCGGCGTCTCACTCGTTTGGTCAAAAAGTGGACCAAATCCGCGGCTGTTGCCAAAAAAACTGGCAGTAGGTCCGTAGAGGTGATTGACCTGATGTTCAGAAGCTCTTCACGGGTGTAAGAGCACGCGGACACACAGTAAACGCACAATAACAGACACAACAGAGCGCACGAAAGCACCGTGGCTGCCTTCCTCGGCGCCATCTTTGTAACATTGACTTTTTTAAACTGTTGCTTAAGACACATTTCTACTCCAAAGCTTTTAACACTGTCTAGCACATCATGGCTAGAATCCGAGCTGTTAGTGCTTTGCAGCTTGTATATTGTGTTTTCTTTATATGTTTCTTTTTGTACTGTAGAGCTTTTTGTGAAGCACTTTGGTCAACAACAGTTGTTTTAAATGTGCTATATAAATACATTGGCTTCAAACATAAAGATATAAAACTGTATTTTTTTGTGAAGAACCAACAACAAGTGGGACACAATCATGAAGTGAAACGAAATTTATTGGATATTTCAAACATTTTTAACAAATAATAAACTGAAAAATTGGGCGTGCAAAAATATTCAGCCCCTTTACTTTCAGTGCAGCAAACTCTCTCCAGAAGTTCAGTGAGGATCTCTGAATGATCCAATGTTGACCTAAATGACTAATGATGATAAATAGAATCCACCTGTGTGTAAACAAGTCTCCGTATAAATGCAGCTGCTCTGTGATAGTCTCAGAGGTCAGTTTAAAGCGCAGAGAGCATCATGAAGAACAAGGAACACACCAGGCAGGTCCGAGATACTGTTGTGGAGAAGTTTAAAGCCGGATTTGGATACAAAAAGATTTCCCAAGCTTTAAACATCCCAAGGAGCACTGTGCAAGCGATAATATTGAAATGGAAGGAGTATCAGACCACTGCAAATCTACAAAGACCCGGCCGTCCCTCTAAACTTTCAGCTCATACAAGGAGAAAACTGATCAGAGATGCTGCCAAGAGGCCCATGATCACTCTGGATGAACTGCAGAAATGTACAGCTGAGGTGGGAGACTCTGTCCATAGGACAACAATCAGTCGTATACTGCACAACTCTGGCCTTTATGGAAGAGTGGCAAGAAGAAAGACATTTCTTAAAGATATCCATAAAAAGTGTTGTTTAAAGTTTGCCACAAGCCTCCTGGGAGACACACCAAACTGTGGAAGAAGGTGCTCTGGTCAGATGAAACCAACAATGCAAAACGTTATGTTTGGCGTAAAAGCAACACAGCTCATCACCCTGAACACACCATCCCCACTGCCAAACATGGTGGTGGCAGCATCATGGTTTGGGCTTTTCTTCAGCAGGGACAGGGAAGATGGTTCAAATTGATGGGACGATGGATGGAGCCAAATACAGGACCATTCTGGAAGAAAACCTGATGGAGTCTGCAAAAGACCTGAGACTTTTATTTATTTATTTATTTGAACAGGGACAGTGTACAATCTACATTAGCCTCAGAAAGGAGAGATGCATTGTACCAGTTTATAGCACTTGTGCTAATTTCCACCTGCAGTCCCTGGGCCTATTGTACTGGGACGGAGATTCGTCCTCCAACAAGACAATGATCCAAAACATAAAGCAAAATCTACAATAGAGTGGTTCACAAATAAACATATCCAGGTGTTAGAATGGCCAAGTCAAAGTCCAGACCTGAATCCAATCGAGAATCTGTGGAAAGAACTGAAAACTGCTGTTCACAAACGCTGTCCATCCAACTTCACTGAGCTCCAGCTGTTTTGCAAATATTTCAGTCTCTCAATGTGCAAAACTGATAGAGACAAACCCCAAGGACTTACAGCAGTAATCGCAGCAAAAGGTGGTGCTACAAAGTATTAACTAAAGGGGCTGAATCATTTTGCACGCCCAATTTTTCAGTTTTTTATTTGTTAAAAATGTTTGAAATATCCAATAAATTTCGTTTCACTTCATGATTGTGTCCCACTTGTTGTTGGTTCTTCACAGAAAAATACAGTTTTATATCTTTATGTTTGAAGCCTGATATGTGGCAAAAGGTCGAAAAGTTCAAGGAGGCCGAATACTTTCGCTAGGCACTGTATTAGTGTCGTCTGCAAATAGTATGAGTTTCAGAACTTTGGATGTGTTAACATTAACATGTATATATACATTAAACAGTTTTGGCCCCAACACTGACCCCTGGGGGACCACAACAAACAACGTCAAGAGTATCTGATAAATACTGACCCATTTTACAAACTGTACTCTACCTGTTAAATAACCTTTTAACCAATCCCCAGCCAGCCCCCTAATTCCATATCTTTCCATTTTAGGATTGAGTGATTAATTTTTAGATAAATAAAGATACCAACTGCATACTTTTTTTGCATTAGTAAGTTCTTCAATAGCTTCAGTTATTGCCATTGAGGTAGTTCCTTTGGACCTAAAACCATACTGACCTTCATTAATTATATGATGTTTTTCAAGAAACTTTTCAAGTCGAGAATTGAAAAGCTTCTCTAAACGTTTTGAGAACTGAGGCAAAAGAGAGATTGGTCTGTAGTTTGTAGTTTGTCTGTTTTCATGTTTGAAGGGCCAAACGACTTTAGCGATTATCATTTTACTTGGAAAGAAGCCAGTCTGATATAAGTTAAGGGTTTTACAATATTCAGAATAACCTTTTTAACCAATGTCATGTTGATATCATGACAGTCAGTGGAGAACTTACGTTTACAGATCTGCACAATGTTCACTTCCTGCTCATCTGTAGCTGAGACGAAGAATGGCAAAGGATTCTGTTCAATAGTTGATTTTACAACTCCATGGTCTGGAATGTCAGCAGCAACTCAGGGATTTGTTTAAACTTATTTACTACATTATTCATATTATAATCTTCACCATCAATAAAGTAATTGGGATATGTCAACTTTGAAGAGCCTTGTTTAATTAGGCTATTCAAAGCATCCCAAGTTCCTTTGATATTGTTTCTATTTTCATATCGTTTTTTTTTTTATAATATAACCGTTTGCTTATTTATTTATGTATTTGAACAGGGACAGTGTACAATATACATTAGCCTCAGAAAGGAGAGATGCATTGTACCAGGTTATAGCAATCATGCTAATTTCCACCTGCAGTCCCTGGGCCTATTGTACATGTTTTTAGTGGTAGGGGAAACCAGAGTACCCGGAGGAAACCTACACAGACACGGGGAGAACATGCAAACTCCACACAGAAAGGCCCCGTCCAGGTGGGAATCGAACCCGGACCTTCTAGCTGTGAAGCACGAGTGCTAACCACTGTGCTACCGTGCCGCCCACGTGCCGCCCACGTGCCGCCCACGTGACGCTTGTTCTTATAATATCTGTTAATTTATCTTGCTGCACTTCTTTGGTTTTTATTTTGATAAACAATTTGTAGAGATTGTTTTTCTTTTTCAAATTCATTATTCATTCATTATTCCTTTCGTAATCCAATGTCTTATTTTTATGTTTTTCCTTTATAAAATATTCTTTCACAGGGCAGTGTTTATTATGCAGGGAAGTGAAGATTTTTAAAAAGTTACAATAAGCACTGTCCACATTTGGTTCTCTGTAAACTGAAGTCCGAACATGGAGCGACAAACTACTATTTAGGGCACGGATTGTTTCCTCAGTTATTATTCGTTTAGAGATTTTTCTTGAGATTGCAGTCATATAAAGTAAAAACAGGTAAGTGGTCAGTGATATCACATATAAATAAGCCACTTGTGATTTGATTCCCCATGATGTTAGTAAAAATGTTGTCAATGATTGTGGCACTATGTGACGTTATTCTGACAACGTCAATGAAGTCATCGACGGTTTTTAGCTTGGTTGGATTGAACAAAATCAATGTTAAAATCACCACTGATAAGTACGTTTTTTTGGTTCACAGTGGAAAACAATTTACCCATCCACTCATTGAAAGTTTCTATACTTGAACCAGGTGCCCGGTACACACAACTCATGAGGATATTAGTCTTTTAATCATTTAGAATTTCTACTGTTAAACATTCAAATCGTCCATCCACAGCTATGGTCATATTTGTTAAAACATTACATTTACCAGATATATGAATGTACAAAGCAACCCCCCTCCTATTTTGTTTATTCTGTCTGTATATCTTAATTCATAGCCATCAAGACAACAATCAATACCTTTATCATCGTTGAACCAGGTTTCAGTGATTGCAATAATGCTAAATGGATGAGCGAAGTGTTTCAAGTAATCTCTGATAGACTCAAAGTTAGTGTACATGCTTCGACTATTGAAATGTATAAACTAATTACAGGTCAGGGTCTATCTCATTCCTACGGGAGTATTGCTCCAGCTCGTCCACTCGCCGCTCGAGATCCACAATGCTTTTTTCCGCGTCCTGGAGGCGTAGTTGTTTCACCTCCTCCAGTAGCCCCAGAAGCTGCTCCTGCTGCGTTCGGACCACTGTCTCATCTCCACACAAGGAGTGGAGGGAGAGCTTTCCCTCCTCGAACTCCTCCAGTGTCGGCTCTTTACTCGGCGCGGACATCCTGATGTTTTATGCGCCGAAGCATCCAGTGGCAGAGGATAAACACAACTCTGTATCTACGGCTGCTGTCGTTACCTAGCTAGCTAGCTCGTAGCACTGACTGAGACAAACAGGAAAGTCACAACAAAACACCCGACAAAAAACAGGCACTGTCATGGTCCATTTCCTTCCGAATCCGCCAGGTCTCCGCCAGGTCTCTGCCGGTGTACTTTTAGCCTGTGCATAGTTTATTAATATGTCACGCCATTTTTTTTTTACCTTATCGGTCCTCGAAGTTCAAGTCAAGATGGCTGCTCCAGCTTCTCTTTAAATGTCTTTTCCCGGTCAAAATTGGAGGAGGGGCAAGGGAAGTGATGCCATGATGACCAAAACTTGCATTTTGCACATCACAACAATTTATGCCTTTTAGATAATATCATGTTTTGAGAAGGAGTGAAATCATAATATGACAGAGTAGCATGTGTATATTCACAATATGAACAACCCCTACGGCAACTACGGCATGTTGACTGCGTGGGCCAGATTGTTTTAATACATGAAAATACGGGAGATACATGTACATACACAAGCATGAAGTTTTCCAGGCCCATTGTGGTTCTTTTGTGAGCGCTGAGCTGCAGACGTGTGGGGATGAGCGGCCGGGTGCTGCCGGGTGAATGCTGCGGTCAGTGTGTGCCTGTAATTGCTGCAGTTAGAGCCACAAGAGACTTAAAAGCCGCGGTGCTCTTGACACTGATGGCTGTCCTATAAGGGCCTCTTAGTCAGGCTCCGAGCTCCTTTGATAGGGCGTCCTCCAGGGCCGGCTCACCCCCACCATAAACAGGCAGTGCTTTGTCTTCGGGGGCAGGGGGCACACAGGGGGGGACGTTATTATTTTCTGAGGCAATTATAGCTTATTATGGGTGTTTACTTTAGGGAGAGGGGGGGGGGGGTGCAGGTGTGGGGACGACTCAGCGCTCCCGAGTGTCTTTTTTTAAAAAACTCTCTCAGTCGGCCATCTTTGCTTTCGGGGGGCTTTTTTAGCTGTAGCTTTGTAGCCCTGTTGCTAATTTCATGCCAACAAAAGAAACGTGCAATTATGGCCATTATAGCAGCAGCTGTGTGCTTCTTGGAGACGCACCCAGAGACGGAGCAGAGGGAGAAGGAGAGGGGGAGATATGGGAGAGGGAGTCACGGGAGACGGGAAGAGAGGGAAAGAGACATAGATGGGAGAAAGAGTCTCACAGATAGGTGAGAGAGATAAAGGGGAGCGAGATGGGGGAGAGAGAAGAAGAGAGATAAAGGAGAACAGAGATGGAGAAGGGTAGAGAGAGGGAGAGGAGAACAGAGAGAGGGAAGAGTGAACCGAGAGAGGGAAGAGTGAACAGAGAGAGGGAAGAGTGAACAGAGAGAGGGAAGAGTGAACAGAGAGAGGGAGAGGAGAACAGAGAGAGGGAAGAGTGAACAGCGAGAGGGAGAGGAGAACAGAGAGAGGGAGAGGAGAACAGAGAGAGGGAAGAGTGAACAGAGAGAGGGATAGGAGAACAGAGAGAGGGAGGGAGGGAGATCCTTGGTGATTGTGTCTCTCCCAGCAGGTTGCTCGCCCACACTACTGTGCCAGGGAACAATGGAGCAGCCTCTCTCCACATGAAGTGTTATGAAATAGTGCGGCACAGCAGTGGCGGGCCCTCAGGGGCCGAGGGCCAGGGGATGGGACAGTGATTACTGCATTCACCGCTCTGAGCCTGGTGTGTGAGCTAGTACAGCTCTCTGGCTGTGTCCACAGTCTGATGGTCCTAAGAAAGAGCTGATGATGAAGAAGATCGAGGCACATCGCCAGAGCATTTCTGGGCTTTTCAACAAAAGACCAATAAACCTTTTTAAACATTGAAATAAATAACTGATATGGAGATTTGTTTAGAGCAGAAAGGAACTCCTGAGGTCCAGAATGAGGTCTTATCATGCCTTACCCCACAACATGGTCTGGCAAGAGATTGACTTTACTTTAAAAGGTGCATTGAGTTGCCTTGTGTACGGTATAAATAAAGTTGCCTTGCCTTGGCTAAAATGTTTGGCATTCCTGGTGTTATAGATAATATTGGAGTTTAGTACACATTAATATTGCGGAGTACTATGCATTTAAATCAGAGCAGAATTATTATTGTGCTTTAGATCAATACATATCAATTCATTCCTTCCAGCTTTGATGCACTTATGAATCATCAACAAAAATTACAATTTACTTTTTTTTATTACAGAACACTTTTTGTTAATTAATGTTATGAATCAAGTCTGTTCAGGAGTTTGTGAACCCTCTCAGGAGGATCAGGCAGGGTTGTCATTGGTTGAGGTAAGTCCACGGTCTCTGGTGTGGGCATATTTCCCACAGTTGTCACGTCCGGTGTTCAGGTTCTGTCCTGGTTTGGTAGAACAGCAGGTGTCTCAGTCGGAGTAGTCACATTTCCCGGTGAAGCATCCGAAGGTTGATCAACATGTGTGCGCCAGAGGACATCGGGTTCAACACTCAGTGTGTGAGGGCGGTCCCGTTTGTGACAGCATTTCTGCGATGGTCTCTTGCCAGTACTTTTTGTCCAACGTGGAATGATCTCAGTTTTCTTTGTTGCTGAATGGGTGAACATTTCTTGTTGGAGACATGTTTTTGAAAGTCTGGCTTCATCTCAAGTTTCTTCCCATAAACAACATTGTCCAGTAGTAGTGTGTGGAGTGTTTCTGTATGCTAGCAGAAAGTTGGCACTTCCTCCTTTCTACTTGCTTTCATTGACTGTTTCAAGGTCTGTACAAAGCGTTCAGCTAGTCCATTAGTTGCCGGGTGGTGAGGAGCAGATGTTATGTGCTTAATCCCGTTGCTTTTCAGGAAAGTTTGAAACTCCTCACTAGTAAACTGGGTACCCTTGTCACTCACAAGTTGGAGAGGGTATCCAGTCCGAGCGAAAAGCATCTGCAGTTGGTTAACTGTTACTGTTGTGGTTGCTTTCTTCACAGTGAAAACTTCAGGCCACTTGGAATGAGCATCGACCACAATAAGGAACATGTGATCCAAGAAAGGTCCAGCGTAGTCGGTGTGAAGGCGTTGCCATGGTGAACGGGTGCAATCTGAGGTTGGCGCTGAGTGTGGTGGCAACCTGTGAATGTCTGGACCAGAGTTTCAATTTGGTTGTCCAGGCAAGGCCACCACACATAACTTCTAGCAAGACTTTTCATTTTCACTAGACCCATGTGTCCATCATGCAGTGAGTTAAGAACTTTGGGACGCAGTTTGGGAGGTACAATTACACGTGACCCCACATGACACATCCTTGACCCAACACTCCGGGTCATGTGACTGTGTACCGCATCTGAAGCAGGGCTTTGCTTTGGGATTACGCAGCTTGGTGTGCATTTTGAATACAGAACATGTCGTAGCGTTGCTGCTGTCACTGCTCGTTGTAAGGTAAGCCTGTCCTCAGTCAGAAGCCGTTTCTGAATGCTCAGCGATGTATTCTGACACGGACTCACTTCTTCACTGGTTTCTCTTGTGAAATCTAAAACGCTCAGCGATCACTGATGGCGCTGGGTTTCGGGGACTTTTCAGTGTTAACGTTATCTCGTCAAAGGTTGTGTCTGCCGGTTTAGCTGGAGCAACCACACGTTTTCACGCCCATGACACTCAATGGGACTGCTACTTTCCTCTCGTCCTCTATCTCTTTCTACATATATTGTCTAGTCCTCCACCAAACTGTCAAAACTGTCCATATGTCCCAATATTCCAGCCATTTTTCGTTTCTTTGCGTCCGATCACGTCTACCTTGGTCTTGATAAACAAACGTCCCCACCTCCGGCTAGCTCGTTCACGGCAAACGAAACTTACGTCCACAAAACCAAGCCCATTCACTTTACGTTCATCGTGCATTTCTCGGGTCCTTCTTAAGAAGCACAGCTTCTTTACTGAACAGGTGCCGCATTACAAGTCTCAGTATTCAGACACGACACAAAGTAGTACTAGTACTACTACTATGCATTTAAATCAGAGCAGAATTATTATTGTTTATTTTTTTGTTTATTTGTTTATTTGAGCAATACACATTGTGCTCAAAAGGAGTGGGCTGAAGCAAAAAGCTTATGAGCCCCCCCCCCCAAGTGCAATAAAATAATATTGTGCTTTAGATCAATACATAACAGACACCTGTCTCTTTTTTTCCCTAATGTAAACACAAGCCATGTGCTTTATTGTGAAATGCCCGCGTGGTTTCGTGTCAGACTTCCTCTCAGGTCATGTCTTCAACATTAGGCTGCAGGAGTAGTGATGAATCGGTTCATGTTACGCGGAGCTCCTCGTCTTATTTATTCCAGAACAATCCAGAATGAAGCGGACAAAGACGCAGCAGGTCCATAGGCTACTTTCGGTGTTGTTCTCCCGTGTGTTTCAGACAGAGCACAGGCATCAGACTCACGTACAGCCTAGTTCAGTGTGGGACCAGGGTATTTGAGATTTAACAACTCGGAGACCTATAGAAGCGCAAACAGGAGAGGCTCTCTCCCATCCTCATTTCTCTCCTCAATGTTTTTTTTTTTATTATTTTTTTTAGCAAAAGCATTTCACATAAAAGAATCAAACGTCACTCTGTCTGTAAAGCTTTGATGTATCGTTTTTTATAATGAAATATTTTCCCAAGGTAAAAGATAGACCCCCCTCAGGCCTCTGGTGTTACTAACTTGAGAGAATCTTAATTAATGCAAAAGTGTGTGCATTTAGTCGACCAATGAACATGTGTAAGACCACATCGACCAATCAGTCGACTAAACGGCCAACGGGGGGCGGCCCTACTTAGAACCGAGTTAACGCTGGATTATGGGCTGTACAAATGTGGAGGACAGTTTTGGTTTTAACTACAGCACAGTTGTAGCCAAGAAGATCAGCATGCCGATAATTATGATTGTGTTAGCACATTAACTTCAGTCTCAGAGGAGGACGACTTATTCAACGTAATCTGCTTCACAATATCAAGGCAAACGCACTAATACAAATAAATCTGAGCTGATTGTTTACATTTAAACATTTCAACAACAACACGGGACAAAATGTGGCGTCGTTCACATCTTAACCTACGTTTTTGAAGCTGCTCTCTGCACGCCCGCCCGGTCCTCCACGCACCACACCCCTTCTTTCTCTCTCCTCTCTCTTCCCTCTCTCCTCTCTCTTCCCTCTCTCCTCTCTCTTCCCTCTCTCCTCTCTTCCCTCTCTCCTCTCTCTTCCCTCTCTCCTCTCTCTTCCCTCTCTCCTCTCTCTTCCCTCTCTCCTCTCTTCCCTCTCTCCTCTCTCTTCCCTCTCTCCTCTCTCTTCCCTCTCTCCTCTCTCTTCCCTCTCTCCTCTGTCTTCCCTCTCCCCTCTTTCTTCCCTCTCTCCTCTGTCTTCCCTCTCTACTCTCTTCCCTCTCTCCTCTCTTCCCTCTCTCCTCTCTCTTCCCTCTCTCCTCTCTCTTCCCTCTCTCCTCTCTCTTCCCTCTCTCCTCTCTTCCCTCTCTCCTCTCTCTTCCCTCTCTCCTCTCTCTTCCCTCTCTCCTCTCTCTTCCCTCTCTCCTCTCTCTTCCCTCTCTCCTCTGTCTTCCCTCTCCCCTCTTTCTTCCCTCTCTCCTCTGTCTTCCCTCTCTACTCTCTTCCCTCCCTCCTCTCTCTTCCCTCTCTTCCCTCTCTCCTCTCTCTTCCCTCTCCTCTCTCTTCCCTCTCTCTCCCCTCTCTTCCCTCTCTCCTCTCTCTTCCCTCTCTCCTCTCTTCCCTCTCTTCCCTCTCTCCTCTCTCTTCCCTCTCTCCTCTCTCTTCCCTCTCTCCTCTGTCTTCCCTCTCTACTCTCTTCTCTCCCTCCTCTCTCTTCCCTCTCTTCCCTCTCTCCTCTCTCTTCCCTCTCCTCTCTCTTCCCTCTCTCTCCCCTCTCTCCTCTCTTCCCTCTCTCCTCTCTCTTCCCTCTCTCCTCTCTTCCCTCTCTCCTCTCTCTTCCCTCTCTCCTCTCTCTTCCCTCTCTCCTCTCTCTTCCCTCTCTCCTCTCTCTTCCCTCTCTCCTCTGTCTTCCCTCTCTTCTCTCTTCCCTCCCTCCTCTCTCTTCCCTCTCTCCTCTCTCTCCTCTCTTCCCTCCCTCCTCTCTCTTCCCTCTCTCCTCTGTCTTCCCTCTCCCCTCTCTCTTCCCTCTCTCCTCTCTCTTCCCTCTTCCCTCTCTCCTCTGTCTTCCCTCTCTCCTCTCTCTTCCCTCTCTCCTCTCTCGGTCCTTCGTGTGTTTATCCAAACCCATGCGCTCTCAGTCAGCTCCAATGTGAGCTCAATCGCGGCAGGCTGTTTCGTTGCCGTGCATGAAGCAAAGCAAAACCACTTGGTGAAGCTGCTTTTTAGAGAGAGCGCCCCCTGCAGTTACAGACGTCAACATTTTCCGTCAAAGCAAAAAATATTCCGTAAATGACTGAGAATTTTCGGATGAGGCTGGTGATGTAAACTCTAGGTGGGGCTGTTGCACAAGGTGTTCATGCTTTTTCATTTTCACTATCAGATCTACTAAATGCATTTACCACCACTTGTCAGACTAAAAAGAAGCATGTGACCACGTATCAGCAAATTTACTTAGTTGTGAGGAGTCGTCCAAGAAACGAAGAATATCCGAGTAATCCACGGATATTATTAGCTAGTTCTTCATAGTGTTTACAGAGACCGCGTGCACCATGCAGTGAAAGTAACCAATGAGGAGTCTTCAGTGTGGTGTGCTGCTCTGTGATTGGGTCCAGCTCAGTCCCAGATCCAAGTGTGTGTGTGTGTGTGTGTGTGCTGGAGGCGGGACCTGCAGCACTGCCATGTGTTGATCACTGTCATGTGTGTTCTCGGGACTAATCAGAACTAAGAGTGATTTTCCGATATATCGCGATATTTTGCGTGACGATAGGAAAACGATACTTTTTATTCCGATATCAATACCGATACTTTTTATTGCGAAATTGATACTTTTGATGACGTCATGCATATTAATGAGCAACGCCATGCATACTAATGAGGCAGCAGTGCTCCAATGTTTTCACAGTCAATAGAGGCCAACAATGATGAAGGGGGGCAGCACTACAGTTTTAAGGACCAAACACTGTCACACAAATAAATTACTTTTAATGATAGTTTTTATAATTATAAAGACCCATTTTCAGTGTGTAAGTCAGGGATCATTTATAAAAGTGGTACAAAGCACATGAAAATAAATGTAAATGATGAATAATATGTAGTACGTTAAAATACATCGTGATGTATCGTAGCTTATTTTTGTGCAATATATAGATTATCGCAGTATCGGTGTATCGTGAGATAATCGTTGTCGTGAGCCATGTACCGCGTATCGTATCGAATCGTGAGCTACCCAGAGGTTCCCACCCTAATCAGAACTAGCCCTTTTTTTGTTCTTGTGGTAAAAATCATGATCAAATGTATAAAACTACGATTAGTATGATTATTATGATTATACACAGTCATGACATTAGGCGATTAGTTAGGATATACAATTAACTATAATAAATAAACAATACAACGTATTCATTGTTCTTTCTCTCGTCAAAAAAATGACAGCCCACCTAGCCCATTGATACCAGCCGTCCCTGAAAACATGTAAAAAAAAAAAAAAATGAAGTGGAGATTATTAATAAAAATGTGTGTAGCCACATGGTATGTTCACAGACTAACACGTTGGCCATACCGCCTTTGCTCTGCCCGATCCCGTCAGACCGTGGAAGCTAAGCCGGAAGGGCCTGGTGGGTACTTGGATGGGAGACCATTTGGGAACACCAGGAAGCCTAGCGAATGTAGTGAGTGAGTGAGTGGTCGGAGTGGTCGGGGGGGCCGATGGCCAGCATGTGCGTCGGCAGTCTTTCGCTGAACCAGTGAAAGGCCCCCGGGCCGGATGATGTCTCCCCCTCCACCCTGAGACACTGTGCGGAACAGCTGGCTCCTGTCTTCACAGACATTTTCAACACCTCCCTGGAGTCATAGCACATGCCAGTCTGGGTCAAATTGTCCACCATCGTCCCTGTTCCTAAGAAACCACGGATCACAGGACTTAATGACTACAGGCCGGTGGCGCTGACGTCTGTGGTCATGAAGTCTTTTGAGCGCTTGGTCCTGCCCCACCTCAAGGACATCACCGCTCCCCTCCTAGTTTCCCCAACCATACGTGAATCCTCCAGTCAGGTGATTGTGACCATTAGCCTGGCTTCACGTCTGAAGATGGGTCCCCGAGCGCCGGCCCATACTGGTTGCTCACTCCTCCTATAGGTCGCCCCAGCGGCATTAAGGATGGGTCAAATGCAGAGAACAAATTTCCCTACAGGATCAATAAAGTATAACTAAACTTCCATGAAGGTTCTTGAGTCATCTTCTGTACTCTGTAGGTGAAGTGTAGAATATTTCGCTTCGTCAGTTACACTAATATTTAAGCTCAGCCCGCAGAATATATATAGACTACTGGGAGGAGTTTAGCTTGGATGGACAACTCCTGTACAACTGAGAGCCAACTCAGACAAAGTATAACTTAACCTTAAAATAAAATAAAGATTTCAAACGACTTCTGCCACAAAGTGTTTTCGAGTTGCTAATTATTGGTATAAGTTTATAAACAAGTGTACACTTACACTTTATTTGCTGTAAAGCACTTTGAGCCTAATAGCTGGAAAAGTGATTTATAAGTTGAGGCCATTTACCATTCTGTCCCAATAAAATTTAGTACAATGTAATCTGCTTTGTAACAATCTGTAATAGTAGCACCTGTGTAGTATACTGAATAATTAGTACATAATGTTATAAGACATACGACTCTAAGGGTTAGGGTTAAAGGCACTACACATTTGGTTTTGTCCCCTTTAGTATATTGTAAACTTGTTGGAAAAACGCTGTGGATCTAATTACAAAGAATGTAACTTCTCCATTGTGAGATCTATAAAGGATTATCTTATCTTATTACATTTAGAATACAAGCGGCCGAAATGAGTTTCCTCCGCAGGGTGGCTGGGCGCACCCTCCGAGATCGGGTGAGGAGCTCAGTTACCCGGGAGGAGCTCGGACTCGAGCCGCTACTCCTCCACGTCGAAAGGAGCCAGCTGAGGTGGCTAGGGCATCTGTTCCGGATGCCTCCTGGTCGCCTCCCTCGGGAGGTGCTCCAGGCATGTCCCACTGGGAGGAGGCCTCGTGGAAGGCCCAGGACACGCTGGTGGGACTATGTCTCCGAGCTGGCCTGGTGTCGCCTCGGGGTCCCCCCAGAACAGCTGGAGGAGGTGTGCGTGGATCGGGAAGTCTGGGCATCTCTGCTGAGACTGCTGCCCCCGCGACCCGGCCCCGGATAAAGCGGAAGAAAATGGATGGATGGATTACATTTAGTCCATGGGCCAAACCCCATAATCAGGTATATCGGTATCACCAAGGCCACCACAAGCATTGCTTTTTAAGTAGAAGAAGAAGAAGAACTTTATATAGTGCCTTTCCAGACAGTGCCCTACATGAGACAATTACACATTCACTCGACACCCGGTTGTGGTCAGTTTCCCCTGGGGGAAACTGACAGAAATGCTGTCGCAACTGCACACACCTGCGCCAACAGTCCCTCTGAACACCACCATGCATTCACGCACACACATCATTCATTCTGGCCTATTGTACATGTTTTTCGTGGTAGGGGAAACCGGAGTACCCGGAGGAAACCTACACAGACACGTTGAGAACATGCAAACTCCACACAGGATTTGAACCCGGACCTTCTAGCTGTGAAGTACAAGCTCTTACCGCTGCGCTACCGTGCCACCCAAGTAGGTCCATGTCTGAGCTTTTTAAGTGTGTATGATAGCCGTTTCAGAGTTACAGCTTTATATTAGTTTTCAGCTCTTGAAGTGATCCACCCCATGGCAAAAAAGTCACTTTTGATGCTGGTCCATATTCTGGTTTAAGCCATTTCCAGCCCATTAGATAATGACTAACACCATTGTATTTAGTATCATTGTAAAGAAGACATTTTCATGTTTCATTTGAGCCCAAATGTACTCTGTGACAATTACCATGGTAACCATAGCTCCTTAAACTCAAACCTTTGAGTACTTTCTCAGCTTAAGGCCAAACGGTGAGCCACGAAGTAAAAAAATGTCCACCTCATTTGATCCTCTCCCATTGAAATAAGCCTACGTATATCTCATCATTCAAAGGTTGGAAAAGTCTGGAAAAGTTACAATTATTCAGTATCATATAAACTGTATCCTAAATTGTAAAAACATATCCATATTATGTAGCACAGTAAACACACTCACTGACAGTATCATTCACTTTGACTCTAACACGACTGAAACCACATCATTTTACATTGGTAATTGGTAAATAAATAAAGTTTCAAGCAATATAACATTGCAGACACAATTATCTGTCCTCCAGAGAGTTGAGCAGTCTAATGGCCCTGGGGACAAAGACAAAAGGGGGTTAGCTATGTCCCAGGACAGCAACAGGGGTTCAATTGGGTTCAATTTCTGGTTTCGATCCCTGGGCTGGGTCATTCTTTCTGTGTCTCATGCTAGCGCTGGAATGCTACTGGAGAGGTTCGTTTTTCTGAGTGAAACCAGTGAACTTTTCCAGACTGACTTTCCCAGTTCGACTGATGATGCCCTGGCTGTAAGCATGCACAGCGCCCCCTGCTGACCATTACGTTTCCCGAGCCAACTCCTCGCCTTCAGAGCGTGATCGTAAGATCTTGCAGAGCCAGACCTATAAAGCATTACATGGGCCGTAAGTGGGTAGGACAGACTCCCGTGGCCAATGGCAATGTTATGTAGAACAACCTTTTCCTTCAAAGCAGACTCCGAGACCGGGAAGGGGCGAGGGAGGGAGGAGGTGGAGGAGTGGGAATGAATTATGGCTGAGTGCAAACTTGCACCACAGCGGGACCGGCTGTACATCTTTTTCTCTCAGACACGAACAGTGGTCAATAGGTTGCGTTCACATCACAACATTCTAAAGAACCCATAGTTTTGTGCAGGTTTGGTGGATTTGTTTACTTTGAGAGTCTAAAATGGTCCTGAAGAAAGCAGCTATTTAAAGGTAAACAAAATGCTAGCTTTTCAGCTAAACCCATTTGAGACCTACACATTTCTTCTTCTGAGACACTGAAGAGGCTCCAGGAGCCCCCACAGCTGCAGCACAGAGGAGGCGTCACAAGAGGAGCTACAGGAAACAAAAAAGGACAAACGAGAGATGGTGAAAGACTGTTGTGAAGCGGAGGGAGGAAGAAACAGGGACAAACCCAGGAGGCACCATTTCAGAGGATCAGAGGAGACAGAGAGCAGCCAGGTTTCTTCCGAGTGCTACAGTTTCCCCGACCTCCAAGGTCATGCGGGTCAGGTTGACACAGTGGCAGCGCGGCTCAGTGGCAGCGCGGCTCAGCCGCAGCGGCTCAGGACCCACACCTGAACACTATTTCGTTGTACGTTTGTACAATCAGAATCAGAATCAGAATAGGTTTATTGCCAAGGTTTGTGAACAAGGTTTACAAACTAGGAATTTGTCTTGGTGCAAACGTGCGACATCAAACATATAACACAGAATTAAGATAAAAAATAAGCTAAGAACGTTAAACTATAAGGCTATAAGGGCATGCATAAAAAATATTAAATAAATAAGATAAAATAAAGTGACATATGGTAAGACAACAACAATTTGACAATGAGGAAAAAAGGGATTTGTATATACAGATGTGTAGCATATAAAGTGATATTAAGTGTTATAAAGTGACAGCAGCGGGTCTAAGTGTGGACTCACCGCACACTGCAAGTGCAGAAACATCCATGAGTTCGTAACTAAACTACAGAGACTTGTTAATGTTCATGAGTCTGATGGCGGAGGGGAAAAAACTGTAGCCTCCTGCCTGAGGGGAGAGGGGTGAATAGTCCGTGTCCAGGGTGAGAAGGGTCAGCTGTGATCCGACCCACACGCCTCCGGGTCCTGGAGGTGAACAGGTCCTGGAGAGATGGAGCTCACAGCCAATCACCTTCTCTGCAGCACGCACAATGCGCTGCAGTCGGTGCTTGTCCCGTTCTGTAGCGCCGGGGAACCACACGGTGATGGAGGAGGTGAGGATGGACCACACGGTGATGGAGGAGGTGAGGATGGACCACACGGTGATGGAGGAGGTGGGGATGAACCACACGGTGATGGAGGAGGTGGGGATGAACCACACGGTGATGGAGGAGGTGAGGATGGACCACACGGTGATGGAGGAGGTGAGGATGAACCACACGGTGATGGAGGAGGTGAGGATGGACCACACGGTGATGGAGGAGGTGAGGATGGACCACACGGTGATGGAGGAGGTGAGGATGGACTCGATGATGGCCGTGTAGAACTGCACCAGCATCTTGGTTGACAGCTTGAGTTTCCTCAGCTGCCGCAGGAAGAACATCCTCTGCTGGGCCTTCTTGATGAGGGAGCTGATGGTTGGCTCCCATCTGAGGTCCTGGGTGACGGTGGTGCCCAGGAAGCGGAAGGAGTCCACGATGGAGTTGGGGGTGGGATAGTCTGTCAGGGTGAGGGGGGACGGTGGGGCTGTGTCTTTCCTAAAGTCCACGATCATCTCCACTGTCTTCATGGGCGTTCAGCTCCAGGTTGTTGTGGCAGCACCAGGACGCCAGCCGTTCCACCTCTCTCCTGTAGGCGGACTCATCACCGTCCGAGATGAGCCCGATGAGGGTGGTGTCGTCCGCAAACTTGATCAGTTTAACGGTCTGGTGACTGGAGGTGCAGCAATTTGTGTACAGGGAGAAGAGCCAGGGGGAAAGTACAATGACAATAAAGCACTTACTTACTTAAAACTGAGGTGGAGGGCAACTGAAAATTCCATGGCGGTAACTATGGTAACTGGCAAACTGCAGATTTCTTTGTCTTCGTTTTTGGTTAATATCTCAGTCATTACTGGAAGAATCCACATGAAACACAAACTGTTTCAGAGTGTGTTGTCTCCTCTGTCCATACATATAAACTAATGTCCAATTATTTTCTCTGAAAGGCGTCCCAAAAAGACAATAATAAAAAACATGAGCGTAATGTTGGCCAATTTGAAGGACTTTCAGCCATAAAAATAATATGCCAGGTTTGTGAATCCAATCAAATACTGATGAGGAACCTGTTGTATAGCAATACTTACCCTATAAAATGGATGAGCTGCTGTCTTCACGTGGAGCTGTATTGCTAGCAAAACAATTCCTAGCATTCCAAAAATACAACATGGTAATGTTATTTTAAATTGGATTATTAGTATAGTTTTTTCTTTTTTTTATTACTTTACAATTATCGTAAAAATATGCAATGGATGTATTTTAACCTAACTAAGATCCAATTTGCATGTTACACTTGTATTTCAAAATAACATTTACCTAATGAAAAAAAGAAAGGAGGTACGTGGCACAGCCGACTTACAAAAGTAAAAAAAAACGTTATTGTATGAGGGACACCAACACGTTTCGACCGCTTAGGTCTTCATCAGGGCAGACAGAGTAAGACAATCATGTACAGGTGATATCAATAGTCACAGGTCACGTGAGGAGTCACATGATGTGTAGATTAAAAACCCATTACGATAAAAATAAGGGCACAACTAGTCTCGACAACATTACTAGCTTGTGATGTGGAATGCATTAGAGTATATCCATGGAGAAAATACCACAAACAAACACATGGTTGTTTTCATTACATAGACAACTACAGCCAGAAATATAAGAAAAAACAGAACACTCAACTTCAACATTGAGATATTGTTGGATGGTGATTGTGCTGTTACCAAAGTGCAATATTACCAAATGGAGCTCAGAAGCAATGTAGTTTCCCCACATTGAAAACATTTTTTGTACAGATATGACCATATTGTATTGATTCCAAAGACCTTACATAAACCAAGGTCCTTGGCGGCGGACCAAAATAATCAAAAGAAACACCAAACTCATTGAGCCCTGGGGGGCGAGTGCCATCCAACGTCTCTATCCAAAACGTCTCTCTCTAGCCATTTAAAACATTTTTTTTTTACATTTACCTAATGTTGAAATCTTGCCGTAAATTTAGAGAAATTTGTTACAGTGTACCTAATCAGCATCGGCAAGTCTGAGGTCTTGCTTTTGACCATAAAGTGGACCCTCTGTTGTTTAGAGGAGTCCTGCTTTAAATGGTCAAGTTAAAATATCTTGAGATCTCGTTCATGAGTGAGGGAAGGATGGAGTACTCTTCACATGAGACAAAGGACTTCACTCACTCCACACTTGGTGGTAAGATAAGTTTGTAGCCACAGGTATCCTGGGCTAGACCGACAGAAGCGCAGCTGGCACGTCTAACCCACACACACTGCTCTCATAGCAAACTCACTTCGGCCGCTTGTATCCGCGATCTTGTCCTTTCGGTCATTACCCAGATCTCATGACCATAGGTGAGGGTGGGAACGTAGATCGATCGGTAAATCGAGAGCTTTGCCTCAGACTCAGCTCCCTCTTCACCACAACAGTTCGATACAGCGACCGCATCACTGCTGACGCCGCACCGATCCGTCTGTCGATCTCACGCTCCATCCGTCCCTCACTCGTGAACATGACCCAGAGATACTTGAACTCCTCCCCTCCTCCTCCCTCTCCACCTGAAGAGGGGAAGCCACGTTATTCTGGTGGAGAACCATGGCCTCAGATTTGTAGATTTGTTGTTCATCCCGCACCCGGCTGCAAACCGCCCCAGGGCAGCTGCAGGTCCTGATTTGACGAACCCAACAGAACAACATCGTCTGCAAACAGCAGAGATGAGATTCTGTCTGGCTTAGATGTCATTTAGTCCTGGATGAGCGTTAAACTGTTTTGTGTTTATAAAATAAAACAACTTTATGAAAAGGACCTTATAAAACAAATTGCTTTACTAATTTACTTTTCAGTAAAACAGGGTAAACGTGTGGTTTGTAAATCTAGCGTCAGAACGTTTTCTACAGCAAATACATTAACTAAGTTAGTATCTAATGTACAAAAAATGCATATGGTATTTTAGGCATAACCATGAGGTGTTATTAGGAATTATCTTGGATTATTGAGAAATTTGGACAGAAGGTCCACCAGCTGTTCCAACCTTTGAATGACAGATATAGGCTTATTTCTATGGGAGAGGTTCACATGAGGTGGACATTCTTTTACTTTGTGGCTCACCGTGAGACCTTAAGATGAGACAGTACTGACATGTCGTACATGAATCCTCAGAGTCTAGAGAGTTACCCAGTATCAAACATTTGTGTCTGTGATGTTCCTGGAAGAAACAGCATTAAACATTATAAAACTGTTTTTGTGAAAATGGTGATACAATGTCCTCAGGTTTGAGTTTGAGGAGCTATGGTTACCACGGTAATGATCACAGAGTAGTACATTTGGGCTCAAATGAAACATAACAATGTCTTCTTTAAGGGTAGAATAAAATAAACTGTCACCCATTTGTGTAATTATTTATATATTGATATAATGCAAATGTAACTTGGAAGTATTCTACAGGCTATTCAGAATACTCTGGATAAAATAACAGAATACTTTACAAAATACATTTTGGTATTCTGTAACTTAACACAATTTCAAAGTATTCTCCCCAACACTGGACACTGAATTTGCCCTGGGGATTAATAATGCATGTATCTATCTGGTTACACAGTACATCTCTGGTCAGGACCTCTGTAGGAAGGGCAGAGGGTATATTGGCCACTGGCTCAGTACAGGGCTCCTGCTGTGGCCAAAGGAAGCCCATGGGTCTCGGCTGGCAGCAGGGCAGGCCCGGGCAGAGCCGGGGGCCACATGCTGGGAGCGCCTGCTGCTGCTGACAAACGTGGTGGCTCATCTCAGAGGGCGGGGGGAGGGAGGGGGGGACAGGCTTCAGCCGGGAGGGGTGTGTGTGGACCCCCTCCCCGACAGGACTCACTGCAAGTATACAGCCTTTCATTCACTAACTCCATATTTCTCTAAACATTTCAACAAACTGAAACTCTCCAATAGCATCAAAAGAAGCCACATTTCATGTAGATCTTTTCTTCCACAGCAATTTGTCGATATCCAATTCAACAAACAAACCTCTATTATGTATACAAATACACCCATGAATCTAAAACTGGTCCAATCCCTATATCCCATTTTGTCCTAATATGTGCAATTGTAAATCGAGAGCTTTGCCCTCTGATGTTTTATCAGTCCTTTATTTAACCAGTGAAATGAATGGGATTCTGCTTAATTCCATTCATTAATGAATGGAATTAAGCATTCATTAATGCTTAATGAATGAATTAAGCATTACAGTAGTAATGCATTAGTACTGTAATGCATTAACAACAGTGGAGAGTTTTACTATTCCACTGAGTAGTCAAACTATTCAGTGGAATAGTACTACCTTTTTCTTATAATTAATGCAAATGTTGCCACTTTCCTCCTGCCTCTCTCCCGGATATTATAACAATAGCCTACAATATTGTTTGGTTTGAGTGTGCAGTATCGGTCTATCCAGCGATCAGCTCATGGTTAAATCCTTTCTTCATTGCGTTCGTGTTTTCATGTTTATTGAAGCGTATATAATTCCTCTGATCGGAATGCCTAGGCTCAGGAAAGGCATTTCAAACCACAGCTGCTGTGTTTTCATCAAGCTTTTCTACGTTTGTCCATGCAGTAACGGTTTCACTGTGCCTTTATGTAGTAGAGGTGGTTAAGTTGCTCCAAATTTGATGATCTGTGTCTTTTTCCTCGAATGTTCTCCCAGAATCGTTCCTCCTCAAAACGCGTTCAACCGCTGTAACGTGCGTTGAGCTCTGATCACACCGTGCAGCGACAGCTGTGTGAAGTTGGCCCCCCATTAAACGTTTTTATATACAAACGTGTGAGTAAAATTACAAATACAGGCAAAGAAGAGAATTTACCACAGAAAACATTTATTCAACTGCACATATTTGAGAGCAATAGAATAGCTGTGCAGTTGATGCATTACATCTGAATTCTAATGTTTTACATTTTCTAACTTTTCAGTTACAGTTTTACCAAAAGTAAATTAATGTGTATTTTAGTATCAGGCTGCTATAATACAGACATTAAATGTGGTCTCTGTCAAAAGCTGCAGTAGCAGAATGTGCTGCACTGCTCATGTGAAAATGAGTACTCTGTAGGACGTCTCATTTGTTCTTTGCTTAGTGAGGCGCTGAAACTCTAGCCTAACGTTGATGGAAAATAAACAGTTGCACTTAAACACCACCGCTTTAGACTGTGATTGTTGGAAACTCGGGAGTGGCGGGCGTGTGACCTGTATTGCTGCTCTACCCGCGGCCTCACGGTCTGCCAAGGGCGAGTCACTTCGAGCATTACTTCAAAGAGCCGGTTACTGACTCCCTGCCCTCCATCTACAGTCCATCCCGACAGAGCGGGGAGCAGAAGGCCCCCCCTCACAGCAGCACTAACCAAACTTCTGATTGGCTGAGACCACTGGACTACCTCCTTCATTGGAGGTGTCGACTTGAATGCGCCATTCCGACATTCCAACATATTTGTTTCCATTTATTGCCGAGTTTGTAGCGACGAAGAACTTTAACCTTTGAAGTAACCAAATGAATTTCAATGCATTCACCGGCTTCTGTAAACCTCCACAGTATGAACACTTCCAGAAATGTTGAGACACCATGCCAGCATTATCCACACTGCCTGTGACAGATATTTAGCAGTAGTGATACGGCAGTTGCCTTTACAGAGAGGATCTGACCCGTTTACAAGCTCACATAATCTACTTTAAATACCTCAGCTTTATTTTTGATCATCAGCATCTTAACACCATCTTGAAACTTTAGGTATCACTGGCATGTTTAGTTGAAACATGGAACGTGGGATGTTCTGCAGAACTTTGCTTTATTCCGGATCAATTAAAAACTCTGAAAATAACCAATGACCATTTCAATCTTTATTAGAAAAATGGTATAGACGAAAAACAAATCCCAAAACATTTTCATATGTGCGAGGACATCTTCCTCTCCCATCGGCTCGCGCTGCTACGACGTCTCCATCTTGTACCCGTGCTTCTCCAGCTCGGCCCTGTAAGGACAGAGCATGATTACAGAGGGAGGCCAGCGTTGCAGTGATTGTGAGCACAAGGTAAATATTGCATAATGCTATGATGATTACATACGGTGGCCTTTCACTGTAATATATCAGTCCGAGCAGGTTAAGAGCACGCTCGTGGTAATTGGTGCAAATAAAACAATGGTAGAGTGCATAAGGGTGCTCCAGCGAACAGTCGCTCTTACATGGCAGCGCTTATTGATTAGGAGCCATTCACAACAGTCGGTTTACACTGAACGGTAATTAACCAAGGCTTCGACCTCACACTGGCACCAGATTTCATCTTTACATTAAGCAGACCAGAGGATTTGGTTTTATTTTTTTATTACATTCATTATTCTTCTTATTTACAAATTGGTTTTAAAGGTTCTTTTAGAAAGACACTAGGCCAGGGTTAGAGGGCGCCTTTACCCTGGCGCACACATAATAAAATCGGTTTTATATAGCGCTTTTCTTGACACTCAAAGACACTTTACATTGCACTATTCATTCACTCCATACCTGGTAGCAGTAAGCTACTATTGTAGCCACAACTGCCCTGGGGTAGACTGACGGAAGCAAGGCAACCAGTCTGCGCCATCGGCCCCTCCGACCACCACCAACCACTCACTCACTACATTCGCCAGGCTTCCTGGTGTTACCAAACGGTCTCCCATCGAAGTACCGACCAGGCCCTTCCTGCTTAGCTTCCAAGGTCTGACGGGATTGGGCAGAGCAAAGGCGGTTTGGCCACAGAGGGACTAACCACCAATCGGCGGCAGGCGTGGCCACGCTGACATAAGCAATAAACCTGTCAGTGTGGCCACGCCTAGGAAGAACATCCCAATAAGAGATGCATCATGCATGTCCGGAGACGTCTGATGAAGACGGAAGTAGAATTCCCAGTCCTTTGAAACACGTAAAGGTACTTGAACAAAAGCTTTTTGTTATACCTGGTGTCTTTCTAAAAGAACCTTTAAAACCGATTTAGGTTTTCTATTTGGTTTTCTTTATGAAGCTGTCAAAGCAAGACCAAAAACACTAAATCTGGACTAAACACAACTGACAACTCATTTTTGTTCAAGTTGTAGAAAATGGGTAAATGATCTCAGTGATTTTAGCTTCTTGGATAGAGATGGAGTCATTCTGAAAAGACAAGGCTACTTAAATGAAGCTGTAGCAAGAGGTGTAATTTGACAGATGATGGCACTCAACAGGAAAAACTAACAACTGCTGAAGTCTGGGTCATATTCATTCAGCGTGTGCTCACGTCCGAATGCCGAGCAGGCCTACACGCCACTTGAGATTTGTTTATTTCAAGCCGAGACGCCGTCGGGGAAACAAGTTAGTGATTGTGCCTCAAAGCAAGAATATACTGAAACTCGGAAAATTTGAATATTGTTCGAAAGTTCATTTATTTCTGTAATTCAACTTAAAATGTCAAACTAATATATGATACAGACTCATTAAATGCAAAGTGATATGATTATGGCTTAGTCCATTTTCAAAAATCTTTTATAAGCCATATTAATCAGAATTATAATAAATATAGGCTAGACATATGTCACTTTGCATGTAATGAGTATCATATTAATTTCACAGTTTAAGATGAACAGAACACAATGCACTTAATAACGATAATCTAATTTTCCAAGTTTCACCTGTATTGGTTTGATCGTGTTTGCATGTTCCCCCTGGATCTCTGTAGGTTAGGGTTAGTTTCCCTTACCACCAAAAATATGTACAATAAAATCCCCTCTGGTGCCAGGCCTCTCCTGAAAAATAGATTCTTAATCCCAGTGAGATTTTCCTGGTTCAATAAAGAGAAGAGAATAGATGTAGAGCCTTGCTGTTTACTGCAAAAATATGAGGCAAAAAACAAAAAGTGTTTTTTAGAGACAGGCGGATCCATTCCAAAGTATCAATTCCAACTGGCTACTTTTCAAATATTGAAACCAGGTAACGAGGTATTACCAACAACTTTACACACAAAATTGAAGTTTTTATGACGCTGAATAAGCTCAGCATGAAATGTAAGGATTTTATTGGAGAAGTTAGAGCATGTTGTGATACGTTCTGAATAAAGACTATGGTCAGATAAACATTTGTGTATCGCGATATAGGCACCTCAATATGATGTGTATTGTCAGTATATGTAAAAAATAAAGGTGCTGCAGTAATTATAGACACAAAAGGTTGACTTATGTCATTCTAAACCCCCAAAGCAGCAGGCTATTGGACTAACCCATCCACATCATGTGACAGGAGCTCGGTTCGGTTTCAAAGTATTCATTTTATACGTTAATGTCATTGGTTTAACATTGCAGTTAAAGAGAAAGTAAAACCTTTCTGTGTTTGGCAACTCATGTTGCCGTCTCCTTGTGCAAGTTTTCCTCCCCAAACCAAAATGATCATTTTGTGCATCCATAACACACCTCTGAAGCAACTACCAGTCGACAACCCAGAAAAACCACACACTATAAAAAACACTTAACTGTAAAGTATAAAAAAAGATTAAAGACTCCCATAAGGAAAATGTATCAAAGTAATAAAACAATAAGCTATAAACCAATACAGCTTTGTAATAATATCAGTAATAATAAAGATCATAATAAAGTTGGAGGTAAACAAGGACCATGTACAGATTTGTAGCCAATATATAATATTCAAATAGAAATATACATTGAAAATAAATTAACACAATAAGTCAATTCACATTTAGAAAAGCCCAGTATTTTCACTAGAACATTATCAATTACGATAATAAGTTTAAACCACGAGATCGGTAATGATCGGCCGATCAAAATGTCAGTGATCGGTTCCAAAAATCCTGATTGGTGCACTACATGTGATTGATTTGAAGTAGGTTTAAAAAAAATAATAATAAAAATACTTCACATGGTTCACTTCTGTAACTGAAAAGAGAAAATCAGCCTTGAGGCCTGAAGTTCAGACCCCTTGACCTTTAACTATCCCGTTGAGTAGAAGTATAAGGGGGTTATTTATCAAGGCACATGAGCAAACGCTTGGTAAATGACCCCCTATGTGTATAGAGCAGGCACTGACCGCAGCTGGTTGGAGAAGTCGTCCTCTACATTGTCATCGTCCCAGTTGTCCTCCCACACGTGGGCGTCCTCATCCTCATCCAGCCCTGTCCAGTCTGATAACAGAAGAGAGATGTCCATTTAAGCTGTGCACATTCAGAACAAAACAGTATGGATGTTTGGAGTCAGGCTGAATAATGTCACACACATTTGGGAACCTTTCATACTGCTATATTTTACTAAAACCATTTCAACACAGCACAGCAAGAATTGCAAAATCAAATCCAATATCACAACACGGTTGCACCAAATATCATAACAGTGAAACATGACCAAGCATCGATTATGGATCTGAATTGTTGCAAAAATACGTGTAGTATGTTTCTTACACAAGGACGATGGGGGTGCTTGTAGAAAACTGGGACTTAGCTACAGGTTTTTATTACAGAACAAATGAACTAAAAGCATAGACTATTGTTATCTTGTATAGTGTTCATAAAGTATTGTATGTTTTGGGGCCAGCGCTGAACACTACGGGAGCTCTGACATGACCAGATCAAAATGACAGGATACAGCCATATCAGCTAGCGTTATTAGCATGTTAGCAATTCATTGTGACGCGTCCACATTGAGAAAACACCACAATGGTTTCAGGTTACACACTTATAGAGAATAAATGACGAGAACCTGTTCAACACAGTAATAACTTTAACCTTTACGCTGTAGAAGAACAAACATTTGCGCTAATCCTCACATGGCTAGGCTAACGTAAGCTAGCTGAGTCACTGTTATTGACTAGTGAAACACGGCCTTTAGAGAGACTGACCCTCCGCGGGGAACTCCTCAAACTCATCGTCCTCCTCCAAAAGGCCTAGGTCCACGGGCTGCTTCTTGTCCGACATGTGAGCGCTGTCTCTGGGCTGTAGCAGTGTCTAATCGGGGTCTGATCGAAGTTGGTGAGCGTCAGTGACCTGAGCTCAGTTATTGACGTGTGTTGTTGGTGAATAGCTGCAATGCGCAGGAATTTGTGCGTAGTGCATTTAAGCGGTGTACAGTCTACGTCAACTGCGTAGCATCACGTGTGACTTTTTGGGCCAATCATAAATCGTTAAAAAATACTATTTTCTATAAGGCCAGCATAGAAAATACAATCAAATAATAACATAATAACATATAATAACATAATCATTTAATGTATGCTTTAGCAAAACATATATGTTGGGTTTTGCTTTTTTCCTGGTTTAGACATACACCCAGTTTAGAAATACGTTTTAGACCTGGTTTAGTCCTGAGTTGATCTTGATTCAGATCAGGTCAAATATTTTTTAAGGTGGGTACTTGATGTGAGCATTTTGAGAATCACCATGTTGCAAGTTCAGAACATAATTTGACCATTTAAATTCTCTGTTGATGGACTAAACAAAGTTCACACCATGTTGTAAATCATGATGAAACGACAACCACAAACATAACTGCTTTGTTCAAACAAACAAGCAATTAAGCATTTATTCACAATAGACGAGGGCGTGGGATAAAAAGACTGTGGGTGGGGGTTCTGTCTCAGGCCATCTTGTTTCTTCATAAAATAAATGCAAATTTCAGAATCAGTATCAGAATGTTTTATTGCCATTGTTTACTGGACAGGATAAAAAGAACAACCATTTGAACAACAACGCGAGTGTATTCACAGATGTGCAGGTGTATTTTATGGCAACTCACTGCTACCAGTGACTGAAATATTTTTGACTGCGCTTTCTCGTTCGAACGTAATACCAACTCGTTGTAACGTGTTGCCGAAGTCGTTTGAACGCGTTGCTAGTCAATTTTGTAGGCTAAATGCTAAAAAAAAACATGACCTTTTCCCCATAATACCACAGTGTATGGACATGCGCAATTGAGCCCAATTGTAATAATGAATAATTATAACTATATAGTAAGTTGTAAGTAAGTAAGTAATGTGTATTTATATAGCACCTTTCACAGTCATAGAGGTCGCAAAGTGCTTCACAAAATTACAATACAAATACAAACATTTACACGAAAACATGATCATAAATGTGTTGGGATTAAAACACTTTTTGAAACAGTTTAAAATAACTGATAAAATAACCAGGATTAAAATAAATCGATAAAAGCTAAGCTAAAAAGGTGGGTCTTGAGCCTGCTCTTAAAAACATGAACGTTCTCTGTGGTCCTGAGCTCCTCCTCAGGTCGTTCCAGAGGCGAGGGCCATAATATTGGAAAGACGCCTCGCCGTGAGTCTTTCTGTTGACTTTAGGAATAACTAGGAGACCCCTAGAGTGGTTCTTGCTTTTTGTTTTTTTTATAAAGAAGATAACATCAAATCTGTTGTAGAATTATGATCATGCACAGAGAGTAAATAATGAATAGAAATAGTATAATAGGAATAGGATTAGTAATTTTATATGTAAGTTTCATTTTTAGTGATATTTGTCTCGTTTGTTCAGATTTGCTCTTGACTTGGCGCTATGGGAAGGATTCTCTCCTGACGCTGTCGCACGTCTGACAGACCAGAGCGTCAAAAAGTACAGTTACACTCTCTAACCAAGCGTGTGGTTCTTCCCTCTCTCGTTTGTGCGGTTGCTTTCGTTTCTTCCCTGAGTCTTTCTGAGTTAAACGGGACAGGGCTAACTGTTTCAGATACTGCCTGTAAATCTGCTGTAAGCTTGTCGACTGAACCGCAAGGAGCGGCGGGTCTGGGACGGCCTCTTTGGACACTGTTTGGCCGAAGAACAGAGCTTAAAACAATCATGTGTGTGTCATCTGCAAGTAGGTGTTGGGTTTTATCCTGTTTTATTATTGATGCATGTTTGTATTTTTATGCATGATTTTAGTTAATTTATTAGCACTTCCCCATACCTGGCCATGTGATCTGACTGGACCAATCCCCTGCTGCTTGTGCCATTAAGCACACCTGTGTTTGATTGTATGAATAAAGGGCAGGGGGAGGAAAAAGAAAATGGACGGAGCAGCTGCTTGAGGAGGGGTGGCCGTAAGGCTCCCGACCCCGGTCAGGGCCGTGCAGAGCTGCGGACCAGGGCACGGAGGACGAGAACAACGGAGGCGGCCTGGCCTACAGGCACTGGGGGTTGCTGGATGGTCCCAGTAGGCTAAAGACGAATCGAGCATGGTTCTGCAGGATGGAGTGGCCGACGTAGCCTGGTGAGGATTGCGGATAGTACGCCTCGCGCCACGGAGGTGAGCGGGGAGACTCCCCGTGCAAGGGAGGTGAGCGGAGAGACTCCCCGTGCAAGGGAGGTGAGCGAAGAGACTCCCCGCGCCACGGAGGTGAGCGGAGAGACTCCCCGCGCCACGGAGGTGAGCGGAGAGACTCCCCGTGCAAGGGAGATGAGCGGAGAGACTCCCCGTGCAAGGGAGGTGAGCGAAGAGACTCCCCGCGCAAGGGAGGTGAGCGAAGAGACTCCCCGCGCCACGGAGGTGAGCAGAGAGACTCCCCGCGCCACGGAGGTGAGCGGAGAGACTCCCCGTGCAAGGGAGGTGAGCGGAGAGACTCCCCGTGCAAGGGAGGTGAGCGAAGAGACTCCCCGCGCCACGGAGGTGAGCGGAGAGACTCCCCGTGCAAGGGAGATGAGCGGAGAGACTCCCCGTGCCAGGAAGGTGAGCGGAGAGACTCCCGTGCCAGGAAGGTGAGCGGAGAGACTCCCCGCGCCAGGAAGGTGAGCGGAGAGACTCCCCGCGCCAGGAAGGTGAGCGGAGAGACTCCCCGTGCAAGGGAGATGAGCGGAGAGACTCCCCGTGCAAGGGAGATGAGCGGAGAGACTCCCCGTGCAAGGGAGATGAGCGGAGAGACTCCCCGTGCCAGGAAGGTGAGCGGAGAGACTCCCGTGCCAGAAAGGTGAGCGGAGAGACTCCCCGCGCCAGGAAGGTGAGCGGAGAGACTCCCGTGCCAGGAAGGTGAGCGGAGAGACTCCCCGCGCTACGGAGGTGAGCGGAGAGACTCCCCGCCCCAGAAAGGTGAGCGGAGAGACTCCCCGCGCTACGGAGGTGAGCGGAGAGACTCCCCGCGCCAGAAAGGTGAGCGGAGAGACTCCCCGCGCCACGGAGGTGAGCGGAGAGACTCCCCGTGCTAGGGAGGTGAGCGGAGAGACTCCCCGCGCCACGGAGGTGAGCGGAGAGACTCCCCGTGCCAGAAAGGTGAGCGGAGAGACTCCCCGTGCAAGGAAGGTGAGCGGAGAGACTCCCCGTGCTAGGGAGGTGAGCGGAGAGACTCCCCGTGCAAGGGAGGTGAGTGGAGAGACTCCCCGCGCCAGGAAGGTGAGCGGAGAGACTCCCCGCGCCAGAAAGGTGAGCGAAGAGACGACCCGCCTTTTTTTTATGTTCAATAAATAGCATTTTAAAGCTTATCACTTGGTTTTATTGGTTACACGTTTTAACTCACTTCATTTTATTTACAGTAGTTTTTAAGTGTTCTTAATCGGCCATGCCATCCCCAAACGTACAATAGCCCCTCAAACCTGTGACGTGTGTGATTTACAGTGAGTGACAGAGGAGAACGAGAGGATCCCATATTGTCCCATATTGATTCAAAATTGGACAAACCTATTTTTTTTTTTATTACAGGCCGGTTCTTATTTCAAGGGACGGTTGGCAAAACTAAGCTTCACAGGGACAGCAGCTAAAGCTAATGCTGCTGTCACAGACACACAGCAGGAGCCCAGTGGATTATTGTTATTTAAGATATTTTAGATATGGACTACGCAATGACTTGGACAAACTAGATGTTTTAAGTGTAGGTTAGCACCTTTGCTGGGGTTGCCCTTTTATCTCGGTTGAGCACCTGCCCCTCAAAATGTCTGTGCACGCCACTAGTGTTAAACATCGCTCCCTGCTTTGAAGCCGAGCTTCACAGCTATACGAGTTTGCCAATCAGAGACTGCTTTCTTTAAAGAGAGCTTCAATTATTTCTCATCGAGCTTCAGCAGCTCTGGGGGACAGGAAGGCTACAGAGAAGACCACACTGAAACACCTGATCAGAATCAGAATCAGAATAGGTTTTATTGCCATTGTTTGAGAACAAACTAGGATTTTTTCTTGATGCGGACGTGCAACATACAACATAAAACACAGAATTGAGATAAAATAAGCTATAAAACTTTAAATTATAAAGCTTTAGGGGGCATGCATAAGGAATATTAATATTTAAGATACAAAATAAAAAGTAAAAAGTAAAATATGGTAAGACGACAACAATAGACGTACAGATGTGTATGAGTATAAAGTAAAGTGATAAAGTTTGTGATAGCAGCAGATCTGAGTGTGGACTCACCAACAGCAACAGAGCAGATGCATCCATGAGTCTGTGACTGAGCTACAGAGACTTGTTATTGTTCATGAGTCTGATGGCGGAGGGAAAAAACTGTTCAAGTGGCGGGAGGTATGGGTCTGGATAGACCGTAGCCTCCTGCCTGAGAGGAGAGGGGTTAATAGTCCGTGTCCAGGGTGAGAAGGGTCAGCTGTGATCCGACCCACACGCCTCCGGGTCCTGGAGGTGAACCGGTCCTGGAGAGATGGGAGCTCACAACCAATCACCTTCTCTGCAGCACGCACAAGGCGCTGCAGTCGGTGCTTGTCCCGTTCTGTAGCGCCGGGAAACCACACGGTGATGGAGGAGGTGAGGATGGACCACACGGTGATGGAGGAGGTGAGGATGGACCACACGGTGATGGAGGAGGTGAGGATGGACAACACGGTGATGGAGGAGGTGAGGATGGACCACACGGTGATGGAGGAGGTGAGGATGGACTCGATGATGGCCGTGTAGAACTGCACCAGCATCTTGGTTGGCAGCTTGAGTTTCCTCAGCTGCCGCAGGAAGAACATCCTCTGCTGGGCCTTCTTGATGAGGGAGCTGATGGTCGGCTCCCATTTGAGGTCCTGGGTGATGGTGGTGCTCAGGAAACGGACGGAGTCCACGATGGAGTTGGGGGTGGGAGAGTCTGTCAGGGTGAGGGGGGACGGTGGGGCTGTGTCTTTCCTGAAGTCCACGATCATCTCCACTGTCTTCTGGGCATTCAGCTCCAGGTTGTTGTGGCTGCACCAGGACACCAGCCGGGTCACCTCTCTCCTGTAGGTGGACTCATCATTGTCCGTGATGAGCCCGATGAGGGTGGTGTCGTCCGCAAACTTGATCAGTTTAACGGACTGGTGACTGGAGGTGCAGCAGTTTGTGTACAAGGAGAAGAGCCAGGGGGAAAGTACACAGCCCTGAGGAGTTCCAGTGTTTGTAGTCCGAGTGTCCGAGACGATCTTCCCCAGCCGCACGTGCTGTCTCCGGTCCGTCAGGAAGTCAGTGATCCACCTGCAGAGGGAGTCGGGCACGCTGAGCTGGTAGAGCTTGTCTCGTAGCAGTTCAGGGAGGATGGTGTTGAAGGCAGAGCTGAAGTCCACAAACAGGACCCTGGCGTAGGTTCCTGGTGAGTCCAGATGCTCCAGGAGGAAGTGGAGGGCCAGATTGACAACTGACATTTCAACACGATTTAAAACTCTCATGGATTTATCATAACATTTAAAAAATTTGCTAAATAAAATGTATTTAATTTGGCCATGTTTTGAGTGAAATATTGAGGGAGTTTTGGCTTCCCTTGTAGTCAGTGAGGAGTTGCCACTTTAGTGAAACAAAACGCTTATGAGCGCCCCCAAGTGCAATAAATAAAAAAAGTACATTTCACATATTGGTACCGAAGGAACAAAACATCAAAGAGGCCTCATCCAAAGAGAATTTGAAACATTTCAGCAGCTACATTAGCACAGACCAACTTATAAACTTACAAAAAAATATATGAACTGTTTATATAATTAATCGAAACAAAGCACAACTACAACAACGATCTCGTTTCATGTACGATGTCTAGAACAAAGCAAGTAACAAAATGTGATCCTTAATATATTTCTTTCAGATTGTTACCAGTGATAACCGAGAGTTACTTTTATGTTATAAAGGTACATTAATATACTCAACAAAAATATAAACGCAACACCTTTGTTTCTGCTCCCATTTTTCATGAGATGGACCCAAAGATCTAAAATTCATTCCAGATACACAATATTACCATTTCGCTCAAACATTGTTCACAAATCAGTCCAAATGTGTGATAGTGAGCACTTCTGCTCTGCTGAGATAATCCATCCCACCTCACAGGTGTGCCACATCAAGATGCTGATCTGACATCATGATTAGTGCACAGGTGTACCTTATACTGCCCACAACAAAAGGCCACCCTGAAATGTGCAGTTTTTTGCTGTTTTCGCCGGTCAAGTAGCAGCAGAATACCACAGTGTGTACCAGTTCCCACTAATATCCAGCAACTTCGCACAGCCATTGAAGAGGAGTGGACCAACGTTCCACAGGCCACAATGGACAATCTGATCAACTCTATGTGAAGAAGATGTGTTGCACTGCATGAGGCAAATGGTGGTCACACCAGATACTGACTGGTTCTGAGTCCCCAGACCCCCAATAAAGCAAAAAAACTGCACATTTCAGGGTAGCCTTTTGTTGTGGACAGTATAAGGTACACCTGTGCACTAATCATGATGTCAGATCAGCATCTTGATGTGGCACACCTGTGAGGTGGGATGGATTATCTCAGCAAAGCAGAAGTGCTCACTATCACACATTTGGACTGATTTGTGAACAATGTTTGAGAGAAATGGTAATATTGTGGATCTGGAATGAATTTTAGATCTTTAAGTCCATCTCATGAAAAATGGAGCAGAAACAAAAGTGTTGCGTTTATATTTTTGTTGAGTGTAGATATTATACTCCGAGATCTTGATACTTCCCAGTTGTCATTACCATTCTCAGTATAATTTTAATTTGGGTTTAATTATCATCATCATTATTATTATTATTTATTATATTAAATAAATATTATTTATTTAATTGAGTTATATGTGAAGTATGATGTAGCCCTGCACAGTGTGGTGCATTAAAAAGCCAGAGTGTGGAGCGGGCCAGTTGAAGAGGGCAGTAGCTCCCCATCAACAAACCCCCACACAGCTGCCCTAACAGCTGATTTTGTAGATGATGTTCCTATGATGAGTGGTGCATTAAAGGACACGGTTTAGAGCCCGTTGGGAGGATTCCTCTCAACAGATCCATAACCTGCCTACGCTAATTCTCCATTTGTGAATTTGAGCAATAGAATGACAACCGTTCCAAGCAGCAACACTCTTCCTTGATTATAGAGGAAACAATACACATAATCGATCCTACTGCTCCCCCTAGTGGCAACGCATTACTTCTTGTCTGTATATTTCAAAAGTCTTTTGTTTGTATTTAAATTTGAACAGGTTGATGTTCGGACATCGTTTCAATTCCATCTCCAGTTTATTCCACAATTGTTCACCATTAACTGTTGGACTAAAACTTTTCAAAGTTGTGCTATGTTTCTGAATCCTAAAGTTTAATTCATCACGTAATTCATAACGACCAGTACGTTCTTGGAACCTTCTTTGTATTTGGCTTGGTAACAATTTATACCTTGCTTTGAATAACATCTGTACAGTTTGGAACTCAACAATGTCACAAAACTTCATGATCTTTTTTGCAACATTACTATTGGTTTAAATGTGCTTTTATAAGTACTACCCCAAACCACAGTACAATAATATAAATAGGGCAAAATCAGAGAACAATATAAGGTATGTAGAGCTTTGATGTTTAAAATGTGCTTTGCTTTTGCAATTACTGAAATGCTTCTAGAAATTTTTGGATATATATATTTAGAAATTCTGTCATCAATAATCACACCAAGGAATTTGATTTCATGCACTCGCTCGATAACAACACCCTCTATCTGAATTACTTCCTGAGCATTGGAATTACAGTTGCCAAATATCATCATTTTACTTTTACTCAGGTTTAGAGATAATTTATTTTGTTTGAACCACTTGTTGACACTTTTGAGTTCCAAGTTAACAATCCGACACAGCTGCTGTAAGTCGTCTCCTGATGCAAAAATATTTGTATCGTCAGCAAACAAGATAAATTTAAGTACTTGAGACGTTTTACAAATATCGTTAATATACATATTAAACAATTTTGGGCCCAGAATGGTCGGTGGGGTGTCCTTGCCTCAAGTGGAGGAGTTCAAGTATCTCGGGGTCGTGTTCACGAGTGAGGGACGGATGGAGCGTGAGATCGATAGACGGATCGGTGCGGCGTCAGCAGTGATGCGGTCGCTGTATCGGACCGTTGTGGTGAAGAGGGAGCTGAGCCAAGCGGCAAAACTCTCGATTTACCGATCGATATACGTTCCCACCCTCACCTATGGTCATGAGATTTGGGTAATGACCGAAAGGACAAGATCGCGAATACAAGCGGCCGAAATGAGTTTCCTTCGCAGGGTGGCTGGGCGCACCCTCCGAGATCGGGTGAGGAGCTCAGTTACCCGGGAGGAGCTCGGATTCGAGCCGCTACTCCTCCACGTCGAAAGGAGCCAGCTGAGGTGGCTAGGGCATCTGTTCCGGATGCCTCCTGGTCGCCTCCCTCGGGAGGTGTTCCAGGCATGTCCTATTGGGAGGAGGCCTCGTGGAAGGCCCAGGACACGCTGGTGGGACTATGTCTCCGAGTTGGCCTGGTGTCGCCTCGGGGTCCCCCCAGAACAGCTGGAAGAGGTGTGCGTGGATCGGGAAGTCTGGGCATCTCTGCTGAGACTGCTGCCCCCGCGACCCGGCCCCGGATAAAGCGGAAGAAAATGGATGGATGGATGGGCCCAGAATGGAACCTTGAGGTAAACCAGACAATTTGTCGACAACTCGACTGGTAATCACCGATTTTCACACATTATTTTCTACTTTTTTAAGTAACTGGTAACCCACTGTAGAGCTACCCCCTTAATTCCATAATGTTCTAGTTTATTAATTAATATATCATAGTTTATTGTATCAAACGCTTCACTCAGGTCAATAAATGACCGTATTACATATTTCTTGTTATCTACAGCATTAGTTATTTCTTCAGCTATATCAAAGAGCGCGTGTGAGGTTGAGTGATTGTTCCTAAAACCAAACTGATTGTCCGAGAGTAAATTACACTTTTCAATAAAGCTGTCAAGTCTAGAGTTAAAAACCTTATTTTAGAGAATTGCGGTAAATGGATTAGAAATGACAGTGCATCTTCCTATCTGGATCTTGAATCTGTGGCAATAGGTACAGTACTCTCAGCCCTCCCATTTGTAAAGAAGTTTTCTTCCATAAATGGGCTTAATGATAATGTCATTGCTAAAAACACCCTTAAAACATGGCAACAAGTCCGAAAACATTTTGGAATCACTGAACAAGATTCATTTCTGGCACCCATCTATGGAAATCCTGACTTCATAACTTCATGTACTGATATAGGCTTTACAATGTGGCATGATATTGGCATAATGAAAATTCGTGATATTTTTTTGGGTGGGAATCTAAAATCCTTCTCACAACTTCAAACTATGGGCTTCCACAGACACATTTTTTTCGTTATTTACAAATTAGAAGTTATATTCAGTCTATTCCAACATACAAAAATGCTCCTAGTGCTCCTAATCAACCTATTTTGATTAAAAATAAGACAATTTGGAATGAAGATTTTGGGACCCACCTGGATGAAACAAAATGGAAAAGTATACATTTAAACGCAAAGAAAATTACTTGTTCAAATAGATCATATGAAACTCAATACAAAATAATCCACAGATTTCAGGTGACACCAGTGATACACAGTAAATACGACTCAGAGAGCGCCCCCATGTGCCCAAAATGCAAAGACAGTTTGGGAACATACAGTCATTTAATATGGTTTTGCCCACAAATTCAACATTTTTGGCAATCGGTTCGAACAGAGATCAATCATGTATTAGACACTGACATTCCTTTTGATCCCTGTCACTTAGTTTTAGGATTGGAAACAAATATTACACATAAACATAAATATATTCTGAGAATCCTACTCTTTGCTGCCCGCTCTTCTATTTTACAAAGATGGTTAGATGAAGAACCACCACATCTTTTGATGTGGCGGGACAAGATAATGTCAGTAATACCTTTAGAAAGGTTGTCATCTGTTCTTAAAGGGTCTTTAAATTCTTAAAAAAAAAAAAGATCACCTTTAGCCCTCTACTTTAAAGAAGAATGGGAAAAAGTTGTTTGTATTGGGTTATCAGATGAAAATGATTAAAATACTTCAGGAATTTATCATTAGAATTTATCGTTGTTGAATTGAATTAAAATTAAATGCATAGCAGTAATTATGGTAAATGTGTAAAAACTGAAAATAGGCATGTATAGCATACATATGGGTTTATATTTGTGTATACGTGTATGTGTGTGTATGCATATGTGTATATGTATTTATGTATATGTGTAGACATGTATGTGTACATGTATATGTAGATATGTCTATTAGTATGTATTTGTGCATATACATAGTGTGTGTATTTATATGTATGTGTGTATATGCATGTATATGTGTGTACATGTGTATGTGTGTGTATATATGTGTATATATATATATGTACATATATATGTAATGTGTATATGTATATAATGTATATGTGGAGATATGTATGTGTGTATATATATATACATTTAGTCATTTTATCATTATTGCTGCTGTTTTTGTTTTGTTTTTCTGCGGTTTTTGCTTTATATTGTTTTTGTTTTGTGTTTGTCTGCCATTATGTCTTGTTTTGTTTGTCCACTTGGGGTGTTCTAAGAAATAATAATAATAATAAAAAAAAAGGGCTGTAGTTTGTAAAGAGATGTTTATCTCCTGCCTTGAACAGAGGAATCACTTTAGCTACTTTCATACTATCAGGAAATTGTCCAGTTTGCAACGATAAGTTACAGATGTAAGTTAACGGCTTAGAGATACTTTTGTGGCATGTGGGAGTAGCCATACCTTTTAAGGTGAATGGTGGGTGGCACCAACGCAGTTTGTAAAGCTGGGTGCACGCGCGGCGCGCGCTGATACTCACTATCTCGAGTGGGGTTGTGGTGGCGGCGCGCTGTGGGCTCCAGCAAAACCTCGTTTGGGCTGCATCCCCCCCAAACACGGTGCTTCTCTGCAATCTTTCCCAGGTGGGTTTCTTATTTTGTCTAGTCAGTCAGCTCTGCTTACTATTGGCTGTCTTAGGTCCGGGACTGCGGTCTGGCCTGGTTTGCGTGGTCTCTCTCCTTATCCGTGGGAGTGCGTGCGTTGGGCACGCGTTGCGGGCTCGGGGCTCTTCTCGGGGTAAGTGCGCTCATTGTCTTGCTGCGCTTTGCGCTCGGTGCTGACACCAAATTCTCCCTCAGGTCCTGGGCTGTTGTGGGACGTGCCGCCAGTCTCCTGCGGCTCTCCCCTTCCTCCTGCTGCTTGCAGGTGCGCGCACCCTCGCCGGCAGGTAAGATTCCAAAGGTTTTCCAGCGCAGGGCTAATTCTTAGTGGTGATTTACCTCGTGTCTTTTCTTTTAGTCACGAGGCGCGCCGTAGCCGTCACCTCCTGTTAAAGGAGGCTGTTGCGTTGTTCCACGGGGTGGTCCACACTTTTTACTTGTGTAAAAGTGCTCCCGTCCCACTCCGCACCTGTGCGCTCTTCTAGCGTGTGCTCCATGTGCGTACGCGCGACTCATACCAGGCAAACTTGCATTCCTTGGGTTATAGGCAAAGACCTTAAAGGGTCAGGGTGAGTGTACCCCCCCTTCCGGGTTCTGTCTGCATGGTTTGGTGCATGCTTATTTTGTCAGTTTTCTTATTTGCTTTGCATGTCCATTTAATTTGCTCATTTTCCTTTTGTTTGATGTATTCCTTTTGGGTTGTGTTTTGTTTTACTGTTGCATGGTTTGATGTGCTTTGTGTTGTGTTTTGTTTTTGTTGTAACGCTTGCCTTATTTCCCAATTTGTTTGTTTGTTTATGGTTTAAAGGTCCTGTGCTTAACTTGGTTAAAGGAGCAGTATGTATATGTAAAAAAAGTTAAAGGTGCATTGTGTCATTTTTAGTGTTCTTAAAATATCTCTAGGCCTATTTTAAAGTTTTGTATTCTATAAATAAAATAACCCTTTTGTAATGAAAACCCTCCTCTCCTGTTGTCCTGACCAAGCGCGGTCTTCTGGATAAAATAAGGAGCTAACATTCTGGTCCCAGGGCCATCTCCCTGGGTGGCGTTGTTGGAGTTCCAGTAATCTATCACTGCTCACGCTACAATTTGGCGATCGTTGGCAGGAGAAAATGACTATGGGCAT
Organism: Proterorhinus semilunaris; assembly: GCA_021464625.1. NCBI lineage: Eukaryota > Metazoa > Chordata > Actinopteri > Gobiiformes > Gobiidae > Proterorhinus > Proterorhinus semilunaris. Next base: position 31,998,030 of record CM038360.1, on the reverse strand, counting down.
TGGCATATTGATTATTTTAATAACGTGAGGTATTGTGTCTATATAAAAATGTGACAGCCTGCTTACCTACAGTACTCATTCTGCTAACGTTACTAGAGAAAAGACTGACATGCGTAGCCTGGTCGTGTGTGTGGTGTATAATTGGTGTGCATTTATTTGCTGTGTTTTTATTTGTGTTTGCACACTTTTGTTTTCATTTATCAGACCAAGGGAAATAGGTGTCTGTAAATTGATCGATTGTAGCGTGAGCAGTGATAGATTACTGGAACTCCAACAACGCCACCCAGGGAGATGGCCCTGGGACCAGAATGTTAGCTCCTTATTTTATCCAGAAGACCGCGCTTGGTCAGGACAACAGGAGAGGAGGGTTTTCATTACAAAAGGGTTATTTTATTTATAGAATACAAAACTTTAAAATAGGCCTAGAGATATTTTAAGAACACTAAAAATGACACAATGCACCTTTAACTTTTTTTACATATACATACTGCTCCTTTAACCAAGTTAAGCACAGGACCTTTAAACCATAAACAAACAAACAAATTGGGAAATAAGGCAAGCGTTACAACAAAAACAAAACACAACACAAAGCACATCAAACCATGCAACAGTAAAACAAAACACAACCCAAAAGGAATACATCAAACAAAAGGAAAATGAGCAAATTAAATGGACATGCAAAGCAAATAAGAAAACTGACAAAATAAGCATGCACCAAACCATGCAGACAGAACCCGGAAGGGGGGGTACACTCACCCTGACCCTTTAAGGTCTTTGCCTATAACCCAAGGAATGCAAGTTTGCCTGGTATGAGTCGCGCGTACGCACATGGAGCACACGCTAGAAGAGCGCACAGGTGCGGAGTGGGACGGGAGCACTTTTACACAAGTAAAAAGTGTGGACCACCCCGTGGAACAACGCAACAGCCTCCTTTAACAGGAGGTGACGGCTACGGCGCGCCTCGTGACTAAAAGAAAAGACACGAGGTAAATCACCACTAAGAATTAGCCCTGCGCTGGAAAACCTTTGGAATCTTACCTGCCGGCGAGGGTGCGCGCACCTGCAAGCAGCAGGAGGAAGGGGAGAGCCGCAGGAGACTGGCGGCACGTCCCACAACAGCCCAGGACCTGAGGGAGAATTTGGTGTCAGCACCGAGCGCAAAGCGCAGCAAGACAATGAGCGCACTTACCCCGAGAAGAGCCCCGAGCCCGCAACGCGTGCCCAACGCACGCACTCCCACGGATAAGGAGAGAGACCACGCAAACCAGGCCAGACCGCAGTCCCGGACCTAAGACAGCCAATAGTAAGCAGAGCTGACTGACTAGACAAAATAAGAAACCCACCTGGGAAAGATTGCAGAGAAGCACCGTGTTTGGGGGGGATGCAGCCCAAACGAGGTTTTGCTGGAGCCCACAGCGCGCCGCCACCACAACCCCACTCGAGATAGTGAGTATCAGCGCGCGCCGCGCGTGCACCCAGCTTTACAAACTGCGTTGGTGCCACCCACCATTCACCTTAAAAGGTATGGCTACTCCCACATGCCACATTCTACCCCCTCGTTCTTTGTCGGCGTTCCGACGACACAACACAGCATGGAGCTACACAGACCCTGAAGGAGACCCATCAAACGGCCGGGGAAGATGATGGACATTAGAATGTTGACCGGCCGTCATACGGGTAGTGCGACGCAAAACTGGCTGGCTAGCAGAGGGTGGGGCTCCCTCAGTGTTTCTGTTGGTACTGTGCTCTCCCAAAACGTTCTCCAGGGGAACAATGGCTGAATCATCTGGAGGGCCAGGATTAGGTGGAGCTACAGGATTCGGGACATTAGAAGTCGACGGAGACAAAATCCAAAAGTCGCTGTCCCCAGAAGAGTTGTCGTCCGGACACTCGAGAGGTATTAATTCGACTCTGGGAGGTTCAAGAACTGGACCAGACACGATTTGAGCCTTAAGCATGTCCCGATGCACATTGCGAGGCGCTTGCAGGTTGGAGACTGGAGCAACTGTGTAAACTGGCCCATCCCCAGCAGGAACCTTCAAAATTTGAAACAGGCCAGGGTGCCAGATGTCCTGAATTTTATGGCGGCCCCTAAAGCTATGATCTCGCAGGTAGACCAACTGACCTACCTGCAAAGGGGCTTCCCTGACCTTAAGATCATGCCTTTTCTTCCTGCGGCCAGCATTTACCAACAGTCGTTCACGAGCGCTAGCAAAAGCCACCTGGAGCTTCGAACAATGCTCGGACACCCAATTCTGCACCGTCCCAGGAAGAGGATCCGGTACCTGACCAAGAGCAAAATCAACCGGGAGGTTGGGCTCACGCCCAAACATCAAGAAGAATGGCGATTCCCCGGTACTCTGATGAGGTGTGGTGTTATAAGAGAAGAGCACCTGGGGAAGACAAGACGCCCAATCATGTTTCCGAGACAGCGGAAGGGTCCTAAGGAGATTGTGTAGGGTACGGTTAAACCGTTCACATTGGCCATTTCCAGCAGGGTGGTATGCCGTGGTTCGGGACTTTGCCACACCATACAGATGACAAAGCTGCTGGAGAATAGCACCCTCAAAGCACTTTCCCTGATCTGAATGTATCCGACCTGGCACACCAAACCTATAAAACCACTCTTGGGTGAGAACACGTGCAACAGTGGGGGCCCGTTGGTCCCGAGTAGGAACAGCCATGGTGTATTTAGTGAATACATCGGTCATGACCAAGACATTCTCCAGCCCGTGGCGAGTTGGCTCAAGCAACGTAAAGTCAATAGCCAAGATCTCATTTGGCTGGGAAGCGAGCAAATGACCCATGTAACTGTGGGGCGCTGGTGCGGAGTCCTTAGCCACCTGGCACCGTTCACACTGCTGCACCCACCGCTTGACGTCAGACGACATCCCGGGCCAAAAGCATCGCTGGCGCACCAGTTCAGTAGTTCTTTCAATGCCCTGGTGGCCATGCTCCTGATGGAGTTGCTTCAGGGTCTGCTCCCTGAGTGCTACAGGTAGAAGTAGCTGGAGGCTTTCCTCTCCCCCGTCGGGCCGTAAAATACGACGGTACAACACTCCTTCTCTCTCCACAAAGCGATCCCAATGCTGAAGGAGGGTCAAGGTTGGCTTGGAAAGGCCACGGCGTTCCATTGGAGTAGGCCTTGCCCGTCTTTGCCAAAAGACCAGGACTTCCTTTAAGCAATGGTCGTTTGCCTGTAGAGCACGAATCTCGGACAGGGAGCGCCCTGGTATGGCGCAGATTAGGGACTGACCTGCGAACACTGGATCTGCACATTGCTGGAGGGCCAACGGGACAGAGCTGCCTGGCAGCACACAAGCAGCCAGCTCAGAGGATGTCAAGTACTGCCTGGACAGGGCATCCGCATTACCATTGCTGCGACCAGATCTATACTTTATTCCAAAATCAAATGCAGCAAGTTGCGCGGCCCACCGATGCTCCAGGGCTCCAAGCTTGGCAGACTGAAGGTAGCTCAACGGGTTGTTATCTGTAAACACCAGACACTTATGCCCTAGCAAGTACTCCCGGAATTTCTCAGTCATGGCCCACTTGAGCGCAAGTAGCTCCAATTTCATGGAGCTATAATTTGTCATATTGCGCTCAGTGGGCCGAAGACCCCGACTTGCATAGGCAACAGGTCTGATGCCACCTTCAGTCTCCTGTGACAGCACTGCCCCAAGGCCACTATAACTCGCATCAGTCTCCAGGATGAATGGCTTGGAGAAGTCTGCATATGCGAGCACGGGAGCAGAGACAAGCTTGGCCTTTAAGGCTTCAAAGCTGTCCTCGCACTGAGAGGTCCAAGCCTCACCGAGAGGCTTTCCCGAACCCCTTTTGTGCTTTGTCCCAGCCACTGCAGTCACCAACTTGTGGAGAGGGGCGGCCAACTGGGCAAAACCCTCAACAAACCGCCGGTAATAACTGACGAACCCTAAAAAGGAACGCAGTTCAGCGACGTGTCGAGGGCACTTCCACTCAGCCACCGCCTCAATTTTGGAAGGGTCTGTGGAGACCCCTTCTTGGGAAATCACATGTCCCAAGTACTTCACTTTGAGCTGGAAGAAAGAGCATTTCTCAAGCTTGGCCTTCAAACCCTCTTGCTGAAGACGTCCCAGAACCAGTTCCAGCCTTTCCAAGTGCTGTGAGACAGAGGAGGAGTACACAACAATGTCATCGAGATATAACAACAATGACTGACATTGTTGGTCTCCAAACAGCCTCTGCATCAAGCGCTGGAACGTGCTTGGAGCGTTGCACAAGCCAAATGGCATTCGATTAAATTCGAAGAGGCCGAAAGGTGTACAAAAGGCCGTCTTCGGCTTGTCTGGCTCAGCCACTGGGACCTGATTGTACCCGCTGGCCAAGTCAAGTGTTGAAAACCAGCGGGCACCCGACAGCGCATCCAGGCTTTCCTCAATGCGCGGCAGGGGAAAGGCGTCTTTCCTGGTCTTGCTGTTAAGAAGGCGGTAGTCTACACAAAGGCGGAGACTACCGTCCTTCTTGCGGACCAGGACGATGGGTGAAGCATAGGGACTGCTACTTTCCCGTATTACCTGCGCATCGAGGAGCTGGTTAATATGGGCCTTCACCGCCTCATATTCCGATGGTGGAATGCGCCGGTAGCGTTGCCGAACCGGCACTTCATCCAGCAGAGGGATCTCATGCGTGATCAGGTTGGTACACCCAAGGTCACCATCATGAGCCGCAAATACCGTACGGTACTTTTGGAGTAAAGACCTGACCGCTACCTGATCCTCAGGGTCAAGTACAGACAGGTCCACCGCACCAACTTTGTCCTCTGACTCAGTTGCCACTTGGGAGGAGACTGTGGCTGTGACTGTGTTGACTTCCGTAACCCCCGCTGGTAAACTCACCACCTCAGCCTTACTGAGGGCCCCGAGGCTGGTCCGAGGGTATAGGAGAGCGTCAGCCACCCCGACATTAACCACCGGGATGTAAACTGTGCCGTTGTCAACACGCACCAGACAAGGAGATGCCAGTAATCCCGCCGGAAGGCCGGATTCTGGCGGCTCAAAAAGAACAGCCTTACCTGCAAACTGTTGGAGGCAAGTGCCTGCGACCAGCTTCATCGTGCCACCAGGTACTCTCACCACTCGTGGGCCCCGGACTTTAACAGCTCCCACTACTGTTGCTGGCTCGCGAGCAGCTGCCTTATGGCACTTCTGTAAGGCCTCAATGACTGGACCTGGAGCCCTTGTGACTACAGGAAGTTCAAAAAGAGAGGAGCCATAGGCCCCAAACAGCTCCCGATAGCAACGACGAATGACATTCATCCCCAGAATACCTGGAATGGAAGGGCTTGTGGCAGGGGGGTCTTTTACAACTAATATACCACAATGAGGTATCACTTTGTCACAGAGGGCGACATCCAACTCCAAATACCCAATATATGGGATTTCAAGACCATTGGCTGCCCGCAGCTGCAACCAGTGACAGGACCGAAGGCGGTCAGCACCCCAAGGTTCAAAGTGTTCCCTAAAGAAGCTCTCTGTGACTGTTGATACCATGGATCCCGTATCCAACAAGCAAGGAACAGCTACCCCGCCCATGTTAACCTCAATGGTCGGACAAGAGGCCATCAAGCCAGAGAGTTCGCCTATCTGTGAGCCTATAGACACCCCAACTGAACTTTGGCTCCCTGGTTCAGTGGGCGCTAGTTTCCCTGCGAGCCTAAGTGATGGGAAGGTGCCGAGGCGGAGTTAGCTCTGCCACGGAATGGAACTCGCTCCTCGTCACACTCGCTAGCATAGTGGCCAGACTGATTGCACCTCCGACATATGATGCTACTACGTGGAGGCCTACCAGTTTGACGTGGAGCCTGAAGGGAAGCTACGGTCTGGGTCAGTTGATTAAGTTGTTCTTGCTGACGCTTAAGCAGATCCATAACTTCACCCAAGCCAGGTGTCGGAGTTAGTGTTGGCACAGGAGGAGAGCGAGCGCTACTCCGAACCTCAAACTGATGGCCATGGATGGACGGGAGAGAAAAACTACGCTCCCGATGAGAAGTGGGCAACCCCTCTCTCTCCCATCTAAGGGCCTCGGCACGCACCTGCAATAAGGTAGCTATCGGCCGCTCACGAACGTACCTCTTTAACTCCCTACGTAGTCCACTGTCAATCACATGCTCTATAAACTGATCACGTAAGAGGACTGCAGCATTCGGTACGCCTCCCGGTGCACACCGCCTGACCCGTTCCATAAGAGACATTAGCGCTAGGGAAAACTCCTGTAAAGTTTCCCCTTCTTGTTGCTGTCTCGAGAAAAAGGCTTGTTGTAAGGTCACATATGGCCGGGCACAGCCATACAGTTCCTCCAGGATATCCAAAATCCGTGCTGGGTCCTCTCGATCCTCCACCGAACGGAACTTGATCTCACTCTTAGCCTCACCTTCCAAGTGGTCGAAAATAAAGAAAGCTCTATCCCTAATGGAAAGATGGCGGGCCCGCATACAAGCTTGAACCTCTTCTGTCCATTCATCCAAAGAGATACCCGTCCTCCCGTTGAAAGTGGGACACTTGCGGTCACGGGGCATCACTATAACACGCTCTGTGGTAACAGTTGAGGTTCCTGATGGAACACTACCAGTGGGAGTGCCTGGAGCCTGAAAAACTCCACTAGGGCCGGCCTGGGACGAGGCCCCATCACGGAGAAGTCGCTCATTGTCTGCTTTAAGCTGAGACAATTGCTCTCTGAGCTGCTGAAGCTCCTCCTCCATACCGGCTGCAGGTACACGCTCCCAAACCTTTAGGCAAGGGACCAAAATTGAATACGACTAACCTCGAGTTTTGGAGTCCTAAAAAGAATAGCCGTTGCCTTGTCCACTGCAGTTGTCCACAACAGAATAAACTACTATATCTATGGTGCAAGGACATACACAAAAACAATATATATAAACATGAATAATCACCCCTCTACTTTAAGTCCTATCCTGCCGACGTACGCCAGATTGTAACCGGGGGTGGTGCACTGTTGGAATAAGTAACTAGCAGCTATGGCAATTAGCAGTTTTAACCTTAGGTAAAGGCACACAGGTAAGTAATATTGACAGAGGCAGGTTCCATACTTTACATAACCAATGTTTTATTTGTTCAAGTTATTTTTCTTAAGTTCCTCTTTTTCTCAGCTCCAGGTTTACACACAGAAGTCCACAATTGTTGGCTCATGATTTTCACACGGGTTGGTCCGTAACCCCACGCGCCCCAACAGTGCTTACTAAGCGTAGTCAAAAATGTAAAACAGAAACATAAATCAAAACGACAAAAACAAGACGGCAGAGTCCTGCACTGGCCCGCCAGTGCTTGGAGCCGGATCGCAGTTCCAAGGCGCAGTGTCATCCGGCATTGGGATACCTATGCTACGTCCACCGGACCTTCGGGACCTCCGCACCCGATACACAGTGGTTCCTACGTGCATTGCGCTGAAGCGCTCCCCCCGGATCGTTGTGCCCTTGGCGCTATAAAGCAGTCTTTGTTATGGCCAAACCAAATTAGTAGATTTGGAAAAAAGGGTTAAAAACTTCGCTCTACCTGTTAGCCTGTTGCTCCAAACGCGAGCGGACGCCGGCCTGACCACCCGGAAGAACAAAGACCAGAGGCAGAGCGAAGATAGGCGTGACCTTTTATACGTTTTACGTTGCGCCCCTAGTGGGCGCACCGTCACACTTTCAATAACACTTTTTAAAGTTTTCATGTCCATGTCATGGTAATCTGTCGAGGTTTTATTTTTACACCCTTTAACAATGTCCAGTATCTCCTTTTCCTCCACTCGCCACTGAACTGAATATGAGCCAGTTCAGTTACGGCGGCCATCTTGTGTCCTCCATGGGTAAAAACTCACACCTATTTATTTTATTTTGAAACCTGTAAAGCCAAGATTTCCTGTGAGGTGATATAATGTCAAACTGCATAAAGTGCAGTATTTCCTTTTATCTGACAGATAGTACATGGCTGAAAATGCTACTTTTTGGTAAACATTCTTTTCTTATTTCTTCAATAAAAAACAAACAAAGGCGATACGTGAAAGGCGATACAGTAACGCACATGCTGTTGTGACGGGTTTTAGGATTTAGTTTGATTCAGTTAGATGGTTTTGTTTGGGAGTTTGAATGTGTTTTAAAAGCTAATGTTAAATCATACACCTGCTTAGCTTTTATGGTTTTATCCACTCGTGGTTCTGCTGCTGGAGCAACATCATGTTTGTCCTTTTTTGTCCATGCACCTTTTTTTTTTTTTTTGCACTGTGCACTTTTATTTGTATTTTTGCACGAGGAAAATAAAAGTGGGAAACAAGTGGACTACCAAGACTACCTCCCTGGTGTTTGTGTTATCCTAGCCTCCCACTCGCGCTGCCCAGTCACATTCCCAATATCCCAATATCATTTTGAGGCTCTTTTTCAGGTTTTTCTACTAAACTATGATCTGCTCGTGCACCAACATGGCGACTTTGGCTGCATGTGAGTGCAGACATGGAGCAGAATGAACAGGTGAATCACTGCTAATCTTTATGCCGGTTGTTCTCTATGGTACGAGACATTTGAGCTGAGCTTATTGGCTGCGATGACCCCAAATGCTCCTCTCCTTCCGCCTCACCAGCATTTCATCATTTAAGTGGCCAAATCCCAGTTTAAATGCGTCCCTTCCCTCAGACATACTTGGGCTGATATGTTCCATGTGTTCAGTGCCGGGTGAACCGCAGACCACCAGCCCGCTCTCACACACCAACAGACGCCAAAAACCACCACTCAGCCGCCATGCCCATTCCATTTACACATTATCCCTAACCAGACTTAAGCCCCTGCACATGCACGGGAGGAGTCGGGACGACTTCACTCATGAATGCAGCGATGTGTGAAAGATTCAGATCTGTTCTGTCCTTGTGTTCAAGGCAGTGGTGTACTCTTCATTTATCTAGGTATATTGATTTCATGTATTCATTTATCTCGTGGGTATACTGTGACTTTTAGTGGACCATCACATTTTCTACCCCAGGGGCCCCAGTCCCTTGATTCCTCTCTCAGCTCCGCCCCTGCAGCACTCAGTTTGACTTTGTGATGGAGTGTCTTTGTACACTCCAGTGTGAAAAGGACTTTTAATTTTTCTTCAACACAGACCTTTTTTTTTTACCTGTTCTACAAACCTTGTGTTGAATTGTGGACATTGGTGTGTTGTATCGTTTTATTTATACGTGAAATGAATTCACAAAAGCTGAAAGGCAGGAAGGTTTAGCAGTAAAAGAGTAATACTGTTCCAATCACAACAATGTCCTACAATCAAGAATATTTAATGTTTTATCTAATACCTGTGTATATGTTTCTCTACAGAAACGTTACACAGACAACAATGTGGATGAGCTCGGCAGGTCGAACCTAAGGTTATTGATATTTGCATGGCAAACAATGGAGGCAGCTCAACAAAGGCACTTCAGAGACATACAACTACAGTAATGTATTACACTCACTGCTGTCTTACTCTTCTTTCTCCATATTGTCTTTTAAGGAGTTTGGCTCATGGGGCCCTTTCAGGGAATATGCCATGGCCAATTGTCGTTGCACCTTGTCACTGCTGGTGTGCAATGACTACATTTAGGCCCGAGCGCCATAAGGGAAGGGGCTCTTGTAATCGTATAGAGTGCGGGAGCGAAGCGGAGTGCACTCCCCCAAAGTGTGCGAAGCGCACAAAACAAACGTGAATCGCTCCCCTCCTCTCAAACACTCACTCTTCTTGTCGTAGAATACCTATAGAATGCAAAAATCAACATTGTAATTGTACAGAGCCCATAAAACTCAATGGCCGACTGCGAGCCCTGGGTCACTGACGGGCACTTGACCTCGTATGGGACCTTCGCACCGTCGCAATTTTCACCCAGTGAACATCGGCGAAAAGTCACAGATATTGGTCGTAGAATCATAAAAATCGATACAGACGTGCATCATGCCGTAAATTATTACGTCAACGCCATCCGCCATATTGGGTGTCGGCCATTTTGGATGACAGCCCGCCTTTATTTGTCACTTACTGTTTGCATATGGCCGGCCATCTTTCTTCCAGTTTTCAGCAGCCTAATCTCACGTGGTGTAACGTGATTTCCCTTTGTGCAGTGGGCGTGTCGTGACGTCACTTCATGACACGCCCACTTCACGACACGCCTCTGTCTTGCAGGCCACAGACAGATACACTTGAGGCAGCGGCCTGCCTTTCCTTATGGTAAGCTACGCCTCTGGTGGTGATGACCTCTGTACCTGTGCAACACGAAGACTACACCACTGGTTCATCGGCCAGAAACACTCTCCATCAATGTCGGACTCAGATTTATTGAAGTGCATGGTTGAGCCACTTTTAGAAGCCCCTTATGAGAGACCAACAGGCCCGGTTAGAACCATGAGGCCGTCCTTCTGTGGACCCACCACCTGCAGGACTGATGGGGGGCTGATGCAGTGTGATTTGGGCAACTTGGACGGCTGTCCTCACGACCCAGCAACGGATAACTTCACCCACCTTGCCTCCAGTGTCTGCGTACATTGGTGTATGAAGGTGAGAGGTTCCTTGCTGTAAAGCGCTTTGAGTGCCTAACATAGGTGGAAAAGCGCTATATAAGTTGAGACCATTTACCATAAGTGGAAGAAGATAGAGGGATAGATGATTACTCCTAGTCACGCCTTGCAAGTCCTCTCTGTACTGTAGTTTCTTATTTTTGTAGTATTTTATTTTTGTATATATATATATATATCACTTTTTCTCAGTTTCGTCATTGTGTTTATATATCACTACATGCAGCACTAAGAAACTGCTTAGAAAAGGACAAATTAGCGACAGAAACAAAGGTAATTGATGTCCTTTGCGGGCCCCTGGCCCCACGCTCATGGCCGTGTCTGTTACTGTGTGATTTATAACTGTCCTGAATGTATTATGGGAGAGGCGTTCCCAGCCGCACAGGTATGGCTCCGCGCCGGCTCGGCACCTGCCCCACAGCATACCTCAGTCTGCCTGGGAGAGAGGCTGGCGCCGGGCTCCAGACTGCAGGGACGGGGGAGGGGGCTAGGGGGGGCACACCGAGACTGTACTGGGGCAATTAGATTGAGACGCATGATTTTGGCAGGTTTCTTCTGAGAGAAAACAGAACAAACCAGAAATAACTTTGATTTCAAGGCAAGACACTGCAATACAGCTTTCAGTTTGAAACTTTCCTGTAGATTCATGATAAAAATATTACTAAATATAATAATAGCAGCTGTTCTTTTAGTTTTTTTGAAATATAAAAATAATACATTCTATGTATAAGTAAAATAATCAAAAATTGACTATTTAGCAACACAATCTGAATTAAAGAGACAGTTTTCCAAAGATATTAGAAACACAGAGAGGATTTGGGATTTCTTGTTTTATCTTTAGTCAGAATAAACAACTTTTATAGAGATAATATTTATTGAAAAGTAGGATTTTCCCTTGTTTCATTTGATTCAAGAAGAAGAGGAGCGTTGGGGCAAGAGGAGGAACATTGGGAAAGAGGAGGAGCGTTGGGGAAAGAGGAGGAGCATTGGGAAAAAGGAGGAGCATTGGGGGAAAGAGGAGGAGCATAAGGGAAAGAGGTGGAGAATAGGGGAAAGAGGGGGAGCATTGGGGAAAGAGGAGGAGCGTTGGGAAAGAGAGCATGGGGAAAGAGGAGGAGCATAAGGGAAAGAGGATGAGCATTGGGCAAAGAGGAGGAGCGTTGGTGAAAGAGGAGGAGTGTTGGAAAAGAGGGGGAGTGTTGGAAAAGAGGAGGAGCATAGGGGAAAGAGAGGGAGCAATAGGGAAAGGGGAGGAGAACAAGAGGCTCTTTTTTTCTCCCTGTTCTTCTGTGATCGGCGACTGTGTTTTTTGTGCATGCATCCATGGCTCTGCGGTCCCTATATCCTCCGGTTGGAAGATTGCCTCTGCCCTCCGGCTGTGGTGTCCCTCCTTGAGACGCTACACAACTGCACTGACTGCACTGACTGCACTGACTGCACTGACTGCATTGACTGCACTGACTGCACTGACTGCACTGACTGCGCAGGAGCGGATCCTTGATTAAAGCTGCCCTAAGCGGAGTCTGAACCCTGCTCTTGTCCAGCACAACCCCCGTCCCCTCACCTGGCCTTCCCCCCTCAGTCTCGCCCCTCACTCCCCTCCACACCATAGACCACACGCTGCTCTGATTGCATTCGATGAGATGCGGATAATCAATAATCAATAACCTTGTGTGAAACATACATTTATCAGCATGAATAAGATATGTCCTTCTGTGGACCCATCACCTGCAGGGGGCGCCATAGGGGCTGGTGCAGCTCCAACAGCTGCCCCCACGACCCGGCAACGGACAAGTGGAAGAAAATGGATGGATGGAATAAGATATGTAGCAAAGAAAACATTTTGAGATTTATTTGCTAAACTGCAACTTTCATGTAAGTCTCGTTTTTGGCATTTAGAACATAATACTTCCATTTAGAACTAAGTTTGCAGCGCAGAGTCCTTGAACGCCTCACACGCTCGGTGCTGCTGTAATCATGAGGAGAAAAAAGACCTGACAGCTCCTTGTAGATGTTGGATTATTAACGTTAACTGTGGCTGTGTCTGCTGCTTCAAACATTATTTTACCATCTCTCCACATGGAGAGGGGCATGCAGGGCATGCGGGGGTGAGCGGTGTATTGGGGGGGTGCTGTGAGGTGAGGGAAGTGCGGTGCCGCTCTCCTTCTGCGAAACAAAGTTCGCTGCTGTTTGCCAGTGTGGCGCATCTAGCGATGCAATGTGGGAAAGCTTTGAATAGGCCTCATCTTCAATATATTTATTATTTTCCACAAAAATTAAAGTTAAACAGGCCCATTTTACTTTTACATTGCAGTTGTCTTATCGCACTGATGTGTCCGAGTCCGACCTGAGCCCAAACATAAGTTTAAATATTTGCCCATCGGTCTTGTGAGAGATACTTTCTCCTGCTGCTCTGGAATTTAAATCATGATTCTATAACAATTTCCCAATGCTGTAAATGCTTTGATTGTGGAATTTGAATCATAATGTTGCAAAAAAGTTGCAGTTTATTAGCCCTGCTCAAATATTAAACTACATGTCTGTACTTATAATAAAAGCTCTTTTTAAGATTTAGAATTTTTAATTGATATAAGAATTTTATCAATTCCCATTGATTACGTTTGTTAGTTTGTCATATTTGTTACAAGCTTGTCATTACAATGGAAACATATGAAAAACATGCATTTATTTATTGATTGCAAATGAATCCGTATCTCGCCCCTAATGACGACGGAGCAGTAGAAATATGACTGCCTTTTACAGTAAACTTGCTCTTCCACTTCATTACTCAGCGTGTCCTCTCAGGCAGCTTTTGCCAGTCATTGCCGTTGCTCTGTGACATCACATGCATACCCTTCATATGTGGCTAGTTTAACAGGAAGGGCATCCTGATAAATTGAGCAGAAAGTATAACTTTCCCATAGTAGAATGCTTCTTTTACGGACTTGTCAGTTTCCTGTAATATCTGCTCCTGAGAGCCCTGTTTGCTCACACGTCTGTCATGAGGAATTGAACCCTCACATTCCCGTGGCTTTGAAAGGCTCTGTCGTCCCGGCTCCAGTGCAGCCCCCAGCGGCTCTCGGGCCCGTCCTGCTCAGCCATAATCCGCTCTCCCGGGCTGAGCCCTGCGCCTGGCTTCTGTGGCACATTAGTTATTATCAGGACTGTGCTGATGCCTGCTCTCAGCACCACACAAATGAACACGGGCGGTCCAGGGCTGGGCCGGGGGGTTCAGGGGGTCTTCATCGGAAGTCAATCAGGTCTGAGTCCACGACTGCCACACTCCAAAATATATGGAGCCTGTACTGCCCAACAATATTTCAAACTCGTGTGAGTTCACAGGAGAGAAAGAGTCCAAACTGTGACTGGCTTTAACTCAAAGAAAGACTCAAAGATGTGCGGGCTCTACTAAGGATAAAGGGGACATATACAAACATGAATCAGCTACCAGCATTATTTGATGAACACATAAACTGTTGGAGGTTGTGAAAGCCTTGGTGTACTTTGCATAAACATGTGAGCACCTCCATCGAATTCCTGTTTAATCCCTGTTACCAGCGCTCCATTCGAGTCCACTAAAAATATCATTTAATAACGCGCTCAAGTGAAATGCTAATTTATCTGCAGTAATGTGGGAGACAGTGACCACAGCGCGGCCCAGCGAAGCTCTGAACAGCCCTACACTCTCGCACTGTGGCCCCCCAAAGCACTCTCCACCCAAGTACCACTACACAGGCCAACCCAAGCAAGTCCTCAGAACGTTCAGTACTCTGCAGCTCACCGGGGCCAACAATGGACAGGGATTTGCTTCATTTACAATGAATAATGGGATTGTTCACGTTGTAAAAATACATGATCATAAGGAAGTGCATGTCCTGAAGACAGGGGCTTAAATGCACTTGCCTCTTCATGGGCCTGGTGCACTTGGCTTACACCTCTAGAAACAATTAAACTACACCTTTTTTTGCTCCACTTTAGCTCGCACTATTGGTTTTGCACATGTGCAAACACTTTGTAATTCAGCCCCTTGTTGTTGGAAAACGGCACTACGAAATAAAGGGAAGCTGAGTCGCCATCGATCCTTTCAAGCCTCTGTGATTGGACAGTTGGCGGGGCGTGGGGCCCTGCAGGTGAATAGAGCCGGGACAATGTTGCTGTAGATTATTGACGTAAACTTAAGAAGACGAAATTACAAATGTTCTTATTGTATTACGTTTTCAATAATTAGTTTTTGAATTAGATATTTAAAATGTCTGTAGAAGTCACTGAAGTGGAATGAAAACCTCATTTGGAGAAAACGACTACAAAAGTTTATAATGTATGTGCTCAGTGGAAATGACCATATTTGGACAACAGCAGCATACGGGACGGGACAATACAAGCACAGGATCACACATAAACTGACCAAACCTTTGATTTACTTTAAAGAGGAGTGGCTCAAATCGCTTCGTTCACTCGGTGGTGGTAGGCTGCGTTTCCTTTGCCCCGGGGCAGACTGACAGAAGCATGACTGTGCACATCTGCGCCAACAGACCCTACGACCATTCATCATCATTCATCCTGGCCTATTGTACATGTTTTTTGTGGTAGGGGAAAGCGGAGTACCCGGAGGAAACCTACACGACATGGGGAGAACATGCAAACTCCACAGAAAGTCCCTCCGGAGATTGAACCCGGACCTTCCGCCTTAAACTAAGATTAGCCAAAAATGTCTCGACTTATGACGCAACAAACACACATTTAGACAGGGTCTGCTCTGGCCTCACTTCAAAACGTCCCAGGTTTGACTCCCTCATGTGGGCCTCTCTTTGTGCATGTGCCATGTTCTCAAATCCCCAGGAGCTGCACTGCTGCTGCCCACTGCTCCTTACAGTACGCCCCTGAAGCACCAACGGACGGGTCAAATGCAGAAAACATACAGGACAGTACAGTTACATCAACAGTTACATTAACAGTTACACTAACAGTTACATTAACAGTTACACTAACAGTTACATCAACAGTTACATTAACAGTTACACTAACAGTTACATCAACAGTTACACTAACAGTTACATTAACAGTTACATTAACAGTTACACTAACAGTTACATCAACAGTTACATTAACAGTTACACTAACAGTTACATCAACAGTTACACTAACAGTTACATCAACAGTTACATTAACAGTTACACTAACAGTTACATCAACAGTTACACTAACAGTTACATTAACAGTTACACTAACAGTTACATCAACAGTTACACTAACAGTTACATTAACAGTTACATCAACAGTTACACTAACAGTTACATTAACAGTTACATTAACAGTTACACTAACAGTTACATCAACAGTTACATTAACAGTTACATTAACAGTTACACTAACAGTTACATCAACAGTTACATTAACAGTTACACTAACAGTTACATCAACAGTTACATCAACAGTTACACTAACAGTTACATCAACAGTTACATTAACAGTTACACTAACAGTTACATCAACAGTTACACTAACAGTTACATTAACAGTTACACTAACAGTTACATCAACAGTTACACTAACAGTTACATTAACAGTTACATTAACAGTTACACTAACAGTTACATCAACAGTTACATTAACAGTTACACTAACAGTTACATTAACAGTTACATTAACAGTTACATTAACAGTTACATTAACAGTTACATTAACAGTTACACTAACAGTTACATCAACAGTTACATTAACAGTTACACTAACAGTTACATTAACAGTTACATTAACAGTTACATTAACAGTTACACTAACAGTTACATTAACAGTTACACTAACAGTTACATTAACAGTTACATTAACAGTTACACTAACAGTTACATTAACAGTTACACTAACAGTTACATCAACAGTTACACTAACAGTTACACTAACAGTTACATTAACAGTTACACTAACAGTTACATTAACAGTTACATTAACAGTTACACTAACAGTTACACTAACAGTTACATTAACAGTTACACTAACAGTTACATCAACAGTTACACTAACAGTTACACTAACAGTTACATTAACAGTTACACTAACAGTTACATTAACAGTTATATCAACAGTTACATTAACAGTTACACTAACAGTTACACTAACAGTTACACTAACAGTTACATTAACAGTTACATTAACAGTTACACTAACAGTTACATCAACAGTTACATTAACAGTTACACTAACAGTTACACTAACAGTTACATTAACAGTTACACTAACAGTTACACTAACAGTTACACTAACAGTTACATTAACAGTTACATTAACAGTTACACTAACAGTTACATTAACAGTTACATCAACAGTTACACTAACAGTTACACTAACAGTTACACTAACAGTTACACTAACAGTTACATCAACAGTTACATCAACAGTTACACTAACAGTTACATTAACAGTTACATTAACAGTTACATCAACAGTTACACTAACAGTTACATCAACAGTTACATCAACAGTTACACCAACAGTTACATCAACAGTTACATTAACAGTTACACTAACAGTTACATTAACAGTTACACTAACAGTTACATTAACAGTTACACTAACAGTTACATTAACAGTTACACTAACAGTTACACTAACAGTTACATTAACAGTTACACTAACAGTTACACTAACAGTTACACTAACAGTTACATTAACAGTTACACTAACAGTTACACTAACAGTTACATTAACAGTTACATTAACAGTTACACTAACAGTTACACTAACAGTTACATTAACAGTTACACTAACAGTTACACTAACAGTTACATTAACAGTTACACTAACAGTTACACTAACAGTTACATTAACAGTTACATTAACAGTTACACTAACAGTTACACTAACAGTTACATTAACAGTTACACTAACAGTTACACTAACAGTTACATTAACAGTTACATTAACAGTTACACTAACAGTTACACTAACAGTTACATTAACAGTTACATTAACAGTTACACTAACAGTTACATCAACAGTTACATTAACAGTTACATTAACAGTTACATTAACAGTTACATTAACAGTTACATCAACAGTTACACTAACAGTTACATCAACAGTTACATCAACAGTTACACCAACAGTTACATCAACAGTTACATCAACAGTTACATTAACAGTTACACTAACAGTTACACTAACAGTTACATTAACAGTTACACTAACAGTTACACTAACAGTTACATTAACAGTTACATTAACAGTTACATTAACAGTTACACTAACAGTTACACTAACAGTTACATTAACAGTTACACTAACAGTTACACTAACAGTTACATTAACAGTTACATTAACAGTTACACTAACAGTTACACTAACAGTTACATTAACAGTTACACTAACAGTTACATTAACAGTTACATTAACAGTTACATTAACAGTTACACTAACAGTTACACTAACAGTTACACTAACAGTTACATCAACAGTTACATTAACAGTTACATTAACAGTTACATTAACAGTTACATCAACAGTTACACTAACAGTTACATCAACAGTTACATCAACAGTTACACCAACAGTTACACTAACAGTTACATTAACAGTTACATTAACAGTTACACTAACAGTTACATTAACAGTTACATCAACAGTTACACCAACAGTTACATCAACAGTTACATCAACAGTTACATTAACAGTTACACTAACAGTTACATTAACAGTTACACTAACAGTTACACTAACAGTTACATTAACAGTTACACTAACAGTTACACTAACAGTTACATTAACAGTTACACTAACAGTTACACTAACAGTTACATTAACAGTTACATTAACAGTTACACTAACAGTTACACTAACAGTTACATTAACAGTTACACTAACAGTTACACTAACAGTTACATTAACAGTTACATTAACAGTTACACTAACAGTTACATTAACAGTTACACTAACAGTTACACTAACAGTTACACTAACAGTTACATTAACAGTTACATTAACAGTTACATTACTTTGAATACAGCAACATTACAGCTGGTAAATGTGAGCAGAACATGTCCACCTCATCTTCATCTCTGGGGAGATGGACTGTGTGGTTCATGTGGGCATTGTTTATCTGCTGTCATCCTCAGCCACAGCTGCCCTGGGGCAGGCTGGTCCCACCACCAACAGCTTCTCACTCACTCACTCACCATGTTCCCACATTGAGTGTCTTGCACAAGGACACAACGACAGCAAACATTGGTCAAACTGTTGACCTCCATAGATGAGCGACAGTGAGACAGGCTAACCACTCTGCCAGACGACGGGACAACAGCAGGACACATTGTTCTGCGGGGGGCTGGATGGCTTGTTGCTCTAATGCAGCATGATTTAATAGTGAAAGTATAATTGCGGAGGCTGGTTCCCAGCGCGGTCGTGGTAACATGAGTCAGGGGGGGCAGAGCATGGTTCAAGTGCCTGTATTGTGCACTGATTCTCCCAGGAGCGGCCACAATAGAGCTTTGTGCCACAGACAGAGTACCTGAGTGAGGAGGCTCCCACTGGACTGTGGCCCTCTGCTCCCAGGCGCTCTGCCGGGGCGGGGCTTATGTCAGGGGGAGCAAACTGTCATATTAGTCTCCCATTAAGGCTTTGTGCAGGTATTCTGTCAGGTTCCTTGCATGTGCTCACCTAGAGTCAATCAAAGAGCTGAATCTGCTTTGGTTTGATTACTCACTTCTTACAGGTTTAACAAAGTCAGTACCGGGTCACCTTCACTTAAACTATTGACTCTACCTGGGGCAAAAAGGACAATATCGGTCCAGACTGATTTTTTTTTCTCTCTAGCCTCTGTGTCCCGTCTCTCCTCTGTCTCCCCGCCCTCTCTCTCCCCTGTTCCCCCTCTCTCTCTCCCATCTCCCCTCTCTCCCCTCTCTCTCTCTCTCCCATCTCCTCTGTCTACCCTCTGTCTCTCTCTCCCATCTCCCCTCTCTCTCCTCTGTCTCCCCTCGCACTCTCTCTCTCCCATCTCCCCCTCTCTCCCCTCTCTCTCTCTCTCCCATCTCCTCTGTCTACCCTCTGTCTCTCTCTCCCATCTCCCCTCTCTCTCCTCTGTCTCCCCTCGCACTCTCTCTCTCCCATCTCCCCCTCTCTCCCCTCTCTCTCTCTCTCCCATCTCCTCTGTCTACCCTCTGTCTCTCTCTCCCATCTCCCCTCTCTCTCCTCTGTCTCCCCTCGCACTCTCTCTCTCCCATCTCCCCCTCTCTCCCCTCTCTCTCTCTCTCCCATCTCCTCTGTCTACCCTCTGTCTCTCTCTCCCATCTCCCCTCTCTCTCCTCTGTCTCCCCTCGCACTCTCTCTCTCCCATCTCCCCCTCTCTCCCGTCTCCTCTCTCTCTCCCCATCTCTCTCCCCTGTCTCCCTTCCCCATCGCCCCCTCTCTCTCCCTCCCGTCTCCCCTGTCCCATCTCCTCTCTCTCTCTCTCTGTCCCATCTCCCCTCTTTCTCCCCCATACCTCCCTGCCCCTCCTGTCATGTCTCCTCTCAGCAGGAGCATGGTGCTGTGATGGAGCGCTCACCTGTCAAAGCCTGTGTCATACGCACATAACTCTTCACTGTCACCAGTAATTATCCGGCACCAGACCAGGACGTACACCGCACCGCTTCACTGACATAATGCATGAAGTCAATATGTGACAAATACCACCAGCTATGCTTAGCTTCCACCTTTTAGGCTTATTAGGCAGGATTAAAAAGATCATTTAACAAAAGTCCAACACTCACTCATCCCTGACTTTATGTGAGTAAAAGCAAGGCAAGGTGTGTTTCTCCCAAATGCATTTTGGGCCATCAAACGCCTCGAGTTGCAAGAACAATTTTATTGCAGACGCCTCTGAGCGTAGATGTGTCGCGGGGAGCTCGTGCCTGGAGAAAGACTACTGTCGGAGATGACTTCCTGTGATATTCTGGGTCATCTGGAAATCTAAAAATGAAGAGTTCATTTGCCACAGCAGATATCTCTGAATTTTTGTCAGAATCATTTTGGATATTTGTCACTGTACTCTACAGATGACACTAGTGAAGCTTAAGTTGAGTAAATTTGATTACGTATTCTGTGTTTGCAGATGAACTCTTCAAATACACCCATTGTCTACATCGGGGTTCCCAAAATGTTCCCCAGACCTCTCTCCTCGGAAATCAAACGTGTTCATTTTCACTGAGACTACCTGGAGACTTATCTTCAGAGGATGTCTCGGAGACATCGACTCTAGTCTCCAGGCCGGTGAGTTAGACCCTTAGAAAAGCCCGGTATACATTGAGGCGATGTCACTGTGTCTGAGAGGCCGGGGCCCGGATAGCCGCTCTGCCATAGTAAGACAAAGAGGACATGGACACAACGCTCACAGAGTCTAACCCACAACCTCCTTTCTGAGAGCCACGTGGTCGTCCCTCGCTCCGGTGGATTGATTAATGATCCTCACCAGTGCAGTTGTGGGGTCCGCTGAGGAGACGTCTGGACAGTGTTCCGTCCCTGCCATGGCGCACATGCGGGGGGGGAGCGGGTCCAACCGGTGGTCACCTGTCCCCCCCTCAAACACAGACCCCTCTGTGCGCGCCGACGGACAGGATAATGAACAGGAATTAATAGTGTTTTATTAAGACATCTGGCCTGAGTTTACGTGTCCACAGTTACGGCTAATCAGCACCCGAGTCCGAGAGAAGAAGAAAAATATCCAAACGAAGACAAAGAGTTGCTGGTCATTTATTACGGTCGTTTTAATCCAAGTCGTCAAAACATTGTCAATATTTTAAGGGAAACATAACATGAAAAATGTTTGGAGCTCTTAACCATATTATAAGCCCTATTCGCAGGAGTAGAATTTAGCCTGGTGAGACCAGAATGGTTCCCCTCTGTATTTTTTATACATCGTGGAATCAGTCTGGACCCCCGCCTCCGGTGGCGATGTCCGCAAAAATAAATCGTTCCCGTGCAATCAGATGAGTTTATTTTTGTCACGTGTTGTTCACGAGCAGCGTCGCTCACGGGACGCGGAAGTCCCTCAATAACAAACGAACGGTGCACGAGCGACAGAAAGCGTGTCTCCAATAAATGACCAAAAACACATCGACAGTGGTGAGTCTGGATGTTTCCAGGCTAAGAAGAATTACCAAGGGATTACAAAATTCGGTTTATTTTTTCATCCATTTAAAAAGTATAAAAGAGAAAAACTACGACGATACAGACGTAAACCGGAAGTACAGCCCTATTGTCATGGCAACGGTGGACAGACCAACGTGGAGACTCTCGGGGAAAGTTTGGATGCATGCGTTTGGTGCAAAGTGTAGATAGAGCAGGCTGTTTTAGAGCGAATGGATTAAAGGAGAACGTTTTATGAGAGGAGCAAAACCCCACAGACGTGACGCTGATGTCGGAGTGTGCGCCACAGTCTCGTGAATTGTGAATTACTGATATTGCTGATCCCATGCGAAGGCCCTTAAACATACTGATGTCCTGGAGTCATTTCAGCTTTACCGAAATGCCCAGGTAATTCTAAACTTAATTCTAAACCTAATCCCGTGCAAATATGTGTAGAGAGTTTTAGATACAGACGGCCACCTAAGATACCTGTTGTAGGAAAGAAAACTTGCTCTGGGAACCATTATTTTTTCACTTGTTTTCTCTCTATATGTATTTATATAGAACATACTATATGTTTTGTGGCAGACTACAAACATATTGAGCAAATAAAGAATTGGTTCAGAATTGACTCCTTGTGAATGTTCCTGGAAAATTTCTTGCCCCAGCACATTGAGGATGGGTCAAATGCAGAGAACACATTTCTCTACAGAGATTAGTAAAGGATAACTTAACTTAGGGAGATCCTGGATCTACATTCTATGGCAATGCATAATACAGTAGTAGTAGTAGTAGTAGTAGTAGTAGTAGTAGTAGTAGCAGAGGTAGTGCAGAAACCAACCCCTCCACATGGTGCACTATGGACCCATTCTATTGAGTTGGGGATGGTGACTAACAGGGCTCTGGCGACTACTGCAGTAACCAGCCTGTATACTGCAGTAACCAGCCTGTATACTGCAGTAACCAGCCTGTATACTGCAGTAACCAGCCTGTATACTGCAGTAACCAGCCTGTATACTGCAGTAACCAGCCTGTATACTGCAGTAACCAGCCTGTGAATCTCTACATGGGGCCAGACAGAACCAGGTAAGCAGTATCAGCGAGACACCAGAAAAGAAAGGCATCTTATCTCCAAAGCCGTAAAGAGGACTGCTCCCAAGTACTGTTAAAATGAGGAGCGCGTGAGGAAATCAAATACCATACAAGACATTGGGGCGACAGTGGTGCAGATAGTTGAGCTAGTCACCTTGTGACCGGAAGGTCAGTGGTTCGAAACCCGCAGGTGCACATTGTTGTTGTGTCCTTGGGCAAAACACTTCACCCACCTTGCCTCCAGTGTCTGGCACTGGTGTATGAATACGAGTGTGATTGGGTGGTTCCTTGAAGAGCGTTGAGCCTTTTTTCGAGAGTCCTGTATTTCAGCTGAAGTTATCTATTTGTTTTTCTTTTCATCCACAATGTTCCTGCCAACAACAGAGTCCTGCATTTTCCACTTAGAGTTTGAACACTGCTGATTGACACTCCTTGTATATCTTTCTTATAACCCTTTCCCATTTTATACAGTTCAACTACCCTTCTTGCAGATCCTCTGACAATTCTTTTGCTTTCCTCATGACTCAGAAAACAAAAACATCAGTGCAGCACTGGATGAAAGATGTAAGGGTCTGTCAGGAGCCCAACAACTCACTGACCTTTTATACACACACAATAATTACATACACAGGTCACAGGGGAGGATGGTTACCTTTAGCAGCCATTCAAACCCGTTTGTGTCGACTGGTGTGCACATTATCAGGCCAAGATCACATGGGTAAAGGGGCTGGGCAATTCATCGAATTTTAATCTAATCGCGATTTTAATAAAGGTCGATCTCAATAACCGTGTGGTGCATTTTAATCGACAGGAGAATAGGCCAATCCTGTCACAATCTGAAAAAAAATAAGAATGGCACAATGCTGCAGTACCTGTCAAGTCAATCCCTGGGAATACTCGGCCCAAACAAACAGGAAGCACAGGATGGCACATGCAGCAGCAAGGAGAGGACCTGGTGATTTTAAGTGTAAATGAAGCTACAAAGTTGTGCTAACTCGTCTAATGGGCTAAACAGAAACCGGACCAGGAGGCGCGCACGGGGATGAAAAGTTTCCCTTTGAAGAGGAAAACTATCGATCACTATTTGGGCCATGTGGACTATTTTTAGGCTGCTGCTGTGGATTAGCTGGACTTCTAACAGTGATTTGCTTTTATACTCCTGTTTACTAGTATTTCTTTATGTACATATTAAGTTGTTAGCACTTCACTCCATAAATCGTGGCTTTGTGAGGCTCTGCATAAACACAAACCATGTGCTAACCCTCGCTGTCTGCTTTGATATTCTTCAAACATTCAACTTTTTTGCGTCTCCTTTGCAGATGGTTGGTTTGTTGTTGTGAGGGGATTTTTTACTGAGGCTAGAAGTTTGTTTTGCTGTTGAGTTAGATGCACTTTTCAGTCTGGCAGCAGCATTAGTTCACTTGCTATAGTCCAGGAAAGACCACATTTATAGTTTTTTTTCTTTAAAACTAAAAAAATCGAATCGATAATCAAGATTGACCAATATAGGGAAAATAATGATTTATTTTTTTATTTTTTATTGCCCAGCCCCACCAGGGTGTGTAAACTTTTGATCAGGGTCAGTTTAGAAAAACATTGCTGTGGGAAGTACCGCTGTTTTGCAAATATTTCAGTCTCTCAATGTGCAAAACTGATGGAGACAAACCCCAAGGACTTACAGCAGTAATCGCAGCAAAAGGTGGCGCTACAAAGTATTAACTTAAGGGGGCTGAATCATTTTGCACGCCCAATTTTTCAGTTGTTTATTTGTTAAAAATGTTTGAAATATCCAATAAATTTCGTTTCACTTCATGATTGTGTCCCACTTGTTGTTGGTTCTTCACAAACAATTACAGTTTTATATCTTTATGTTTGAAGCCTGAAATGTGGCAAAAGGTCGAAAAGATCAAGGGGGCCGAATACTTTCGCAAGGCACTGTATATGACAAGGATATGAAGAAAGATCATGTATAAGACAAAGATTGGATCATACGCACAGAGACCCAGTGAGGTTCTTTCTCTGGCAAACAACTGCCTGCAGGCCACAGTGGTGAAGCAGGTTGTTTTGTGATCGCAAGGTTGGGGGTTTGAATCCCGTCTTTCCGTCAGGTGCACATTACTGGTGTGTCCTTGGGCAAGACACTTCCTTACCTCCAGTGTCTGACACTGGGTGAGTGGTACCTCACTGTAAAGCACTGAATACTTCATGTCGCTATATAAGTTGTGACCATTGAACTGCCAAGTAGGAGTAGTGGGTGTGATAATGAGTATGCTACATGTATTGACCCGTGGAAACGAGGTGTTTTGAAGATTGAACCAGTCAGACAGTACTAATGATTTTGATTCTCGTTTGTTCTGTCTTTAGACAAAGCCAATTTGATGGTTTTGTTTCTGCTTCTGTGGACATTACCAGCATGAGCTAGACAACACGCCTTCAGGCCCGACTCCTTTGTTAACAAACACATTTGACTTTTTTAATAACTTTCCTAATATCAGTATCGCTGCAGCCTCAGCCTCTCCGAGTGTGCCTCTCCGTGATTGTGCACGGCGTGTGAGTGTGTGCGGTGTGATTCTGAAACAGGAGCGATCTCCAGTGCGCCGCTGATTGTTCTTCTCCTTCACTGACTTTTACAGCCAAATGCACAGCGCTGTTTACACACAAGGCTCACAAAATGGGTTGCAGTGTTTAACTCGAATGACTCCATTTTACAAAATGAAAAACATAACTAAGTTGGAAGCTGTGATGAATAGTTTATTGAATCGAGTGTTGTGCAGACCCTGGCAGATAGAGGGATGAGGGGAGAGAATTAGGACTGTGCAATATCATCGCTAAATTACTGTTATCACAATATCAGGTGGTACAACATCCATCACAAGAAGCCACAATATCGCAGAATCATTTCCATCTGACTAAGTTCTGCACACTCATGCAAACATGCCTGATAAATGGAGTTTGTTAACTTAAGTCCGGGTGCAGGACTGCAACTCACGTCAGGGGTGGATGAAAGGCCTGAAAACGACAACGTTCTCCTTCAATCGCCATCTTTGCTTGTTTATTCAAGTTTCTTTTATTCTGTTTTTAGGTTGTGGTCCTTGTGAGTGAACTTTAAAAAATGTGCAAACATTTTTCGTCCTTTTTTAGTAAGGCTGGGATAAAGTATCGTTTTGCAATATATGTCTTTGTTATGATATGCGTATCGTATCAGAAGCCATGTATCACTATACAATACTTTTGATATTCAACTCAGTTCCAGAAAATAAAAAGAAGACCAATGTGACTAAAAGTTGATACCTGTTTAGGTGCTGATTGGTTTAAACAAAAGTAGAGATTTTTACAATCTGTCTGTGTTTGTGTTTTACTCAAAGTCTGACTGATTAATATTTGTTATAACCTATATTCTTTATTCTAAACAGAATGCTCAACTGAGTGTCAAAACAAATCATAAGAACTGACACTCATCTGGTTTCCGTCACCATGCTGTTGCTATGCTGTGACATCACCTGCATACCCCATTCGCTGCACATGGTCCAGTGTGCTATATCTGTTTTGTGCACTTGTTTCATTGGCAGGCGAGAGGAACTGGCCCAGACGCTGGAGATGATTACTCACTGCCCCAGGGCTCTCAGCTGTGAGAGGAGAGAGCAGCTTCACAGAGGGGGGCAGTCAGACACCCACCAGAAAGGGCAGAGGAGCAGGGGCCAGCTGACACACACCCACATGAGACAGTGACAACATCTCAACTGCTACTTCCTCTGTCCTTTTCAAAAGCACGCGTCTGCTGCCCTCCACACAGCCAGCTCTTTGGTTTTCCACGGCCGCGGTTGTTTATCTGACACTTAAACCTGCGTTCCACTTGGAGCCAGCTTTAGAACGATGTCTCCTCTGGAACTTCGGTCTAGATTTTCTGCATGGAGTTTGCATGTTGCATAGGTTTCCTCCGGATGCTCTGCTTTCCACTACCACTAAAAACATACACAAATCCCCCAGCAGGTGATTCTGACCATTAGCCTGTCTCCACATCTGGACATGAGCCCCCACTGAGATGGAAAACTGACTGAGACTGAGAGTGTAAATGGATAAACTTTGACAAGGGTTTACACACTGCATTCCAAATTATTATGTATATCAATCAATCAATCAATCAAATGTTATTCATAAAGCGCTTTTCATACCGAAAGGTATCACAAAGTGCTTTACAGATTACAACATTTAAAACAATATGCCCCACATCATATATATATATATATATATAATTAGGACTAACTAAATAGATTCAGTTAAAAGCTAAACTAAAAAGGTGGGTCTTGAGCCTGCTCTTAAAAACATGAACGTTCTCTGTGGTCTTGAGCTCCTCCTCAGGTCGTTCCAGAGGCGAGGGCCATAATATTGGAAAGACGCCTCGCCGTGAGTCTTTCTGTTGACTTTAGGAATAACTAGGAGACCCCTGCCGGAGGAGCGAAGGGCCGCGAAGGTTCATAAGGTAAAAGCAGTTCTGAAAGATATGAAGGACCAAGACCATTAAGACATTTAAAAACCATTAAAAGAACTTTAAAATCGATCCTGAAACACACGGGGAGCCAATGCAGCGACTCTAAAACCGGTGTAATGTGGTCCCGCCTCCTGGTCTTCGTCAGGACACGAGCTGCTGAATTTTGTAAAAGTTGTAAACCTGAGATACTCTTTTTGGGAAGACCAGAAAGCAGGGCATTACAGTAGTCAATACGACTGGTGATAAAAGCATGCATGAGCGTCTCCGTGTTGGCCCGAGAGAGAATGGGATGGACTCTGGCTATGTTCTTTAGATGGTAAAAACCTATCTTTGTGATATTCTTAATGTGTGGAATTAAAGTCAGCTCAGAGTCAAACATCACACCCAGGTTCTTCACCTGTGAGGAAGGATTAAAAGACAATGACTGTAGTTTGGGTAAAGGTTTCTCTCTCTGGGCCTTAGAACCGATGACTAACCAGGACAGTTTTGTCCTGGTTAAGCTGGAGAAAGTTTTCTGCCGTCCAGGATTTGATATCTAAAAAGTGCATCCATTGGCCTGGTGTCCTCAGGAGACATGGAGATGTCCATCCATCCATCCATCTTCTTCCACTTGTTCGTTGCCGGGTCGTGGGGGCAGCTGTTGGAGCTGCACCAGCCCCTATGGCTCCTCCTGCAGGTGGTGGGTCCACAGAAGGACGGCCTCACGATTCTAACTGTTCCTGTTGGTACATGGAGATGTAAATGATTTTTTTATAGATTTTTTTAATTATCAACTCAAATGACAGTCTGGCATAATCTTCAAGCCTTTAACTGTTAGAGGATAATTTGTGTGTCTGCGTACACTGGTGTATGAATGAGAGTGTGAATGGGTGAAGCCCCTTATGAGAGACCAACAGGCCCGGTTAGAACCATGAGGCCGTCCTTCTGTGGACCCACCACCTGCAGGAGGAGCCATAGGGGCTGATGCAATGTGATTTGGGCCGCTCCAACAGCTGCCCCCACGACCCGGCAACGGACAAGTGGAAGAAAATGGATGGATGGCTGGATGGCATATGGCACTGAAATACAATTTGCATAATAATTTGGAATGCAGAAAAAAAAAAGAAATCGGCTCATATTTCCTTTCTTAAGATTTACACATTTTTCATCAAACAGAGGAAACAGAACTGTACAACACAAGACACTTTTGAGCAAAAATTTCATCCAAAACAGCAACTGACTAGGTTTTCGACCATCATTTTGGTATATTAAATTAACGTTTCTAAATTTTGAAAGCGTGGAGAGCTCTGTGGAATCGCCTATATGGGAGCACCAGTGGTTGTAGATCGCTGCTGTCTGCCCGGTTCTATCCAGAGACGATGAACTTTGCTTGTTGAATGGCGTCAGTGAAAGTGTTCTGGACCTTAAATGGTAAGCCGTTCTCTAAAGTGGCTGAGTTCAAGTCCAAAAGTCATCAAAGCACTGGCCACTGGCAGAAGGAAATGCTTCTTGGGTGGAGTGAGTGGAGAATGGTCTGTGGAGGGGTTTCGTGCGGGGTGTCCTGGCCCAGCTGCCTGAACCCCCCCCCCCCCCACACACACACACACACACACACACACTCCTGCCTGCGCCCTGTGATGGATGATGTTGACGTTCCAAATCGCAGTACAGCAGCTCTAATGGTCGTCTGCAGATTGGCCGTACAGATAGCAGGAAGTGTGTCGGCGGGGGCACGGGGGGAAAAGGACATGTTCTCATAAACTTTTGGAGGTACAGCAATTCAAAGACCTAACCAGTGTTTCCAAGACCTGACCAGTGACCACTTTATTGTCCACCTCGGTGGAAATTTGTCTTTGGTTCACCATCACAGTCACAAAAACACAAAGTTACAATAGACAGGACAGACTGTATCAAAGACAATAAGTTCATGATAAAAAAACAAAAACAATTGTGCTGCATACTAACGCTTATTCAGCAGGTTTATTTCATTAGGCACAAATAAGCCCTTGTACACCTTCTTTGTAGCTAAAGGCACCCTGTAGCGGCACCCAAAGGGCATCAGACTAAACTCATCAAACAAGGGATGAGTCACTGACGATGGATTTTGCAGCTCTATGAAGAGCTTGTTTTGGTTTTCCACAGTGAGATACCCAAACCACGGGGTGATATTAAAAATAAGAACACTTTCAATCAGACTGACATAGACCCGCTCAAGAATGTGTAGGCTAAAAGACCTGACCAGCGTTTCAAAGACCAGACCAATGTTTCAAAGACCTGACCACTGTTTCAAAGACCTGACCACTGTTTCAAAGACCTGACCAGTGTTTCAAAGACCTGACCACTGTTTCAAAGACCTGACCACTGTTTCAAAGACCTGACCAGCGTTTCAAAGACCTGACCAATGTTTCAAAGACCAGAGCAATGTTTCAAAGACCTGACCAGTGTTTCAAAGACCTGACCAGTGTTTCAAAGACCTGACCAGTGTTTCAAAGACCTGACCACTGTTTCAAAGACCTGACCAATGTTTCAAAGACCAGAGCAATGTTTCAAAGACCTGACCAATGTTTCAAAGACCTGACCACTGTTTCAAAGACCTGACCAGTGTTTCAAAGACCTGACCACTGTTTCAAAGACCTGACCACTGTTTCAAAGACCTGACCAGCGTTTCAAAGACCTGACCACTGTTTCAAAGACCAGAGCAATGTTTCAAAGACCTGACCAGTGTTTCAAAGACCTGACCAGTGTTTCAAAGACCTGACCAGCGTTTCAAAGACCAGAGCAATGTTTCAAAGACCAGAGCAATGTTTCAAAGACCAGAGCAATGTTTCAAAGACCAGAGCAATGTTTCAAAGACCAGAGCAATGTTTCAAAGACCTGACCAGTGTTTCAAAGACCTGACCAGTGTTTCAAAGACCTGACCACTGTTTCAAAGACCTGACCAGTGTTTCAAAGACCTGACCAGCGTTTCAAAGACCAGACCAATGTTTCAAAGACCAGAGCAATGTTTCAAAGACCAGAGCAATGTTTCAAAGACCTGACCAGTGTTTCAAAGACCTGACCAGTGTTTCAAAGACCTGACCACTGTTTCAAAGACCTGACCAGTGTTTCAAAGACCTGACCAGTGTTTTTCGAGGACCTGACCACTGTTTCAAAGACCTGACCAGTGTTTCAAAGACCAGACCAATGTTTCAAAGACCAGACCAATGTTTCAAAGACCAGACCAATGTTTCAAAGACCTGACCAGTGTTTCAAAGATCGGACCAGTGTTGTAAGACCTGACCAGTGTTTCGAGGACCTGACCACTGTTTCAAAGACCTGACCAATGTTTCAAAGACCTGACCAATGTTTCAAAGACCAGACCAATGTTTCAAAGACCTGAACAGTGTTTCAAAGATCGGACCAGTGTTGTAAGACCTGACCAGTGTTTCGAGGACCTGACCACTGTTTCAAAGACCTGACCAATGTTTCAAAGACCTAATCAGTGTTTCAAAGACCTGACCAATGTTTCAAAGACCTGACCAATGTTTCAAAGACCAGACCAATGTTTCAAAGACCTAATCAGTGTTTCAAAGATCGGACCATTGTTGTAAGACCTGACCAGTGTTTCGAGGACCTGACCACTGTTTCAAAGACCTGACCAATGTTTCAAAGACCTAATCAGTGTTTCAAAGACCTGACCAATGTTTCAAAGACCTGATCAGTGTTTCAAAGACCAGACCAATGTTTCAAAGACCTGATCAGTGTTTCAAAGACCTGACCAATGTTTCCCAGATCAGACTAGTGTTGTAAGACCTGACCAATGTTTCAAAGAAATTACCAGTGTTGTAAGACCTGAGTGTTTCAATGACCTGACCAGTGGGTTGCTAGATCCACAGGCTATAACCATAATGCACTGCAATCATTCTAGTTTAATTAATTCTGATCCAAATACTCGAAATCTGTAGGGCAAAACCTATTTTGCAGAAATCCCACAGTCTGGTTTAGGGCCAAAATTCAGAAATTTAGACCTATTCACTTTTATTACAGTGTCCACTTAAACATACACTTTACAACATCTCTTTATTCATCTGCACTAAAACTTTAGTGGTTTACATATTTTCTGCTCGGACCAGGTCTGTGCTCTGTCTCGTGTAAGAGCACTCTGGTTTCTGAGTCTGAGCGAGTGACTCGCTCAGACTCATGTCTCCATGACATGAGTCTTTTTCTTCTCTTTTCCTCAGAACAAAGTTTGTACAGGATCTCATTCGTGAGTAGGGATGGGTACCGTTCGTTTTTTTTCGATACCACTACTTTAACGGTACCTGCTTTTCGGTGCCGGTTCCTTAACGGTACTTTTTTGGTACCTATGTCATTTTAATTCAATTAAAATAACGTGTATAAAAGGAAAAAGTCCTAAAACCGCAAAACAGAAGCTCCACAGGTCGCAGCAGCGTCACCTGTAACTTCATGTTTTGAGCACAATTTCCACTTAAGCAGTGATAAAAAGAAATAAAGGACGTTATTACCTCCTGAGCTGCAGAGACAGATCCACATCAGGACACGGGTTTCTTTCGGATAAACTTTTCTAAACACACTGCGCTTTGACGAAGCACTTTCCCGCCAAAGATCCTTACATGGTGTGAGCGCTCACTCTGCCACTAATAATGTACAACAACTGTACAAAAAATGTCTAATACAGAGTGAGCGCTCACACTTTTCCACAAACAATCTTTGATATTCCTCTCGCTGCAGCTGCTTGTAAAGTTGTAAACAACAGCTCGTAAACTCAGCCTCCGGGTCTGTGGCTAAAGGTAAACACGTCTTTCTTGTTGTCACTGCTCTGTTTTGTTTTTCAATTTGCCTAAAAACTCAAGTTTCTCATTCAGTCCTGGTTTATAATAACTGGTTTAGTTTGACTCTGGGTTTTACAACCGGTGTAAGTCCTGGACCTGGTTTAGTCCTTGCGCAGACCGCGGCTGAGCCGTCTCTATTACAAATGTTTAGTACGTTATAGCTTTGCTTCTCTTTAAGTTATAGTTTTAAGTTATAGTTTTGCTTCGCTCCATTTGCGCTGAAGCGGCTCATTATCTGCGCACACGTTCATGTTTTTTTTAGACTCGCTGCGGGTCATATATTGACTTCTGGAGAGAAAAAGAACCGAAAGTTGGCACCGAAAGAATTTTAGTTTTTCGATACCACCCCCGACCGGAGCTTTTCGGTCGGTTCCAAGTAGGCACCGTTTAACGGTACCCATCCCTATTCGTGAGCAGGTGTTTTTTCTTTTTTCTTTAAATAAGACCTAGGCCCCTCCCTGTAGGAGGGAACAAGACTTATCTTGTGCATTTTTAAATTAAAATGACTCCTTAACCCTTTTGCATGCTGGGTCTTTGCACAAGAATGTTTCCTAAACAAATCAGTTTTTAGATGTCTTTGGAAGGCAGTCCAGAGAGTGCAGGTCAAGAGGGATTTTGTTCCAAAATTGTGACGCAACAGAAGGATTGCTCTCCTTAAGTTGTACAGTAAGTGTGTGGAATCATCTGCTCTTTCTGCCCAGACAAATTCAAACTTCAGCTGTAGAGGCTTCATTAGCTCTCAAAAAATTGGGACAACGATTTAAAATTGCAGCTGTTCCCATTGGCCTTCCTGGAGTTGTCAGTTGTGAAGCCAGACCCTGTGTAAAACCTTGGCATATTGATTTCACGACATTTGTAAAAGGCTTTGAGGCTTTGAAATCACCTAAAGGTACATTAACAGCAGTGGCGACTGGTGATTGAGTTGCATTGAGTTGCCCTGTATATGAAATGCGCGGTATAAATAAAGTTGCCTTGCCGTGATGTGAAAACCTGGGGGGGGCGCTGTCGCTTATACCTACTTTCAATTATATTTTAAAAGATACTTATAAACATTGTTTTTAACCTAAAAAAGAAAGTGGGTTTATTAATTTATGGGGAATATTACAGTTGCAGAAAGACACCGCTGAACAATAAATAAATAACGTTTCACCTCTCATCCGCTACAGTCCGCTGATGAAGCATCTTCATTGAAGATGAAATGAATTTGACTTTTGGAAAATTTGTTTTCTAACAATTAATTATACAAGTGCAAAGATAATATTTGATACATATTTGTGTTTTGTACCAACAGAACCAGAATAAGTATTAGACCCAGACCTGCTTTGGTTCCATTATGAGCCTCAGAGCCACAGGTTTAAACGTGTAAACTGTCAGACAAATGATCTAGTCACAGATAACAGCGTAGCTTACTTTTGATGAATCCTTCCAAGTCTGCAGCTCATCCTCAGTGAATGAATGACATTCCACTCGCAGCGTCTGTCGCTCCTCACGGTCCTAAATCTTCTCTCCATCGAATGTCCACGTCCTGGGACATAACTGTCTGTCCAAGTCAGCGAGGGTTGTCCGTAAGTTTGAAATAAACAAGCAGTAGCTAAAGCCGTTTATTATAATAGATCCATGGTAAAGCAGACGAGTGAGTTAGCATCGTAACGCTACCTCCAGAAAAGTCCCCTTAGACATGACGAAAGTTAACCTCCTGTCAGGCATCAACACAAAGCTTCTCCCATCTCTCAAATGATTTGTTTTTCCTCCCCAGGGTTCGTACGTGAGCTCAGCTCTGCTACTCGTATATTGTTTACAGAACCGAAACCTCCGCCATTGGCCGACACTGGCTAGCTACGGTGACATATTAAAATGATTGACCGCGTCCGTTGTCCAACTACATCAGACAAAAGATACAGTAGCGAATAGTAATTGGCTGCTAATCAAAGTGGGAGTGTCTAGGGCGCCCCAGGACAAAAAATAACCGACCACTAAGGGAGAAGCCTACATTTACCGACGACTTACAACGACTTATTTACTTGTAGGGAGACAATGCATTCAGACACAGTACTAACTGAATAAAAACCCTTTTTAAATAAATCTCTGAAAGGCTTTTCAGCAAAATATAATGCAATATTTGGTTTTATTGATATAAGATAATTATATTTTTAGAAACATTTTTAGAGAGGGCGGTGCCCCAGTGCCCCCTATTCTCCAGCCGCCACTGGTTCACACCTAACTGCACAAATTGCGCTGTCGTGTCTTTTTGGTCGCTGGAAAGGCTTGAAATCAGTTGCTCGCACGTGTTCACTTCAGGAGTCACTGCTGCTGCACAATTCTGTAAAAAAAACGGCGCTGTTGCTGCTGAGCACTAAGATGCTGATTCTTTGCCTGTGCTTTGGTGACAGTGGAATAGTTATGCTACCTTTCTCTGACACTTGAAGCAAACCTGGCCTCTTTCCTCCCTCCTGCCTCTCCCGGATTTTGGAGTGTGTACCTGTCTATACAGTGATCATGTCATGATAAAATCCCGTTTGAAACATGTTTATAATCCAGTGCGTTCTTCATTGCGTCCGTGAAGCGTATATCCTCTGATCTGAATGCCTGGGCTCTGGAAAGGCATTTCAAACCACAGCTGCTGCTTGTCATAAAGCTTTTCCTCCTCTTTTCTGATGGTGTCTCCGTTTCACTTGTGTCTTTATGATGTAGTAGAAGTGGTTATGTTGCTCCAAATTCAGATCTATACATTTTTCCTGAATGTGTGTTTGGACTCGTGACTCCTCACGCTGCTCTGAGCCTCTGCTTAAAGCTAATGGCTGATGTTGTTTTGCTAACTGTCCACATACGTTAGGACCAAAGGCCATTTCAAGTGTCTGTTTGTGTGTTCTGATTGGAGGAGAGTGAACAGTCCTCCATAATGGGGGTGGGACGGGTCTTTAGCACTGGTATATTCTGAGAGTGCAGTCAGATCCTGGGCATGAGTGGAGGAGTATCAGGGCTGGGGGAGCTGTAACTGTTCACACTGACCAAGCCTGTGTGGACCGACTCTTTATTACATCTATTCATTACCCCGCGCTTATTAAATCTCATGTTTTCTGTTGCCATGTGCAGCGGCCCAATGTTGGGACAGTAGTGACCAGTGGGAGCAGATAATGGCTCTCTCTCACTGCTGCCCGCATGAACAAGGCCCATTGTGGCGGGTTGCGTGCACAGACTGGGTCAGACCCCCCTCCCCTCGGACAGACGCGACAAGCCGAGGAGAAAGGCTGCTCTCATACGGACGAGCACACGAGACCGGAGCAATTACACATGAATCCACCCAGCTACAGACTATTGTGTTCCACAACACTGTGGGGGGACGGACGGGGGCAGAGTGGTTAGCACCTCAAAGCAAAGCGTTCTCTTTCTTGTGGGGGTTTGTCTCTCCCTTTCTTTCCTAAAACATGCACATTAGGTTTTTCCTCCAGTTCTGTCACTGATGGCCATACCCAGTTTACCTTTTTTCCATTCCATTGCAGCAAAAGGGGGTTCCACAAAGTATTGAGTCATGCTGTATGAATACTTATGCACGCCCCACTTTTCACTTTTCACTTTTCTATTTTTTGTAAAATAACAGAATCATGTATCATTTTGCTTTCACTTCACAGTTGTCTGTTACTTGTGAACTTTCAGTAAAAAAATTCAATATAAAATCTTTACGTTTAGGGTTGTTAACATGACACAATGTGCAAAAGTTCAAGGTGTATTAGTACTTTCGAGAGGCACTGTATGTGAGATATTCTGACAGATCTTTCTCAACTTGGAGGGAGACAAATCTAATTTATGAACAGCCTTGGCATTTACAGAACAGCCAATTAAAGTCTTGATATGATCCTGCTAAGTTTGTCTGAAATCTGAAATCTCTACTCCTGCCTCCGGGAGAAGACTGCACTCATCTCTTCAGTGCTTTATGCACTCGCGTGTTCAGTCAGACAGCTTCTGTCAGTCTCCCCCAGGGGAAACTGAAGCTACTAACGTAGTTTACCACCACTGAGTGAGGAGTGAATGTAAAATGCTCTCATGTAAAGCGCTTTGTGACCATGTCTGTGAAAGGCGCTATATAAATAAAGATCTTCTTCTTCTATATGTAAGGATTAAACAACGAGGAGACGTGCATTAAACAGTTATAATGCACGTCGCGGAGTCAAGAACACCAGCGGAGTGCGTTATAACTGTTTAATGCACGGCTCTGAGTTGTTTAATCCACTTATACATTTTGCAACAAATGTTTTTTTTTTTTCATTTACTAAAGTGGCTAAATATGTCAGACTACAGGCACTATTTTCTGTGGGTTTGTAGCCGGTCTGACACTGTCTCAGAGCGAGCCATTCTGTCGCTGCAGCGAGGATCTCCATTAACAAAAACAGCCTGCATCGTCAGAATCACAACACAACAGGACTACACATACGTGCACTTTTCTGTGGAAGTACACACCGCTAGTAGGCGGCACCCCTGGGCACGAGTTATTTCACTTTTTAAGCTGTTCAACCTGTTTATGGAAACAGCTGCAGTGGAGTCCGCTTACCTTTGTCACACGAACTGAAACTTTTATGACTGACTTTACTAATCTAACCAAATATGTGCAGGGGTCATTTTATGTAGGTGTGTAAATAATGAATAGTGCCTTAACCGTTTTCAAGAGAAATGGAAAGCTAATATTTTATTAACAGTAGGGTACAAACACACAAAACAGTGAACATTTCAATCAATTACAAAAAAAAAGCAATACAAATAGGTAAATCCATCAAGAATCTTAAATCTTGAATCCAATATGATCCACAAAGTACAAACTTCGCTTGAACATTCATGTCTTTGGGCCATGCAAATGTCTATTACCGAGTAGAAACCAATAAAACATGTCAAGTCTATCATGTTAGTGATTGGTGCATGGTGTAAGACATTAACAAGCAGATTTACCCTTTAGCGTGGGATGGCTCCCTGGTTGACCATGCAACTAAATCCCAAATAGTGTCCCAGTTTTTTAGTCAGAAAATCTGGTCACCCTAACCTCCTTACATAATCCATAATGTACGGAGAGCTGGAGAGATCGCCTTACATACTGTACCCGTAATGTTCTTGTGGACTTGCTGATATAATGTTGCACTGTCTTTGTGGCCGTTACATATTTGTTTGTGCCGCTGTACTGAACAGGGAGGTCGCTGCCGTATTATTCTGTGTGTATTCCGCTCTGTCCTTGGCTGCTGTTTCCCGTGTGTCACTTTTGCGACGGTAAAATGACCCACACGTTTCCTGTGTGTCCACAATTGGTCTTAAAAAACATGTTTGATTTGCTTCGACCGGAGTCTAGTCGCATCTTTCTGCCGCCCACATTACACAAATGGAA
This sequence comes from Proterorhinus semilunaris, assembly GCA_021464625.1. NCBI lineage: Eukaryota > Metazoa > Chordata > Actinopteri > Gobiiformes > Gobiidae > Proterorhinus > Proterorhinus semilunaris. The sequence goes on along the minus strand of CM038360.1, from coordinate 31,960,609 downwards.
CGCGAGTCCAGTCATTGACCCTCCCACAGTACGAGACACGATCCTCTACGACTGCATTCAGCTCGTCACGACTCAGGGAGACTCACCGAGAATGAGAGAAAACTTGTGTTGTGTGTGTGCTCAGCTTAACATCATGTCAAGTCTAAGTGTGTGCTTTACATGTGGTGGAACGGGCAGTAGAGCTCTCTTAACGGAACAATGCAGTCTCTTATTGAGGTCCAAACATATTTTGACAGATTTGTTGTCACCACAGAGCTTTGCATTACCACATTTTACGAAAACAATCATAGGAAAATAAATGCACGGACCCCATTTCCTCCACACTGTGATATGTTGGCTGGGTACAATTTGCGGCACATACTGGGCTGCGGCTCCTCGTGTCCAGATGTTTCTCATATTGTGCACAAATAAGGCGGGTTCTGCTGGAGTCCAGGTCCAAACACGAACGTGCCAGCAGGCTTTCCATGTTTTTCCACAAACAGTAAAGTCCCTAATGGTCTTAAACGTGAAGACCGTGGGGCAGACATGACATCATGCTCCGTGAGAACCTTGGTGGACCTGACAAGCAGCACAGGCTTTCCCGAGCAGTGTTCATGTTTTGTCAAATAAAATAGTCCTCAGTCACCGCGCAGTTCTCTATTCTGCTTAGCATTACATTCCTAAATGAACATTGCACATTACAAGTAAAAGCAAACAAATAATCCTGACAAGGTATATTATCTGGCCCAAAATAAAACAAGAACATAAAAAGGGTGCACCTCGAGTGGAAAAAAACAATGCTACGTAAATGCTGCGCCATGTTTGTTCTCCACATGAAGGAAGCTCAGAGCTGTTCCTTTAGCCGTGAATGTAAACGATCTGAGGTAGAGGACTGCGCGGGACGGATTTTTAGGACTGGTCGATAGCGTCCTCTCTCGGACAGAAAAAGGCAATAATCCATCCAAGCCGTTTTCTTCATTCATGTCAAATCCATGTGAAATAGAACGTATCTGACTCATATTTATCCATTAATATTCCACTGTCTCTTGAGTTTGGTTGGTCTTTGTCACATAAATACATTATTCCCAAAGTTTAGCAAACTTTAGCAGATGTTGTCAATCTTCCAGCAGTGTGTGGACACCGGGCAGCTGACCTACTCTGGGCACGAGCAGCGGGGAGAAAGTAGTGACTTCTGTTCTGTCCGAAACACAAACCGAATCAGTGCCTTATAGTCTATAGTCAGTGTGGGCCTAAGTACAGAATGAGGGGTTCATTCACTACACACTGCGGGACACTACGGGCTTACCTGTCCCGCAGGGTTTTTTTAGCCGCCCATTCCCACGAGATTTGCGTTGGGTCCCGCCAGTCCCAATGCAGACCTCTAAAGCAAAAGTATCTTAACTAACAAGCTGCTACTATACTTTTATTGCTGGACAAACAAACTATTCTAGAGTTTGTTTTCTAATGAAAATATGGTGTCTGCTTCTCTGGGAAAGTTTTTAGTCACTAAAATGGTCCATTGTTGCAATGTGCTGTTATTAGCATAAACACAGCGGTGAAGACAGAGCAGCGTGAGCTCCTGCACATCTGGGATATGAGGTCATTTATCCACAGAGGTGCTAAATAGCGATTGCAAGCAGAAAAGTAAAAAATGCTCTTTTGTGGTCGTGCGAAGGAATGTCTAGCTGTTGAAAGTTTAAAAACATTACAAACCAGGCTTTAAAGTTGTTTTTAACGTGTCTAAAGTGCAGTGCATTCCAATGGGAAACTAGCGGCTATATGGAGGTACTACAGCAATGGCGGCCCTAGTGTCGTCGCCACAAAGTAGAGCAGCCAGCGGCCATTGGTAAAAATTGGGGCAATGACTCTGCTCCTGATCCACTTGTGCACGTTTTACTCATTTTGCACATGAGCAAACGCTCAGTAAATGACCCCCTGTATGTTTCGGCTGAGACGACCTGCAGTCCTCTCCAGTCCAAAGGCAACGGTCATGTGTTGTTTTTATTTGCTACGTCACAACGCGCATTAACGCTTATTCGCAAAAATCAAAAAACATCTCAAGTGAGCAGATCAACTTTTTAAGCGACTTAAGGGTTTCAACATTTCCAAGACACTCTTGATTCTGACATGTGGATGTATTGAAAGTGTTGATTCCACACCCCTCCACCATGTTGTCTACATGACTAATGTCATTCAGAAGTGACAACATGAAGAGGACAAACCACCAACATGTTTTTGCCACATGCGCTGGGACGAGGACATGGCGGTTTAGTCTCTCATGGAGGACATTAGCAGTCGTACGATGCCTGTGGTGTCGGACGAATAAATCTCTACGGCACACTCTGGCTCTGGCTCGCACATTATTGGTAATTTACTGCTCTGGTTCGTGCACATGTGAGAGTGTTACTGGAATGTTCCTGATTATGGCGTTGGAATGGTCCTAGAGCGGGACACAGGATTGTAGTTTTGTATGGGACGGTTGAAGCTCGTGCTCCTGCCAGTAAGCAGTGTGGTTAAGGACTCTCTGCTTTATCTACGCACCAACATCAGTATCAGACTTATCAGCTACTTAACTACTGGCAATGCAACACACAATTGTAATTAGAGTAAATACGTTTGAATACATTCTACAGAATAACTCTTCTTTATGTGTGCTCTTGTTTGATATACTCCCAGTTAGAGCAAGAGCTAAAACACGCCTTTTCTTTTCATTATGCCATCTAAATTAATATGTAAAACCCTAAATATAAGGTCAATGTGTGTGAAATAAAAGTTGTAAAGTAGACTCTGTTTATCGATTAGTTTATGTCCATAGAGTTCATGATTTCAGGATTAATGCTGTTATATTGATCTCCAGCTTCGAGATCCAGAAACGATTATTTGTCCAGTCTCTCTTCGTAACGTGGACTTCTGTCCAGCGTTGGCGAATGTCTGTTTTGTCATTACCCAAGGTGGCGAAACAGACAAAACTGAGAGACACAGGCCCTAGTTCGGTTGACCTAAAGGGGCTCTTGACCCGAGAGCAGCACTTTTAGTGTGAATCCACTTCAGGCCGGTCTAAACAGGTGGTCTCGGAGCGGCCTGAGTGGGTGTGCCGCTCGGGCCTAATAATAATAATACATCAGTTTTATATAACTCTTTTCTGGACACTCAGAGACGCTTTATATCGCATTATTCATTCACTCCATACTTGGTGGTGGTAAGCTACTATTGTAGCCACAGCTGCCCTGGGGTAGACTGATGGAAAAGAGACAACTAGTCTGAGCCATCGGACCTTCCGACCACCAACCACTCACTCACACACTACATTCACCCAGGCTTCCTTGTGTTGCACACGGTCTCCCATCCAAGTACTGACCAGGCCCTTCCTGCTTAGCTTCAAATCTGACGGGAGGCTAAAAGAATAGACTCCCCTCTTACAGTTGAGGATTAGAATAATAAACCTCTGCTTAGTTAAATGTAGGTTATATGTTGGACACATCCTTGGCACTCGTATTAGGGCCTCAAATCTGATGTGTAAATAAGACAATAGAAGTATGAGTACAAATTGGGGAAATGACTCTGCTGCTGATCCAAAGCACATTAAGCTGCATGAAACTTTCAGTATGAATGTTGTCCGTTATATAGAGTAGATTATTTTGTCCAATTCCAAATGTTTAGAAAATATAAATGCATAAACGTGTTGCATTTGAGGCATTAAAAAGAAGTATTATTTTTTGTATCGAAATGTTTTTACTAATGTGCACTTGTGACTGTGGTGTATGGTGATTATATCAAGGTAGTAGTAGTAAATGAAACCAACTAAACTGGGGACGCACGTTCTCTAGTATTTATATAACCTTTAGTTAGGAGTCCTTAGCAATCAATAATAACAGAACTGTTTCACCCACGCACAGAAACCTCACCCTGTGTTTAAATAACATTATACGATTGTTTAAAACCTGGTGTGGGTCACCAGTGCATTAGATCAGGGACATACGTAATGACAACATGTGCATTTTTTATCACCATGACGACGAAGTATAGAGCTCATCCTTTTGTTATTCTTATGTGTTCGCACAAACTGGATGCTCTTCTCTCCACTTCACCACCGCGACACAGGTTTAACATGAGCCTGCTGAATTTAGTTTACCCTCGACTTCGATTTACTCTGTAATAAAATGCTACCAAGATCAATCCATTGTGCTGTGCTGTGTGATAAAAACAACACATCAAAACTGTGAAGGCGAAAGCCAAAACAACATATGCACACACGTGTGTAATAATCCTCTGTCTTTGCTGTAAAAGCCAAAGGTCAAATGTAGAGAGCCCGGAGCAGGTCAGAAGTCCTTCATAGTCAAACTGTTGCTATTTCTCTAACCTCCACCAGACGATTCTGTAAAAGTAAGTGCTTTATTTGTCATTGTCCAAGTATACAGCGGAATAGTGTTCAGGTGTTAGTCCTGAGCCGCGCTGCTATTGTGGGTCAACCTGACCAGCATGTTTTTGGAGGAAGAGGAAACCGTAGTACAGTCTCCTCTGATCCTCTGAACCGGTGCAGCGCTTACTGGGTTTATCCCTCTTTCAGAGCGTGGTGTTCTGCACTGGTCAGCTCCTTCTACTCCTTCCTCCTGCGCACCTCCCTCCGCACCTCAACAGTCTTTCACCATCTTCTGGAAAGAACTTGGCAGTTAATCAGGTTTATTCTCCAATTAACGTCCATTCGCCAGAACAATAGAAGGCATGTGTGACTCTGCTCAGGACTTTTTATGACTCTGTGGCCTCTGCTCTCCACTACACTGCCGTGTGCTGGGCCCCGGGCAGCACAGAGCGGGACAAGAACAGACTGAACAAGCTGGTCAGGAAGGCCAGCTCTGTCCTGGGCTGCCCCCTGGACTCTGTGGAGGAGGTGAGGGACAGGAGGGTATTAGCCAAGCTCACCTCCATCATGGACAACACCTCCCACCCACTGCACGGGACTGTAGAGGAGCTGAGCAGCTCTTTCAGTGGAAGACTGAGGCACCCTCAGTGCAAGAAGGAGCGCTACCACAAGGCCTTCAACCCCACTGCTGTCAGACTGAACAACAAGACTGTAAAGTAACATGTCCAATAACCCCCCTTTGCAAAACTACGTGCAATAATCTCTGTATTTACATCACGTTATCTGCGTCACCTTATCAACCACTTGCACTATGACTGTTATCCTGCACTAATAGTGACATTTGTTGTTATAATCTGTTTATTTAATGTTTTACTGTTCATACTTTTTGCCCTCATAAAGTTCTTGGTAGTCAGTGTGTATAAAATATCACTATTTACTATTTAATTGTTGTTTATTTCACATTTCGTGCCTATTCTGCACACCCTGAGTGTTTCTGAGAGCTGAATGTAACAAGTGAATGTCTCCATTGTGAGATCAATAAAGGCTATCTTATCTTATCTTAGCTGTGAGTCTTGCCCGGATACCTCCTCGTTTGTTCCTTCCTTGTTTCCTGTATCGTCTCATGTGACGCCTCCACTGTGCTGCAGGTGTGGGGGCTCTTGGTGCCTCTGAAGCTACTAACGTAGTTTACCACCACTGAGTGAGGAGTGAATGTAAAATGCTCTCATGTAAAGCGCTTTGTGGCCATGTCTGTGAAAGGCGCTATATAAATAAAGATCTTCTTCTTCTTGTTGTTTGCATGTCGTCCACAACGACTGATAACACCCATATGTAACTCTCGCGAGATTCTATTGTTACTCCAGCGGTTGCCATCTTGCGGTCAGGAGTAAAAGTGCAGGACCAAAGAACCATGAATATTTCCCCCCAAAATAGATGCTTCAATATCAATGCAGTTGCTTTTTGCATTGATCAGTAATATCGCAACACCCCTAGTTTGTGGTGGTCACCTTAGTGCTGATGTCTGGGAGCTGTCATCGGGGGGAGCAAAAGGAAGGAGGAAACAGAGAGTGAAGATGTGTTTGACGTTATCACCAAGTGCCTTGAAAAACGAACTAGCCTTGCAATAAGAATGGGAATCCAACCCTGAAGCATAACTATATGTACTCCCACATCCAAGTGCAGTGGAAAGTATCTCTCTCCGCCCTGACAGCGCGGGGAGGGGGACAGCTGTCACTCACGGTAATGGTGGCTCCCCCAACTGCAGAGTCAATGGCTTTCTCCCTCTCCCGTCTCCGAGGCGGTGGACTGAACGTGTAATTATCCCACGGAGCCACTCATTAAGACGAGCCGCGGGACAGGGCCATTGTGCGCCTTTTGTTTTTGGGGACGGTGAGCACAATGGAGCGGGCGAGTCAGTGTGCCAGGCGGCAAGGAGGAGGACCCAGCGCCGACGGAGGAGAGCGAGAGGAAGGAGGCACGACCACCAGAGGAGGGCTCTCCACCAGGCATTCAGAAGCATTCAAAGTCATGTGAATGGATTAAGACGTATGTGTATTGTATGTTCCTCCTGTATGTAACGGACAAAGCGTGATGTGCTACTGGAAACAAATATTGTGTGGCCATTAAATGATTCGAATTCTAAATTTAATGTTGCTTCAATGTAATTAAAAAGCCTTCAATTCAACAACAGGCATTACATTTACGACTTCAACTTTTGCTAAAAGTTTCTCTAAAATGTCTGAAAGAAACCTTGCGATATAGTTTTTCTTTCTTATTTTCTTCTTTCCCTATTCACCGGCGGTGTCTGGCCTTAAGGATATTTAACCATGCAGACAGTGGATAAGGGTAAATCTGTGTTCTGCCAGCACCTGAAGTATCCACCAGAGTTCAGCTGTTCCTCAGAAGAACATGGTTGTTGTGTCTCCTTCCTTCTAAGCCAGTGTCTATCATCTTGGTCCTGGCTCCTCCAAACAGACCTCAGATACTTGACCTCCGCCGAGAGCACAGCCACCTCCAGAAGTTTGCTCAATGCTGAAGAGTCTGGACAAGCTCATGTAGCACACAACCGGACTCTGGGCCTGATCTTGTGTCTCCACTATGGCGTAACATTGTGCGCTTAGTAGGAGCGCCCTTTGTGATCTTGCCACTCCAGACTTACCGCATTTAAGTGGGAAGTACTGGGTGGGGACACACTTTTTTGTTTTGCGTTCACGCCAAGCGGGCCGAGCCGCGCCACAGTGGACGGCTGTAGCATTAATAGAGTTTTTAGTTTGACCTGTGAGAGCCAAAGGCTGAAAGGAACAGGCCACGGTTTTCCACACTAAGATCTGTTCTTACCTGAGCTTAGTTGATACAGTGCCTTGCAAAAGTATTCGGCCCCCTTGAACAAGTGGGACACAATCATAAAGTGAAACGAAATTTATTGGATATTTCAAACATTTTTAACAAATAACTGAAAAATCAGGCGTGCAAAATTATTCAGCCCCTTTACTTTCAGTGCAGCAAACTCTCTCCAGAAGTTCCGTGAGGATCTCTGAATGATCCAATGTTGACCTAAATGACTAATGATGATAAATAGAATCCACCTGTGTGTGAACAAGTCTCCGTATAAATGCACCTGCTCTGTGATAGTCTCAGAGGTCAGTTTAAAGCGCAGAGAGCAGAAATGTACAGCTGAGGTGGGAGACTCTGTCCATAGGACAACAATCAGTCGTATACTGCACAACTCTGGCCTTTATGGAAAAGTGGCAAGAAGAAAGCCATTTCTTAAAGATATCCATAAAAAGTGTTGTTTAAAGTTTGCCACAAGCCACCTGGGAGACACACCAAACATGTGGAAGAAGGTGCTCTGGTCAGATGAAACCAACAATGCAAAACGTTATGTTTGGCGTAAAAGCAACACAGCTCATCACCCTGAACACACCATCCCCACTGTCAAACATGGTGGTGGCAGCATCATGGTTTGGGCCTGCTTTTCTTCAGCAGGGACAGGGAAGATGGTTCAAATTGATGGGAAGATGGATGGAGCCAAATACAGGACCATTCTGGAAGAAATCCTGATGGAGTCTGCAAAAGACCTGAGACTGGGACGGAGATTTGTCTTCCAACAAGACAATGATCCAAAACATAAAGCAAAATTTACAATAGAGTGGTTCACAAATAAACAAATATTTCAGTCTCTAAATGTGCAACACTGATGGAGACAAACCCCAAGGACTTACAGCAGTGATCGCAGCAAAAGGTGGCGCTACAAAGTATTAACTTAAGGGGGCTGAATCATTTTGCACGGCCAATTTTTCAGTTGTTTATTTGTTAAAAATGTTTGAAATATCCAATAAATTTCGTTTAACTTCATGATTGTGTCCCACTTGTTGTTGGTTCTTCACAAAAAATTACAGTTTTATATCTTTATGTTTGAAGCCTGAAATGTGGCAAAAGGTCGAAAAGTTCAAGGGGGCCGAATACTTTCGCAAGGCACTGTACGTACCTGTCTGGTCTTTGTGCTCGTGGAAGAGCTTGGTCGCTTCTAACTTCACCCCCGTTTGGAGCTACTGGGAGAGGCCAAATGCTAACAACATCTTTGGTCTTTTTGCGTGACTGGGCGCACGCAAAAAGACCAAACAGGTGCGTATCAACTCGTCTAAGCTCAGGTAAGAACATATCTCAGGATGGAAAAATGGTGGCTTGTTCCTTTAAAGTGGCGTCTGGAGTTCTTAAGTTTGGGTGATTTTTCAAACGATGCACCTTCCCTTGTCCCTCCCTCGCCTTCCAAACACTCACTCAAGGCCCGCCCACCTCCCCCTCCCTCACAGGAGATCACTCCGAAGGCTCATGTGCGTTTGTTGTTGACAGTGAAACTGCTGCTCCGTGTGAAGGTAAGCTCGTCTTTTTTATCATTTCACCATCGCCAATCTCACACCTGAACGTTTATCTATTGCTGTACAAACATTACCTACGATTAGCAGTCCTAAAAACCATGTGTATTTATCAAACTTGTGAAAGAAACACCACAGACAGTGGGTCAATAGCATCAAAAGCTAAGACATGCTAACATGCTAACAGATCTCTCGGACCGTTTTACTAGTTCTCCTGGCGCAGATATCTTTATTATACTCTATATCGTGATTATATTGTGATTTTGTGCAGGGCTGAACATTTGCAAATACAGAACTACAGTGTCGTCTGCTTTTCCCACAGCTGAGGAGACGCCAGGTGAGGCATTTGGCTCACAGGCTAACTCCCGGCTCACGTTAACTACGGTCAGGGTTCGGTCCTGATCCGGTGCGGGTTTGCCCCAAACTACCAGTGAGTCCAGCTGACACTGTGGCTCCGCCAGCTCCGGCGCCAGATGCTGCAACAGGCACAGAAACGGCCCTCGCGAGAACAGAAGCGCACGTGAGTTTCCCTCTCGGTGCAAGGTCACGTGAAGTAGCCCCATATATCGGTAGTTTTTGTAACACAAGCCGTATTTGCCAGAACAACGACTCTCCCCAGTGAAGTGGATGCTTTAAACACACTAATGCCCCCGTGTCACTGGTAATGGAGACATGTTTACATTTACGACGTTACACGCGTGTACAGGCCGTAAACGAGACCAAATAAGTAGTAAGCGGACAGATTTTATTTTGAAATACACCGGATCTTCCTCTCCCACGAGACCTGACTTCCTGTTTGGCGCGTGTTTTTCTGTCAGCTTGATCCGTTGGGGCTCCGGTGTCTGGCAGAAATAGACTTCATCCATAGGCAGTTTCCGGTAAAAGCCTGTATCGTCATCATGAGACTTCTTTCTGCCTGTGTGGTCAAAATCCCAGACTTTCTACACTGAAGACACTTACAGTGGACTGTGTTGAGCTCCTGCAGACCAAGTGGTGCTAACCTCAGAAAGGAGACAGCTCTCAGGATGATCTCAGGCCTTCACGTGTGGACACAGGGATGATCATGTACTGTACTGACTGGTGTAAACGGTCATGTTTTGTTGAATATAATTGACTAATAAAGTTTCCCATAAAATCTACTTCCATCACATTAAAAACACAGTTCAAGTATATAAATGAAACATGAGCATTGTTGTAGAGTAACTTTATTTGAATTGTTGTATTGCTGAACATGCTGGTCTTGACACACTGAAGAATTCTTCCTATCGCTCCACAAAGTGGCAATCCATCTTGTCAATAGTTTGACCTGAAAACATAAATATGATATTATGAACACATGTGACATTATTCCTACGTGACATTTTAAATAAAGTAACTATAATACTGAAACTACAGCTTTTGCCTTGAGAAAAGTGTGCATGAGTAAAGTGAAAAGGTCATTTATTTGTTTCAATGTTTGAAACACAAACTCCAAACTCTCCTGGTTTACTCATTTAATTATACAGTATTTACACAGCGATTGGCTTTGACTTGAGTCCTTTTGCGATGTTAATTCCCCATTTGAAGAACTAAAGGTATAATATCACAGTGGCAGGTTTCTGCACATTCATTACTGAATGCAAGCGTTTTACAAGCACAAAATAAACGTGAATAAAGTGTAGGCCACCTGTTGCTTGAGCAGCAGAGAAACAGCATGGAGGTGTCCGGAGCATAAACACGGCCGGGGGGGGGGTGCGGACAGAATCAGGAAGGACAGATCTGGACAACTTCAGACCCATCTCCAATCTCCTGCTGCTTTAAAAAAATCTGGAACGCGCCGTCATAACCCAACTCCACCAACATCTCCACTCCTCCCATCTCTTCGAAACATTTCAGTCCGGATTCCGTTCACACTACAGCACAGAAACAGCACTTCTTAAAGTCACAAATGATCTCCTCCTCGCCGCAGACTCTGGTTCCATAACCATCCTCCTCCTCCTCGAATCTCCGCAGCTTTTGACACAATAAACCATATCATCCTCCTCCACCGTCTACAATGAATCGGCATCTCCGGCACAGCACTCCTCTGGTTCACCTCCTACCTCTCCAACCGTCACCACTTTGTCTCTGTCAACAACTGCAACTCCCACGATGTCCCCCAAGGTTCCGTGCTCAGCCCCCTCCTCTTTACCATCTACATGCTTCCCCTCGGTCAGATCATCCGCCACCATGGACTCAACTTTCACTGCTACGCCGACGATACCCAACTCTACATCTCCACCAAATCCATCACCCTGGTTATCCTCTCCACCATCACTGACTGCATCTCCGACATCAAAACCTGGATGGACAATAACTTTCTCAAACTCAACAGCAATAACAGAACTCCTCATCACCGGCCCCAAATCTCCCCTCTGTCCAGAACTTTACCCTCCTCATCGACGGTCACAATGTCACCCCCTCCCACTCTGCACGCAACCTCGGCATCATAATGAACTCCACCCTCTCATACCAAACACACATTAACCACATCACTAAAACATCCTTCTTCCACCTCCGCAACATTGCTCGCCTCCGCCCCTACCCTACCCAGTGAACAGCTGAAATCCTCATCCACGCATTCATCACTTCCAGACTCCTCTACGGACTTCCCACCACTCTGCTGCCCGCCCCCTCACCCACACCCGGTCCAGAGAACACATTACCCCCGTCCTCCAACAGCTCCACTAGCTCCCCGTTCAATATCGCATTCAATACAAGCTCCTCCTCCTCACCTACAAGTCCCTCCATAACCTGGCCCCGCCCTACCTCACCAAGCTCCCGCAACAACACCAGCCCACCCACCACCCCCATCACCCGCACCAACCGCCTCACCTCCATCATCCGCACTAACCGCCGGACCTTGGGTGACCTAGCCTTTGCCATCGCCGCCCCCACCCTTTGGAACTCACTCCCACTGCCCATTAGAAACTCTGACTCACTTCCAACCTTCAAATCAGTACTCAAAACCCACCTGTTCAAACTAGCTTTTCCTTAAACCCCTTTTTTGTTTTGTTTATTCCCCATGTAAAGCGTCTTTGAGTGTCCAAAAACGCGCTATACAAGTTCGATGTATTATTATTATTATAGATCTGCATCCTGGAAACTCAAATCCCATTGGTTTAGATAAGCCGGCGGCTCAGTCATTGTGTATAGGAGTCTATGGGGGGAAGGCGGGACTTGGCAAGCGTAATGTATATCATGAAACACCAGCAGTGTATTATAGTACAGGACCATACTATCGTTTTTAAGCATTTCTAACGTTTTATACATAGATCAGTAACTCCGGACTGCAGCTTTAAGGAAGAACACAAGGCAACGCGATGTAAACGAGTTGATGAATGTCAGTGGCGCTCCCATTAGAGCAGTCACCTCCTCTTGAGACGCCCTATGTGCAAAGCACATAGCTCCACCACTCGGAAAATAATTCACTAGGAGCCTGCGCCCCTCGGTGCACCAGCACAAGATCTGGCCCTATATGTCTTTATAGTAGAACACAACTTTACTGGCTGACAACTGTGCTGTGAGAAAGGCATAAACTCCGGCACTTTCAACCCCCGCAGGTAGAATTGACTACATTCAACCTCCACCGCCTCAACATACTAATGACTATCGGTTTGGCCAATACTCACTTTTTTGGAAGTACATTGAACAGTGAAATCAACAAGCACATAATAGTGGCCGTATTTCCAGCGAGGAAACGCTCCTCCCTACAATGGTATGTTTACCGCGTGAGCTGTCCTCATTCTGACGACGTGAGCTGTTGCATATCACGGCACTCCCCAAGACAGAACCGTTTGATGGTCTTTCCTCTCTGTGCCTTCCCCTCTTTCCTTTTTCCCTCCCCACTGTGAGCACAGGCACCAGAGAACATGAGGCAAACGTTTGTTCGGATCTCAACTAAGGTAAATTTACAATGTGCGTGGAGTCTCCTCATGCGGGACAGGGATTCCTACGTGCATTGTATCATGGGTCGCATTGGCCACATTTCTATAACTCTTCCTTTGCATTGCTCTCATTAAATACAATACATTCTAGTTTCAGTTCTGTTTGTCATGAAAGTATTAATTTTAAAGCAGTACTAAGTAACTCTTGCCCCTAGAGGCCATAAGCGCCACTGCAGGTGTCGTAGCATGTTGTGTTTTTTTTATTCCTTAATTGTCCGTGAGAGTAAATCCTACGCTGACAGAAAAGACAATATTGTTCATCCAGTTACACAATGGAGATAATTTTTTTCACTCAAACTTGGCTGTAAATACTGTTGCTAGCCCGCAGTTAGCTTTGCCCGTTAGCTTCTTCTTCGTGATTCCATTAGTGTGTATTGGTGACTCCTACCCGGTGGCAGGGAAGTTGCAATTGGGGTTTTCTGGCCAGAGACACCAGGGGGAGATGAAAGACCCCCCAATCATCCCATTAACACTTGTATTACCCCCAGAGGGACTACGGAAAGGATTTATTAAGGTAAACAAGTTACCTTAATAAAGGTAACTTGTTTAAATACACTGCTTTAAACTTCATGCTTTTAATTTCACATTGATATAATTTAATTAACCAGCTAAAGTAACATCATTTAAATTTACATATTTAATAATATAAAATAACCAGAAATGTATATTGATTATGAGCAGTATCGATATCGACAAAAATGAGCCCAAAAGTATCAGTATTGTATTGATTAAAAAATAAAAATGGTATCACCCATCACTATTTCCGAGCACCTGATGCCTGACACAGAGCTCGGAGCTCCTCAGTAAAAAGAAAGCAAATATATCTTTTTACTGATGAAAACAATAAAATAGTAACTGACAGTGACTTAAGCTAAATCTCTGTATTCGGATTACCGGTTTGGAAACAATAAAGCGTTAGATTACTTGTTACTGAAGAAAGTGGTGATCTTAGATTAATGCATTACTAGCTTGTTACTGGCATCACTGCTATTCAGTCACTGTGCCGCCATGTGCAAATGAAGTACAAGTAGTACTTCCAGAAGCACCTCTGCCCCGTCACCAGCCTCTCTTCATGCATGCCTGTTATTCTTGGCCGCGGTGCCACATATGTCACCAGTTAATGAGCCTGCCTTTTATTAGCTAGCATTTTAGCTCCGTGTCACAGATGAAGGTCTTGCAGCTTTGACAACTCCAATTCATAAAGCGTGTCTTGGCTTGGCGCGCACTCCGGATGCCTCCATCTCGCAGTAGCTTGTGTTTGTTGAAATGGCGTGCACAGAGGAATACTTGTCCGCACGTTGGCTCTCGGAGGCGCAGGTACAGTTTGGGGCCGTTTAAGTGTGTGGTGTTTAGGTCCGCGTGAAAAGCTAATAAACTGTGCTCGGAGCTGCAGTTAGCGCCTCTGTGTCCGATCCCGGCTCCACTGTTGAGGGGAGAAAACACTGGATTTACAGCAGCTCTGAGGATGGTGACGCACGGATGTTTTAATGAAAGAATAAACACATCAGTAAACGTGTTATTAATGGAATGTCAGACATGTGTGTTTACAGCGCCCCCGCTGGCTGCTGACTGAGCTACAAAGAAAGAAAGTACACAGACAATTGTTTTTGTTTCATTTCACATAAATTGCATTGAATCAGGGGTTAGAATCAGGGTGTAACATTTTTTGTTACCTGGCCATTGTAGCTAGTCTTTTTCAAATGTTACTAAATGGTCTGGACTTATATAGCACTTAAGACACAATTTCAAAAGTTACGACATAACTTTAATAAAACCCTTTGCAGCTTGGATGCAATTACATCTACAGTATGCAATTCGAAAACATGGTGTAATTATAAAATAAAAAAATACAATTTAAAAAAATATCACATTTTGCATGGTTGAATGGATATGATGAATGTGTTGCATATTGAAGTAGAACCTCAATATGCAACAAGACGAAAAGGGAATGAGAGGGAAAAAAATGAATAGAGCTTTTATTGAAAACAACAAATAAACTGAAATAGTCTGTTTTGTGCCTGAACAAAAGTTTAAAACCACGTGCCTTTAAAAGGCCAAATCTGTGCAAAAAATGTGGATTCAGTGTCATTTTCTGTCAGGTTTTCAATTTGTCATGACGTCCTGATGCAAAGGTTAAGACCGTGGTCGGGTTGTTGAGCTGCATAAGCAGAGCCTCTCACAGTCTCACACCATTGCTTCTGAGGTGGGACGCAGTAAGACAGTCATTTTGAATTTCTGAAAAGATCATGAGGGTTATGGAACAAAAAAGTGATCATGAGGGTTATGGAACAAAAAAGTCAAGTGGAAGACCCAAAAAATGTCCCTTTCACTGAGCTGCAGGATCCCATTGGCTGCGGGTCAAGACACTGAGCGACCCTCGACCCATGTTAAGGCCGTTGGAGCCGACTGTTGCTTGATAACCATCAGAGGCTTCTGTGACTGAAGGGCTTCAAAAACAAAATACGTCTTCAAAGGCCTCGTCTCCTTGAGCCACAGAACTGTCTGTTTGGACTTTGGAGAGAGACCAAACATGGGACATTGAAAGGTGGAAGAAAGTTTTATTCTCTGATGATACAAATTTTACTTTGATGGTCCCGATAGTTTCCAACGTTACTCACATCACAAGCAGATCCACCTGAGAAGATTTTCTATGAGCCACAGAGAGGGGGCGTCATAATGACCTTCAGTGGAACAATGGCTCCATTGCCATTCAGGTGGTGCAGAATCTTTGATCATTGATATTTGAATTTGCCTCACCGGCAAAAGAGAACCTACAACACACCAGAGCGGCCATTTCAAAACGGACCATAACCACAAAGCACCTCTAGAAATGTACAGAATTTAACGGAACGAAAAAAAATAAAAAAACACAAACGAAAGGAAACACAACTACAACAACAGTCTCATTTCATGTACGATCTCCAATACAAAGCAAGTGACATTTTTTTAAATCTTATTTTTCCCTTCTTTTTTCCCCTTTTTTTTCTCTCTTTTTTGCCTCTTTTTTTTTTTTTTTTTTTTTACAGATGGCTACCACTTCCAAACATAGTTAAAAATTTCAATAAGGCACTAATTCTGTGTTCAAAAGGCACATTAATATACATATTATCCGTGATCTTGCAACTTCCCAGTTGTCATTTCCATCATTCCTTTTTTTTTTATCATTATTATTATTATTTTATTTATTTTATTTTTTTTTTGTTTTGTTTTTTGTTCAAAGGATTATGTAAAATTTAAATATGTAAGCCCTCCATACTGTAGTGCGTTAAAAAGCCAGGTTGTAGAGCAGGTCCATTGAAGAGGGCAGTAGCTCCCCATCAACAAACCCCCACCCAGCTGCCCTAACCGAATTGTAGACGATGTTCCTATGCTGAGTGGTGCGTTAAAAGACAAGGTTTATGAGCCCGTTGGGAGGATTCCTCTCAACAGATCCATAACTCGCTTATCCCAATTCTCAATTTATAATTCAGAGCAACAACACGCCGTCTTAGTCAATATAATGCAACTGTAATTTGATCCTACTACTCCCCCTTGTGGCAATGCGTTTCTTCTTCTCTATACTTTTCAAAAGTCTTTTTTTTGTATTTATATTTCAACAGGTTGATGTTTAGACATCGTTTCAACTCCATCTCCATTTTGTTCCACAATTGGACACCATTAACTGTCGGACTAAAACTTTTCAAGGTTGTGCTATGTTTCTGAATCCTAAAGTTTAATTCATCACTTAATTCATAATGACCAGTACGTTCTTGGAACCTTCTTTGTATTTGGTTTGGTAACAATTTATACCTTGCTTTGTATAACATCTGTACTCAACAATGTCACAAAACTTCATGATCTTCGATTTTAAGAATAATGGGTTTGTGTGATCCAAAAACCCAACTTTATGAATTACTCGGATAGCTCTTTTTTGCAACAATATTATTGGTTTAAATATGCTTTTATAAGTACTACCCCAAACCACAGTACAATAATATAAATAGGGCAAAATCAGAGAACAATATAAGGTATGTAGAGCTTTGATGTTTAAAATGTGCTTTGCTTTTGCTATTACTGAAATGCTTCTAGAAATTGTTGTAGTTATATATTTAATGTGAGATTTCCAAGTAATTTTATCGTCTATAATAACTCCAAGGAATTTGATTTCATGCAATCGCTCGATAACAACACCCTCTATCTGAATTGCTCCATGAGCATTGGAATTACGATTGCCAAATAATCATCATTTTGCTTTTACTCAGATTTAGGGATAATTTATTTTGTTTGAACCACTTAATGACACTCTTGAGTTCTAAGTTAACTATTTGACACAGTTGTTGTAAATCGTCTCCTGATGCAAAAATATTTGTATCATCTGCAAACAAGATAAATTTAAGTATTTGAGAAGTTTTAAAAATGTTGTTAATATACATGATAAACAATTTTGGACCCAGAATGGACCCTTGAGGCAAACCACACACAATTTCTTGACAACTCGACTGATAATCACCTATTTTCACACATTGTTTTCTATTTTTTAAGTAACTGGTAACCCACTGTAGAGCTACCCCCCTAATCCCATAATGTTCTAGCTTTTTAATTAATATATCATGGTTTATTGTATCAAACGCTTTACTCAGGTCAATAAATAACCCTATTGCATCAATTATATCAAAGAGCGCGTGTGAGGTTGAGTGATTGTTCCTAAAACCAAACTGATTATCAGAGAGTAAATTACACTTTTCGATAAAGCCGTCGAGTCTAGAATTGAAAACCTTGTCTAAGATTTTTGAGAATTGCGGTAAAAGGGAAACAGGCCTGTAGTTTGTAAAGAGATGTTTATCTCCTGCCTTGAACAGAGGAATCACTTTTGCTACTTTCATACTATCAGGAAATTGTCCAGTTTGCAACGATAAGTCTTAGAGATACTTTCAATAACACTTTTTAAAGTTTTCATATCTATGTTATAATAATCTGTCGAGGTTTTATTTTTACACCTTTTAACAATTTCCAGTATCTCCTTTTCCTCCACAGGATTGAGGAACAAAGACATAGGATTTGTGTCTATCAGTTCACAATTATATTTCTCAACGTTTGCAATTTTTGCAGCAAGGTTCGGTCCAACATCTACAAAGAATGTATTAAATGTTTCGACTATTTCATTCATAATATTTATAGTTTTATCCTCATCTTTGAAATATTGTGGATAACTAATAATTCTTGGTTTATTTCTAATTAAACTATTTAAGATGTTCCATAAACCTTTAACATTATTCTTATTGCTATCTAACAACTTATTATAAAAATCCTGTTTACATTTTCTAATGATACCCGTCAATTTATTTTTGTATTTCTTATATTTATCCTCCGCTTCTTTTGTTCTATTATTTATACATTTTTTGTAAAGAGATTTTTTTTTCTTGCATGAATTTAGCAAACCCTTAGACATCCAAGGGTTTTCTTTACACTTTCTGTTATTACAGTATTTTTTCGTTGGACAATTTTTATCATAAACCTTTTGGAATACTTGTACAAACTCATCATATGCTTTATTAGTGTCGTTCTCTCTGTAAATAATATTCCAGTCTTGCATTAATAGCTCTTTTTTAAGTGCATCGATTGTTTTATCTGTTTTTACCCTTCTAAACCAGTACATAGTTTCCTCTTCATTTTTTTTGTTTTTTTTTATCTTCATTTTTGTATATTACAAAAACTGGAAGGTGATCACTAATATCATTCATCATTAGTCCACTAATTATATCAGTTTCTATTTCATTTGAAAAAATGTTGTCAATTAGAGTAGCACTATGGGTTGTAATCCTACTTGGTTTGGTTATTAGAGGATACAAACCTATGCTGAATAAGGTATTTATAAATGCGTCCATCTTTTTATGTTTGTTTGGATTTAACAGGTCGATATTAAGATCTCCCCCCACAAACATGACTTTCTGTTTTGAGCTTGAGAAGAGCTCCTCCATCCAATTAGAAAAAAACTCTATATCGGAGCCAGGAGTCCTATAAATACAGCTTACAATAATATTTTTCTTTTTTTCCCTTACAATTTCTACAGTAAGACATTCAAGTACATCATCTACTGCCATAGTCATTTTTTCTCTAATTTTATAACTATAGTTTGAGTCTACAAACATAGCTACGCCACCACCATGCTTGTTTCGTCTGTTCATACTTGTAAACTCATAACCTTCGATACTAATGTTTCTGTTATTAAAATTACATTGAATGGTTTTGAAAACTGTTTTAAGTAGCTCTTGATGTGGTCAATGTTAGCATATAAGCTTCGACTGTTGAAGTGGATTACTGAAAAAGCATTAACGTTCTTGAATTTGCAATTGTAAAGGTCCTCTGTGTAATACTGACAGTCATTGACAGATGTTGTAAAGAAGTTATTTTCAGGGTCGTTCTCTGTGTTCTGTGACAGTGATTACCTGGTGGGAAGTGCCTTAAGGTTTGGGATGTGAGGTCGCTCTGATGACGTCCACCGTGTTTACATCAGTCAGTACAGCAGCATGTTCGGCGCCTCCGGTATGCCAGTAAGAGCTTGTCAACATAGAGCTTGTCGATGAATAGTTTTCCTTCCTGCGGCTCTTGCCTCGGCCAACACCGGCTGGAGCAGCCTCCGTCTCCGTACGATCTCGGAGGGAAACTGATCACTCAGACCCTTGGCTCTCCCCATGATGGATGACTTGTGCCTGGGATCGAGAAGCTTGGTCACAATAGGACGATTCCAGGATTCTCCTTCATGATGTTGGCCTAGGCGATGTGACCGAGCCAGCTAGATTTCTCGGACTTCGGAGTCTCCCATCTTTAGGTGAGTTTTGAGAAAGGACTTAACTAGAGTTTCCGTTGTCTGGTAGGTTTCTTTTGATTTCTCTGGTAAACCGTGTATGATAAAGTTGTCCCGCATACTCCTGTTTTTTTACTTTAATTTTAGAGATTTGTTGTGTCATTTTATTTGAGTTGTATGTTTTAATGTTATAACTTTTGCATGTTTTCACATCTCTTGAGCTGGTTGCCAGACTGTGTGAAGAACTGGCCCAATCCTGAGCAAGACCTAATCAGCACACCTGTGCTTGGGCACGCATCGGGGACATACAAGGGAGAGCCAGTTGGTTAATCGACAGGAGCGCGCAGAGGGTCGGGGTGCTGGGGACAAGGAGCCCCACCCGCCTGCCTAAACTACCCGAACAAATATCAGGTACTTCAAGCAACACAGTCCCAATCAAACGTTTAAGACCACTTGAAAAATGGCAACAATTCACATTTTGAATTGTTTGATCTTAACAAGGTTCCAATTAGAACTTAAAAATGTTGAAGGATAAAATAAAAAAGACAATTTAAGACAATTCACGGCAGAGGAGGGAGCGCAAGAACCGACCCGGGGAGAGCCCCACGACGCGAAACACCAGCAGCGGCGTGCGCGGTGGGTACTCTGTACTTTGTACATGCTAGTGGTGCATGTGGCGACGGAGTCTTGTGGTGCTCTGCTGTGCTCTGTCTCGCTGCCCAGGTATCCAGAGGTGGACGTCTCCCACAATGGGGAATCAGTCGAGGCGCTCCGGAGGACGACCTACCCCATACGAGCGCTGCTGGAGGCTCGGGGACGCAGATTTGAGGACCTCTGCTGGATGGATGGACTGTGGAGACCTGTGGGAGATGGCTTGGCTTTGTCCTGGATTTTAGATAGTTTTAGCTTTAGCTTAAAATAGGCCTTAAAAAATTGTGATTTAATAACTTTGCAATAGCGACTTTCTTATTGGTTATACCAGCTCCCATCTCAATTTAGCTATTTTTGCCATAAACCGTTTTCTTCCTCGGTCATTGTCATATTCAACCCTACCATAAAACACAAACCCAGTAAAAGGTTCACTCAATATGTTTTTTTCTTCTCACTCCCATTTTACTTCAATATGCAACACATTCAACATTGTCATTCAACTACGCAAAATGTGACTTTTCAAATGGTCTGTGGGTTGTTGTTTTTTTGTTTTATTTACAGCTTCAGTTTTACCAAAAACTATTAAGAAACTACCTGGGGAACTGCGTCTGTCTGGAAGAGCTGGAAGAATGAGGACAGGGAAGTCTGGGCATCTGCTCAGACGGTGCTCTGGGTTCAGTCCAGCGGAAGAACCCTGCAGGGGCACATTCCAGTAGATAACCTGTGTCTCCTGGCCACCATGGTCATTAGTCTTAAAGCTAAACAGTCCGAAACTGATCTCAATTGTGAAAAGGGACAAATCTTTGTTTTTTGTTTTATTTACAGTCAATTTCTATCTATAGGTCTGAACAAACATCAGAATCAGCCCAACAATGAAATGTGCATGTTTGATTCAAGTATCAGCCTTGACCAAACATAACAATGCACCCTGACTGCAGACACAACACCTGTACACTTGATGCAAAACACTCCACAACTCTAGGAGACAGAGACGGCGACAAAGGTATTCCTCAGGGTTCTTTTCTCGGACCGTTGTTATCACAGTGGTTAGCACTCGTGCTTTACAGCTAGAAGGTCCGGGGTTCGATTCCCACCTGGACAAGGCCTTTCTGTGTGGAGTTTGCATGTTCTCCCCGTGTCTGCGTAGGTTTCCTCCAGGTACTCCAGTTTCCCCTACCACTAAAAACATGTACAATAGGCCAGGATGTTTGAGAGTGTGCATGGGGACGACGGATGGAAATTAGCCCAAGGCTACAATCTGGTGTGGCTTGTTCATTAACATGCACTGTCCCGACCAAATAAACCCATAAAAAATCTATGCTGCGTGTACTGTTATTTATTGTTCTTAGCCCAATAACAAAGATGTCAATCATTCCCTACATACAATGTGACTTTAATTATGTACAGCAGTGGCTGCTGTCTAATAAACTGGTTAACATATTGAAGTCCTTTTCTGTGCCGTTCCTGAAAAAGCCCATCAGCATCTGGAAATGTTAGTCTGTGTATTTGAGCCGGCTGAGACCTTTAAACTACGAGGTGTCTACTAGCTACTCAACACTTGTTACAAACAAACTCAACTCTTCTTTAAACATTAAACACCCTGAGGGGTCCAACCCCCACTCTGGTAAACACTGTTCTAAGTAATGTATGAGTAGTGGAGGGTTGATTGAACTGTGAGAGCGTGTGATCTTACAGAGCCAACAACAGTAGCTCTGATATCAGTGCACTTTTGAGGCAGCATTTATGGCTAATTGAATCAGGCACATCACATATCCATGACATATTTAGGTGTAAAAATGCTTTTGTAAAGTATTGTTTGTCCGTTGTCGCTGACGTATCTATTTGGCCTGAACCACTTTGGTTCCAACTCAAACAGAACAGCAGGAGCATTACACGATGGAGTGTGTCCTTTGTTGTTGCTGACCTGAATCAGAAGACTCCCTTGAAAATGAGAAAGTTCATCTCGGGGAACTTTCTCTTTATGAAAAATAAATGTCAACTAACTGGTTGGGGATTTCCTTTTACCTGGATCAATAATACGGTATATGTGTGTTTCTGTTGCATTATGATGGAACAATAACGGGACTCTTCTAAGAGAAGTCATTGGTCACGGCTTGCTCCTGTAAGGGTTTGCAATGTGTGAGTTGGTGGTGGTGGAAGGAGCCGATGGCACAGATTGGCATGCTTGCTTCCGTCAGCCTGCCCCAGGGCGGCTGTGGCTACAAACCTACCAAGTATGTTGTGAATGAAAAATAATAAATAATAATAATAATAATTGAAAAGTCCGATATAAGCATTATGATCATTAATGATCATGACATGTTTTAAAACCATGAATGATGAAGCTCTAAAGATGTTTCAGAAGAAAGGAAACAAACAGCTTAAGACTGTGCCTCTGTAGATGTGATGAGAATAGAATGTTTGGCGATGACTCGATTTCACAATCTGAAGTGCATGTTTTTCATATGTACCTTTAATCCCTTTATTTGATGCCAACACACTCTTTGATTGACTTAATATATTATATGACTTTTCATTGATAAAAACCCAGATCTGACACATGTATTTGTTATGACCTAATCTTTGCCTGAAACTACATTGAAGAGATCCGTGGACAAAAATACCCCTGCACCAGATGTTCTTCTGGCCGCGCCGAGAGGGGGCTGAGTGTTGCAGGTGTGGGCAGTTGCCATGGCGATGCATCCGCAGACTCCATCAGCAGAGGTGGGCGGTCCGCAGCACAACATATGGAGCATGTGAGTGACGGGGACAGGGGCCTAATGCACTGGCTTTCTGCGAGCGCATCAGAGAAAAGCGTCTCTCTGAACGCCGCCGCTCCAGACACGCCTTTGAGACGGACATTACAGCGAGCAGGGTATTACGCACACGAGAGACGCAGGAGTCGCGGACTGGCCCCTCTGTCTAGGCTGTAGGTAAAGTGGCGACTTCAAATGTACAGGCTGTATGGGGAATGAAGCGTTAAGTACTGTGATTTACTGGGAAGAGTCAAAGCTGCATTCTGACTGAGCAGAGATGGACGGCAGGCTCAAAAGACCGACCGTGAAAATACATACGTTAAGCAGCGCAGTGCATTACATATTACATATTACATACGCTCCTTGACATTTATTCTGACTCAACTGCTGATGAGAGCGGCCATGTCCAGTCCGCAGACTGGAATGATACAGTTAGGCCTGTCACAATGTCCATTTATCGTTCAATAAATGACAGATTACCAAATATTTGGGCTCAGTATTTATTGTATTTACATGTTTTATTCTTGTATCCTATTTTTGTAATATTTGAAACATTTTAGAGAAGTAAATTGGGTTTCATTAAGTTTCATGCTTATTGCAGCTTTTGTGTTTTTAATCTCTCGACTCCCGCCTGAGCTGAGCACATTTTCCACGGTTTGGCTTTACCCAAATCAAAAATGTCTTGAAAAAAAGCACCAAAATGGCGACGAAAACGAACACAACAAAAACGTGTCAGAAAAGCAACAATGACACCGCAAAAAAGTGTTGAAAAGTCAAGACAATAGCGTCATAAAAAGAGATGAAAACATAACAAAAGTGTGCGAAAAAATGTGCATCAAAAACACGACAAAAAAGTGACAGCCAGTTTTCTTTCAAATGAGGCGTCACACTGGCCTGTAGGCTGTACGCTTTTAGAGTGCATTCGAAATCAGTAACTTGGTAAGAGGTGTAACGCCAAACTGGATGTGCGTCCGCCATGATAAGAAGCCTCCGAATTGGGCTGTCAGTGAGGAAGGAGTTAGGAAAAGAGGCCTCAATGCTCACTAGCATACCTCCTTTAGCATAGGGACCTCTGATGCTAACTCATTGGTGATTAGGAGCCATGAGCCATCCCATAAGCCACCGCGCCCCTGACTCCCACCCTCGAGTGATTCATGCACAACCACTGTTGATTGACAGGGTCACATTTAATAAAAGAAAATAATAATACGATTCCGCACAAGCCAAACTTGACAAAATACATGTTAGTCGCCACAGCACAGTCACACGTCACTGTTTTAAACGCCTCAGGAAATGGCCTCAATGAAGGCGGTGTGTGCTTTTGCTTTCATTTAGTAAGCCACAGGGTTAAGAGGTTAAAATCTGTAAAATATGAAAGTAAACTCCTGATCGGACCAGAAGTCCCTTCCTATGTTGCAAAACGAGGATAGTGTGAACACAATGTCACATAGAAACAGTCAAGACCCTCCCCCTTCTCTCCTGATTGGACCAGCCGCTGTTACAGGAAGAGCTTGTTTCTTTGGTTAAAGTGAGAGTGACCAGTGATTCTGTTTAGAGTCTGAGATCAACAAAGGGAGGGAGACAAATCTATTATTACTTACGTTCTCAGTTTCAAATTTCCAATCCAGGAGCCCAATTATACGTAATCTATTACATTTGTAGAACATTTAAACTTACAGACTATCTCTTTGAAGATTCTGTAAGACTTCCATGTTTTTAATTAGTTTGTTGTCTTCAATAATATCATTTATCGCCATATTTTCCTGCCTTAATATATCAAACTTCAAATGTAGTCGTGATAGGACTACACACAGCAAAATGAAGCATTTCCAACAGCTCACCTGACCAGTGGGTCCTGCTCTCAATCGTCCATAAACATGTCAGAAAGTCCGTAATACGGCAGCAATTTGCATATGGACAAATGTTTGGTGTGGGGAGTGAATGCAGCAGGAATAATGATTTAAAGAAATGTCTGTGTAGGCTCTCAGTCATACAGGGTTTTCCTATTTTCATTGAAGGTTCTTGAATCATCTTCTGTACTCTGTAGTTGTAGTGTCGAACGTTTCACCTCTCATCCAAAAGGCTTCATCAGTGACACTAAGGCTGAACGTGAAACGTTCGACACTACAGCTACAGAGAACAGAAGACGACTCAAGAACCTTCATTGAAGCCTAACAGAGAAATGAAACATTTATTGTGATATTTGGACTAAATGTCCCTGATCAAACGGCATCCTAACCATGAAGAGAAGCACACAGTTGAAACGTTGTTCAAACATCAATCTGTTATATAAATTCAAGCAAAAGATTTTAGCTAAGTATAGAGACTAAATAATGAGTTGCCACTAGGGGGCGCAATAGGACCAAATGCTTTGTATTAATTAATTAAAGAGAAATGTTGTTGCTCTCAACGGTTAAAATTACTATTGCTCAAAATTACAAATAACGAATTAGGGTAGGCGAGCTATGGATCTGTTGAGAGGGATCCTCCCAACAGGCTCGTAATCCTCGTCTTTTAATGCACCACACAGCATAGGAACATATTCTACAAAATCAGCTAGTTAGGGCAGCTGCGTAGGGGTTTGTTGATGAGGAGCTACTGCCCTCTACAACTGGCCCTCTCTACTCCTGGCTTTTTTAACGCCCTACACTGTGTAGGGCTTACATAATAAATGCACATAATAAATATTCACGGAGTACAATAATGTTTATTAATCTGTCCCTTTAACATAAAACTAGTGCCCTTGGAAATGTAGCGATCGTTACTTGCTTTGTACTATACTTTGTACTTGAAACTAGACCGTTGTTGTAATTGTGCTTCTTTTCTGTTGATGTACGATCACTTCAAACAGTGTTTTGTAAATAATAGTTCTAGTAAATAGTTGTAGGTTTGTGGCGTTATCATAGTTGTTTCGTAAATAATTGTTTCGTAATTAGTTGTTACGTAATCAGTATTGCTCCTTTTTGGGGTGTGGTCGATGCTGTGGGTGTGTAGGGTTTATTTTGTTTTGCTGTTTCCTTGTTGCTATTTAATATTTTTTATACATGCCCCCACAGCCTTATAGTTTAAAGTTCTTAGCTTATTTTTTATCTTAATTCTGTGTTATATGTTCTATGTCGCACGTTTGCACCAAGACAAATTCCTAGTTTGTAAACCTTGTTCACAAACCTTGGCAATAAACCTATTCTGATTCTGATTCTGATTCTATTTTGTCCCTTGTTGTTACACTATGGTTTTGTGAAATGATGATTTTAATTGTATTGATTTTGGGGGTGGGCGCTTATAAGCTCTTGCTTCGGCCCACTCCTTTTGAGCAGTGTTGCTGCTCAAATACACAAATAAACAAACACCAGGACTGAATTTAGCTGACTGAACCGTAACTCCACACAAACATCAGCTCGTTCTGACGCTGCTGCGTGAGTCCCATAGAAAACATTGGGAAATAGAGCCCTCTTCTTTAACATGAGAACTAAACTTTACATAAAAACTTTCAAACTCAAAGTTATCACTGATTTTTCACATACCCAAGAGTGTTTTAACTATTTTTCATATGGGAAATGAGCAACTTTGTGTGTTACTTTTTGGTTCATTTTTAAAATTGGCTATTACATGGTTCAATAATTTGATCTTTTGTCAAACTTTAGTAGTTTTCTGGATTAACATAATTACGTGACAAAATGCTCATCTTCTACAATATTTTTAAAGTCGTCAAAAAAGCGCCACAAAAAGCCACTAAGGGGAGTGCTTCTTAAGGGAACACAATGGTTAATAAAGATCAATGTAGTACTGGATGAAGCTTGCCTGGCCAGCAGGGACCGTCTGAAACTTTGCTAACAGTCAATCAACTCTCCAACAGTTTTATATCAATCCAATCTCAGAGCAATCACACTGTCACGACAGGAACCGGATTAACCACAATTATAATATTCTTTTAAATGTACTTAAAGGGACTGGATGCATTTGGTCATTTTTGCCACCTCAGGTCTTAACTGCATGTTCTATATTAAACTCATGCATGACGGCAATTTTTGAATTCATGAATTAATGAATTAATGAGTGACAGTGCAGGATTTTAGAGGCAGTTGTGGTGAACAGGTCTGGGCTCATTCTACACATTAGGACATTGCTGGAACATGTAGGAGGAGGAAAATACATAATATTAATATATTTAAACTCCGTATAGTCCCTTTAACCAGGGCTGGGTACCGTTAAACGGTACCTACTTGGTACCGACCGAAAAGCTCCGGTAGGGGGCAGTATCAAAAAACGTTTTTTTCAATAGGTTTTGGTACTTTTTTCTCTCCAGACATTTGACCGGCAGTGAGTCTAAAAAAAGCAACATGAGCGTGAGCAGATAATAAACCGCTTCAGCACAAATGCAGCTGCTTTCTTAAAGCAAAGCAAAGCTATAACTTACTAAAACTTGTAATTATTAGAGATGGCAGAGCGGTCTGCGTCAGGTCTGAGCCAGGACTAAACCAGGACTTAGACTACACCAGTTGTAAAACAGTTGTAAACCAGCACTAAATAAGAAACTAGAGTCTTAGACAAAGAGAAGAGCAGTGACAACAACAAAGACAGACTGGCTGAGCTTGTGCCTGGTGTTTACTGAACTCAAGCTGCATTGGAGGAGGAAAATCAAAGATTGTTTGTGGATGTGATATGATGACACGGTGATCCCTCTCATTAGACATTTTTGGTACAGTTTTTTAAATTATTAATGACAGAGTGAGCTCTCTCACTGTGTAAATCTTTGACGTGTGTATCCCATTCCAAACATACATTGATTGAAAAAGCTGGAGCACATTCGTGTTGACATCTCCTACATTTAAAAATCAAAACTGAGTTGCTAATGATTCCTTGTATCCTTTGGGTTTTATGGCAAAAATGACATTGATATTTCACATTTGTCATGTGTCTGGCTGATGCATGGTAAAAACATTAAATCCCTTGTTTACAAAATAAACCACATGTCATCTGTCCCATATCCAGCTTTTCTGATTGGTTAATACACTTGTCAATCACGCTCATTGGGAATTTGAAGAAATCACCCCTGATCCCTGATACACGTCTGTGTAAAGGAGAGGAAAAGTGTGTGTTCTGGCTGGCCAGTCAAGGACAAAGCATATACAATTGGAGTATGGCACAAGCAGCTGTGACGGCTGAATTGCTGCTGTGCCGAGGTGTTCTGAGGAGAGCCTTGTAAACAGCACGGCCCTTCTGACACAAATAACATGCAGCTCATTCTGACCACTGGCCTGTCAGCTCAGGTGGGTTTAACACCACCAGGGCTGGACGTGAACACACTAACCATATGCAGGAAGAATCTCAGACAGAGGAGAATACTCAAAGTACCATATAAACTGTCCTCACACATTCATATAATCCATATAAACTGTCCTCACACATTCATATAATCCATATAAACTGTCCTCACACATCCATATAATCCAAATAAACTGTCCTCACACATCCATATAATCCATATAAACTGTCCTCACACATCTATATAATCCATATAAACTGTCCTCACACATTCATATAATCCAAATAAACTGTCCTCACACATCCATATAATCCATATAAACTGTCCTCACACATTCATATAATCCAAATAAACTGTCCTCAAACATCCATATAATCCATATAAACTGTCCTCACACATTCATATAATCCAAATAAACTGTCCTCAAACATCCATATAATCCATATAAACTGTCCTCACACATCCATATAATCCATATAAACTGTCCTCACACATCCATATAATCCAAATAAACTGTCCTCACACATCCATATAATCCAAATAAACTGTCCTCACACATCCATATAATCCATATAAACTGTCCTCACACATCCATATAATCCATATAAACTGTCCTCACACATTCATATAATCCAAATAAACTGTCCTCACACATCCATATAATCCAAATAAACTGTCCTCACACATCCATATAATCCATATAAACTGTCCTCACACATCCATATAATCCATATAAACTGTCTACACACATCCATATAATCCAAATAAACTGTCCTCACACATCCATATAATCCATATAAACTGTCCTCACACATCCATATAATCCATATAAACTGTCCTCACACATCCATCCATCCATCCATTTTCTTCCGCTTTATCCGGGGCCGGGTCGCGGGGGCAGCAGTCTCAGCAGAGATGCCCAGACTTCCCGATCCACGCACACCTCCTCCAGCTGTTCTGGGGGGACCCCGAGGCGACACCAGGCCAGCTCGGAGACATAGTCCCACCAGCGTGTCCTGGGCCTTCCACGAGGCCTCCTCCCAATAGGACATGCCTGGAACACCTCACGAGGGAGGCGACCAGGAGGCATCCGGAACAGATGCCCTAGCCACCTCAGCTGGCTCCTTTCGACGTGGAGGAGTAGCGGCTCGAGTCCGAGCTCCTCCCGGGTAACTGAGCTCCTCACCCGATCTCGGAGGGTGCGCCCAGCCACCCTGCGAAGGAAACTCATTTCGGCCGCTTGTATTCGCGATCTTGTCCTTTCGGTCATTACCCAAATCTCATGACCATAGGTGAGGGTGGGAACGTAGATCGATCGGTAAATCGAGAGCTTTGCCGCTTGGCTCAGCTCCCTCTTCACCACAACAGTCCGATACAGCGACCGCATCACTGCTGACGCCGCACCGATCCGTCTACCGATCTCACGCTCCATCCGTCCCTCACTCGTGAACAGGACCCCGAGATACTTGAACTCCTCCACTTGAGGCAAGGACACCCCACCGACCTGAAGCGGGGAAGCCACCTTTTTCCGGTCGAGAACCATGGCCTCAGATTTGGAGGTGCTGATCCTCATCCCGGCCGCTTCACACTCGGCTGCAAACCGCCCCAGTGCGTGCTGAAGGTCCTGATTTGATGAAGCCAACAGAACAACATCATCTGCAAACAGCAGAGATGAGATTCTGAGGTTCCCAAACTTGGAACATATGGATTATATGGATGTGTGAGGACAGTTTATTTGGATTATATGGATGTGTGAGGACAGTTTATATGGATTATATGGATGTGTGAGGACAGTTTATATGGATTATATGGATGTGTGAGGACAGTTTCATGGATTTTATGGATGTGTGAGGACTGTTTATTTGGATTATATGGATGTGTGAGGACAGTTTATATGGATTATATGGATGTGTGAGGACAGTTTATATGGATTATATGGATGTGTGAGGACAGTTTATATGGATTATATGGATGTGTGAGGACAGTTTATTTGGATTATATGGATGTGTAAGGACCGTTTATATGGATTATATGGATGTGTGAGGACAGTTTATATGGATTATATGGATGTGTGAGGACAGTTTATATGGATTATATGGATGTGTGAGGACAGTTTATTTGGATTATATGGATGTGTGAGGAACACAACCATATAATCCATATAAAACTGTCCTCACACACCCAAATAAAACTCTCACATCATCATCATCCATAATCTAAACTATTTTTGAAAAGAGTGAATAATTTTTATCGGCCCGGATAAGGCGGCTGCAACTCTTTGGACTTTGGAAATGTCTCTAGAGGCTATTGAATGGATTTAGAGTAAGTTTTTGATTTATGATTTTTTTTTTAACAATAAGAAAGTAATTCCCTCGTACTGGGCCGGTGAGTATTCAAACTTTTGCCGAAAGATCATCTGTGGCTGAAGCAAGGCTCAAAGCGAAGTTTATCATTAGCAGCAGTTATAGAGTGAAACAAACGTTTTAGATGCATCGTCGATTACAGTGAAGGGATTCTGAATCGATGCAGCATTGAATAAACGATTTACTAAATATTAAACTATAGCCTTTTACATTGGCTTTTCTAGCTGTTGAAGTCGCTTCGGGATACCACGTTCAAACATTTTTTGCAATTATGCAATCACAGTTATACAAGGATTACAAACTGTGACGGTAAGATCATTAGACATGTTTTATAACACAAAGCTGCTGCTGCGTCAGCGCGGAGTAGACTGCACTTACCGGTGCTGCAGGTAGACTTGAAGGAAACAGCGTGTCCAGAGTTAGATCCACCAGGAAAAGAATGAAGTCCATGTTAGTCAGTTTAGTGTCAGCCCATAGACGAGGAGGACACACGTACAAAGATGCAGACAAACAGATGTAGCTCTCATCTTCTTTTTCTTTCTTTTTTTATTGCTTTTTGTGCTTATGTCAAGAGGAAATATTCATAATACATGTCACATGGTCTACAATCATGTTTTTTTTCACCTTTTTTCACCTGTTCTCTTCACCCTGCCCACCCCCCACCCCCATGCCACATGTCTCAAAACCCAGACAGAACAAATAAATAGATATAACACAGCAACAACAAGAATATATAGACAGATAGGAAGAGAAAACAAATCTAATAATTAATAAATAATGAAAATAATAGTAATAAACTAGTTAAATACATATATAAAGATATATATAAAAAGAAAAGGGAAAAAACAACAACAACACAACCAACAATAACAAAAACATCCTAAAGGCCTTGTGTTCAACCTTGTGTATGTAACAAGATGGGTAAAGAAAAAAAATCTGGAAAAACAAGTGAAGAGAAAAAAAATAAATTTGGGAAACATTTGAATAATTTGGGAAATAATGTTAGGGGGATTGCACAGTTTAGGAAAATTGGTTTGGGGAAAAAAATATGAAAAAAATTGGTTAAAAAAATAATAAAAAGGTGACAACTAACCTAGTATAGGTATCGGTAAAAGCTCTGTTGAGGCATCGGCACCGGAAACCAAGCATTGCCAAATCAATGGCGTCGGGAGTTGCCGCCGCTGATGTGCCGCTGATCATGCGTGCAGCATGGGCTGCGCAGAAAATAAAATTATATCTAACGCACCGGTCCATTTTGGTACCGGCCCACCGGTCAAATGCCAAATGTAAAATATATGGCCAATCCGGGCCTGGACAGAACAGTCGCTGGAGACTGCAGAACCCGACACACTAACCTGAGCACTGCCTGGATTTGATTACAAGAAAGCCTACGACTCAATGCCACATACTTAGATCAATGAATGCTTGGAGCTATACAACATCAACAGGACTCTAAGAGCCTTCATTGCACACTTGATGAGGTCGTGGAAAACCATCCTTGAAGCCAATGGCAAGCCACTTGCTCAAGTCTCCATCAAATGTGGCATATACCAAGGAGATGCCCTGTCCCCACTGCTGTTCTGCATAGGTCTGAACCCCCTCAGCCAAATAATCAACAAGACTAATAAGCTGGCCAAAGGATGAGATACAGACCACAGATGTTAAGACACGAAAGCTCCTAACCATGCATTGAGGGTTCCACCCCAAATCCAGCTCCCTGAGACTGTACTCTAGCCGTAAGGAAGGAGGCCGAGGAATAGTGAGCGTGAGAGCCACTATCCAGGATGAAACATCCAAGATCCATATGTACATCAAGGGCAAGGCTACAACAGATGACGTGCTCAGTGAATGTCTCAGACAATGGGGAACAGAAGATGTGGCCCTGGAGGTCCCGTCATGGGAGGACAAGCCCCTACACGGGATGTACCACCAAAACATAACTGAAGTGGCGGATATCAAGAAATCCTACCAATGGCTAGACAGAGCTGGCCTGAAGGACAGCACAGAGGCTCATCATGGCTGCACAGGAGCAGGCCTTGAGCACCAGAGCAATAGAGGCCCAGATCTATCGCACCAGACAAGACCTCAGGTGTAGACTGTGCAAAGAGGCCAATGAGACAATCCAGCACATAACTGCAGGTGTAAGATGCTGCAGGGAAAGCTTACATGGAGCGCCATAACCAAGTGGCTGGCATAGTAGGAACATCTGTACAGAGTATGGGCTGGAAACCCCAAGGTCAAAGTGGGAAACACCTCCAAAGGTGGTAGAAAATAACTGAGCCAAGATCCTGTGGGACTTCCAGATACAGACGGACAGAATGGTAATGAACCAACCGGACATTGTGGTGGTGGACAAAGAGCAGAGGAAAGCCGTGGTGGTTGACATAGCAATACCAAGCGACTTCAACATCAGGAAAAAGGAACACGAGAAACTAGAGAAATACCAGGGGCTCAGAGAAGAGCTGGAGATGGCCTGGGGGGTGAAGACATCAGTGGTGCCCGTGGTCGTTAGGGCACTCGGGGCAGTCACCCCCAAACTGGAGGAGTGGCTACAACAGATCCCAGGAAATACATCAGACATCTCGGTCCAGAAAAGTGCGGTTTTAGGAACTGCAAAGATACTGCACAGAACCCTCAAGCTCCCAGGCCTCTGGTAGAGGACCCGAGCTTGGAGGAAAAAGAGACCGCCTGCGGAGGGTATATATTTTTTTTATATATATATATATATATATAAAATAATAATAATTACGAAAATGTAACCCAACCAGCCCTACCGCCATGACCGCCCTTAGGGGTCAATATGTGACAAGAAAAGGGACATACTGTATCCCCTTCCGTCACACACTGATCACCTGGGCCGAACATGTACAGTACCAAAAACAAATCACAGCATCTCTCATCTTCATGTGTCCAGCTCCAGGTAAAATCTTATTTCCAGGGTTAAAACATAAAGTCCTTTGTCCAGAAAGAAAGAAAACCTTCAGCCTACATATCAATTGTCTGTCATAAATTAAATAAATGCATACATTAAATACATAAATTATAGTAATGTAATAAACAGCCAAACTTGTTAAAGATACTAAAGCTAAAGTTCTTGAGGGGTGACGGTGGCACAGATGGTAGAGCAGGTCGTCTCAAGGTATGGGGTTCGAATCCTGCCTCCTGAAGATGCACAGTGTCGTTGTGTCCTTGGGCAAGTCACTTGCGTGTCTGCGTACACTGGTGTATGAAAGAGTGTGAATGCAGTTCTCAAACTGCAGTTCCTTGCTGTAAAGTGCTTTGGATGCCTAATGTGGGTGAAAAAGCGCTATATAAGTTGAGAGGCCAAACACTAAAACAACACAGTACAGATGACAGTTGAAAAACCTTTGACTATGATGAGACATGTGAATGAGCTTCCACAAACTCCTCAACATAAGAACATGTTACATGCAAAACAATGGGCGGAACAGGATGGTGTGAATATGAGCAGAACCTCCACAGTGCCTCGTCTTCCTCTTCCTCCAGCTGCAGCGCTACAGTCCGACCTCCTGTGAGGCGCACGTGTGTGACTCCTCTCCTGCTGCCTCCAAATGCTCTCCATCAATTCTCCATTCCCCTGGCCCCCACTGCTCTGTCTTTATGCATGTGCACGGGGTTACTGGAAGTGCTAGCATGCTCATCACTATCATTCATGGGAAATAAAAAGGAGAAGCAGGGTTCGTCCCAAACGTATGTATAGTTAGCATCAGCCTGTTCCCTGTAGGGGTCATATGCCGTGAAGTCCCGTCTGTCAAACCCTGTGCTGATCATTGGCATGCTCTTACCACACGCTCATAACCCCTTGTTCTGGTCAGATTTGGGAAGCATGAGAGTCAAAGTAAACAAAAGACCAATTCAAACATAAAAACACTAAAAGGCAATTTTTGTGTGAAATCATATCACACTAACAATGATGACCATTGTAGATATCCACTATATCTACAAAGTCTTTGGACAACTGTTCATCCAGCATGGCGTTACTAGGCGTTCTGTGAGTTTAACCAATTCTCCATCAAATTTGGCACATAGTGAATGTTTTTGCTGTTGTCAAAGATTTTTTTTCAAAAAATCATTACCTTATGTTCAGACCTCTTTGGATTTCATGTGCACACAGAACAAGTGTGTGAGATTGTTGTCCCCTGCTGTGGGGGGTGATTGGTTATATCTACAGTACACAGCGGCTGCAAAGGCCGATGGCAGAAGCAGAAGCACATGCATAAACACATGAGACCAGTCTGGCCAGAGCACTGTGGTTAATGACGGAAGCCAAATGCAGATGATTAATCCAATCTTTTCCATTATCAGCCTTCTTCGTTTGCTCAAGGCATGTTTTTCCAATTGAAAGTGTAAAGTAGTGGTCGGCATATATTGTTTTTTTCTAGGGCCGATATTTGGGATTTTTATTAGCTGATATGCACGGCTGATATTTTATAATCCTGTGTGTGAGGCTTCTAAACTGTAAAATGTGTCAGTGTTGAACTGTGGCAGCAGTGGGAGGCATAGAGCTGATTTAATCAAGACCTGTTGAGGCTAAAAAGTTCCTGTTTAGGAGACAAAAATAAAGACAAAAATCTGCAGATTTTAAAACTAAAACCGGTAAGTCTCTATCTCTTGTGGTTCTAAAATTATAAGATAACGTTTTCCCCTACTAAAAACATATACAATAGGCCAGGATGAATGAGAGTGTGTTTGAGAGGGCAAGTGTGGGACAACGGATGCAAATTACGGATAAAGCGGATGGATGGATGGATTTATAAATAAAACGTTAAAAGACAAACCTCTAAAAAGACAAAGCATCTCATTTCAATGTTTTTTTAGTGCATGAAGACAGCAGGAGAATCAGGATGTTCAACTTGATGTTCAATGACATTATCAAGGCACAGCGCCTCCTAGTGTGGCTATAAAAAGCAAAGTGACCACTGACCTGTGTGACAAACAGCTGTTGGTTGAATGTGGATGAATAGACATCAAAGCTAAATTTAATCTAATATCTAATAAAAATCTGAGCAAATACAAAATGATATGAGGTTAAGGTTACGTTTTTAAGTTGGAATCGGGATTTGTTCAGTGCCCATCAAGTCTCCTCCTTTAATATAGTAATGGTGGGGAAACCACATAAAGGCCAGGACAGTATCTTGAAATCAACACACTACTGTCCTGTGCACATCGGCTTCACCAATTCAGATAGAACGTTCAAAGACGCAGATGAATGACAGCCACAGGTTGGACCCCCAGTATATTATTTGTAGAACAGGTGAAAATAGCCGACCGCTTCTGTGATTTCTGTGAGGCTCGTCACTATCATTCATAACCAAAGCAGCCCCTCCACATGTGGCTGAAAGGCCCGCTGCTGCCGCTCTTAGCAACTGTTGCTATGTGTGCCACTGTTGAACTGCACCTCTGCCTGGCTCTTCAGACCCCGATGAGCGGTGGAGCGCGGCACACTCACCGAGGCCCCTGACCCTCTTCGGCACAAACTCATTACTTTATAATGTATTCACAAATAGGAAAGGAACGACCACCAAATAATAACTACGCTGGAAACAAAGGAGACATACAGGGAGCTTCATACTCCCCTATCACTGCTCCATATCAGCTGATATGTTCAAAATATATCCTGTTAAAGGGTTTAAATCCAGGTAGCATTTCTGTGCCATGGCCTGTTCAGTTTATTGTAGTCTCTAATTACATGCAGATAATCAAGCTTACTCTCAAACCCTTGGTACAACACTCCGTACAGAGCAATATAAAACACACTTACTGTACACGTACACAAGGAGGCCAGAATTCAGCTTCCTGACAGCCAGGTGGATGAAACTATTCTTCAGTCAACTGGACCTGGAACAGATCAAGACTGCACAGCCATAGTGCCTAGTACTGGTTATCCCTGGGTATATGCTGACCTGGGCCTAATACTTATGTACAAAAAATAAACAAGATCCGACGTTGTGTAACTATCATGTACTCACGTAACAATATTTAAATAGGGAAAACGTGGAAGAGCTCGGTCGCTTCTAACTTCACCCCCGTTTGGGTCTATATAATATGCTGGTAGAGGCTAAATGCTAACAACATCTTTGGTCTTTTCGCGTGACTGAGCGCACGCACAAAGACCAGACAGGTACGCATAACTCGCCGAAGCTCAGGTAAGAACATATCTCAGTATGGAAAGAAAGTATTAAATATCCGTTATTAAACATGGGGCATGGCCAACGCTTTTTGCCCTGCGTGGTCTTCCTCAGGCATACAAAGTGAAAACCGGTGATATAAAGAATATTATCCAGAAGTGGAACTGGCCAGGTTTCCATGATGGATGGCGAGCTAAGGCCTCAAGCCTGAGAGCCTGAGGAAAGCACAAAAGACTCAAAGAAGCGTCTGTCTGCTGGTGCGGTAGGTCTTGCCTCAATTCGGGGCTTTTAGACGTGAACTATGAACTCTGCTTTTGATGGTTTAATCCATCCCAATGAACTGTTATGCGTTGAACCTGTACGGGCCACCATGCACTGTGTAAATATTTAGTAAATATTCCCCGCTGATACTGTGAAAAGAAATACACCACAACTGAGCTATACTGCACTTTCATTAAGCACCTCATTTTCCTCCGAGCCGAACCAATACTTCTGACTCACCTAGTCTATCATCAATATACAACTGTGTTTTCCTAACGGCAGCATTGGAAACGCTACACCTAGGACAGGTTATCCCCGGGTATATTCTGACCTGAACCTAATACCTAGGACAGGTTATCCCCGGGTATGTTCTGACCTGAACCTAATACCTAGGACAGGTTATCCCCGGGTATATATTCTGACCTGAACCTAATACCTAGGACAGGTTATCCCCGGGTATATTCTGACCTGAACCTAATACCTAGGACAGGTTATCCCCGGGTATATTCTGACCTGAACCTAATACCTAGGACAGGTTATCCCCGGGTATGTTCTGACCTGAACCTAATACCTAGGACAGGTTATCCCCGGGTATATATTCAGACCTGAACCTAATACCTAGGACAGGTTATCCCGGGTATGTTCTGACCTGAACCTAATACCTAGGACAGGTTATCCCTGGGTATATATTCTGACCTGAACCTAATACCTAGGACAGGTTATCCCCGGGTATATTCTGACCTGAACCTAATACCTAGGACAGGTTATCCCCGGGTATGTTCTGACCTGAACCTAATACCTAGGACAGGTTATCCCCGGGTATATTCTGACCTGAACCTAATACCTAGGACAGGTTATCCCCGGGTATGTTCTGACCTGAACCTAATACCTAGGACAGGTTATCCCCGGGTATATTCTGACCTGAACCTAATACCTAGGACAGGTTATCCCCGGGTATATTCTGACCTGAACCTAATACCTAGGACAGGTTATCCCCGGGTATGTTCTGACCTGAACCTAATACCTAGGACAGGTTATCCCCGGGTATATTCTGACCTGAACCTAATACCTAGGACAGGTTATCCCCGGGTATATATTCTGACCTGAACCTAATACCTAGGACAGGTTATCCCCGGGTATGTTCTGACCTGAACCTAATACCTAGGACAGGTTATCCCCGGGTATGTTCTGACCTGAACCTAATACCTAGGACAGGTTATCCCCGGGTATATATTCTGACCTGAACCTAATACCTAGGACAGGTTATCCCCGGGTATATTCTGACCTGAACCTAATACCTAGGACAGGTTATCCCCGGGTATATTCTGACCTGAACCTAATACCTAGGACAGGTTATCCCGGGTATATTCTGACCTGAACCTAATACCTAGGACAGGTTATCCCCGGGTATGTTCTGACCTGAACCTAATACCTAGGACAGGTTATCCCCGGGTATATTCTGACCTGAACCTAATACCTAGGACAGGTTATCCCCGGGTATGTTCTGACCTGAACCTAATACCTAGGACAGGTTATCCCCGGGTATATATTCTGACCTGAACCTAATACCTAGGACAGGTTATCCCCGGGTATGTTCTGACCTGAACCTAATACCTAGGACAGGTTATCCCCGGGTATATATTCTGACCTGAACCTAATACCTAGGACAGGTTATCCCCGGGTATATTCTGACCTGAACCTAATACCTAGGACAGGTTATCCCCGGGTATGTTCTGACCTGAACCTAATACCTAGGACAGGTTATCCCCGGGTATATATTCTGACCTGAACCTAATACCTAGGACAGGTTATCCCCGGGTATATTCTGACCTGAACCTAATACCTAGGACAGGTTATCCCCGGGTATATTCTGACCTGAACCTAATACCTAGGACAGGTTATCCCCGGGTATATTCTGACCTGAACCTAATACCTAGGACAGGTTATCCCCGGGTATGTTCTGACCTGAACCTAATACCTAGGACAGGTTATCCCCGGGTATATATTCAGACCTGAACCTAATACCTAGGACAGGTTATCCCGGGTATGTTCTGACCTGAACCTAATACCTAGGACAGGTTATCCCTGGGTATATATTCTGACCTGAACCTAATACCTAGGACAGGTTATCCCCGGGTATATTCTGACCTGAACCTAATACCTAGGACAGGTTATCCCCGGGTATATTCTGACCTGAACCTAATACCTAGGACAGGTTATCCCCGGGTATGTTCTGACCTGAACCTAATACCTAGGACAGGTTATCCCCGGGTATATATTCTGACCTGAACCTAATACCTAGGACAGGTTATCCCCGGGTATATTCTGACCTGAACCTAATACCTAGGACAGGTTATCCCCGGGTATATTCTGACCTGAACCTAATACCTAGGACAGGTTATCCCCGGGTATATTCTGACCTGAACCTAATACCTAGGACAGGTTATCCCGGGGTATCTTCTGACCTGAACCTAATACCTAGGACAGGTTATCCCGGGGTATATTCTGACCTGAACCTAATACCTAGGACAGGTTATCCCGGGGTATATTCTGACCTGAACCTAATACCTAGGACAGGTTATCCCCGGGTATATTCTGACCTGAACCTAATACCTAGGACAGGTTATCCCCGGGTATATTCTGACCTGAACCTAATACCTAGGACAGGTTATCCCCGGGTATATTCTGACCTGAACCTAATACCTAGGACAGGTTATCCCCGAGTATATATTCTGACCTGAACCTAATACCTAGGACAGGTTATCCCCGGGTATATTCTGACCTGAACCTAATACCTAGGACAGGTTATCCCCGGGTATATTCTGACCTGAACCTAATACCTAGGACAGGTTATCCCCGGGTACACTCTAAGCTGGGCCTCATGCCTAGGACAGGTTATCCCCGGGTATATTCTGACCTGAACCTAATACCTAGGACAGGTTATCCCCGGGTATGTTCTGACCTGAACCTAATACCTAGGACAGGTTATCCCCGGGTATATATTCAGACCTGAACCTAATACCTAGGACAGGTTATCCCGGGTATGTTCTGACCTGAACCTAATACCTAGGACAGGTTATCCCTGGGTATATATTCTGACCTGAACCTAATACCTAGGACAGGTTATCCCCGGGTATATTCTGACCTGAACCTAATACCTAGGACAGGTTATCCCCGGGTATATTCTGACCTGAACCTAATACCTAGGACAGGTTATCCCCGGGTATATTCTGACCTGAACCTAATACCTAGGACAGGTTATCCCCGGGTATGTTCTGACCTGAACCTAATACCTAGGACAGGTTATCCCCGGGTATATATTCTGACCTGAACCTAATACCTAGGACAGGTTATCCCCGGGTATATTCTGACCTGAACCTAATACCTAGGACAGGTTATCCCCGGGTATATTCTGACCTGAACCTAATACCTAGGACAGGTTATCCCCGGGTATATTCTGACCTGAACCTAATACCTAGGACAGGTTATCCCGGGGTATCTTCTGACCTGAACCTAATACCTAGGACAGGTTATCCCGGGGTATATTCTGACCTGAACCTAATACCTAGGACAGGTTATCCCGGGGTATATTCTGACCTGAACCTAATACCTAGGACAGGTTATCCCCGGGTATATTCTGACCTGAACCTAATACCTAGGACAGGTTATCCCCGGGTATATTCTGACCTGAACCTAATACCTAGGACAGGTTATCCCCGGGTATATTCTGACCTGAACCTAATACCTAGGACAGGTTATCCCCGAGTATATATTCTGACCTGAACCTAATACCTAGGACAGGTTATCCCCGGGTATATTCTGACCTGAACCTAATACCTAGGACAGGTTATCCCCGGGTATATTCTGACCTGAACCTAATACCTAGGACAGGTTATCCCCGGGTACACTCTAAGCTGGGCCTCATGCCTAGGACAGCTTATGTTGGAGTAGCAGAATTCTAAGTCGGAAGGTGGAGAACAGGTCTTTTTCTATGGAAGTATTTGCCTTGTGTCTCCAAATGTAACAACACAGGCATGAAGTGAAGTGTCTTCTTTGGTTCATAAATGAACTTAAGTATTTTACATTTTATATTAAAGCGAGACACGCCAGGGGAGACACATTGACTGTAAATGTTAAGATTTTTTCTTAGTTTTCTCCCTTGACAGCTTAGTTTTAATGTCAAAGTAAAAAATGACGTAGAATTGTTTTCAGGAAAGAACATGGACGCACTCGTGACATAGAACTTACAGCACATGTTTTCTCAGTTCTATGTAAGTAATCCGCAGCTCCCTGTTCACCTGCAGTGTCTGACTTATACATTGACTCAGTTATAGTGTATTCTTCTTCTTTGGTCAAAACCTGTGAATTGCCCTGTGGAGAAGCTGGCCAATGTGGTCAAGTAGGAGGCAGACTCAGAAGTTCCCATAGTAGCCGAAATTTATTTCACCGTGGTAAAATGTGGCAAAATCAAACTTTACATTTGTACAAAAAAAAAACGGTCAAAAATGCTGAACAGAAACAAACAAACAAAACAAACCCGGGATAGTTATGTTTAACTGTTTAGTTTGGATATTGCAAAAATTATAACTATGAAACAATGAATACATAAACTTATAACTAACGTGTCAAAAGACATTAATGGGACAGAGTAACCTAAAACCTACTCTGTCACAGGGCCATATAGTTACAAAGGCCTCAGCCCCTAAACCAGATACAGAAAATGAAAGAAAATGAATGAAGTGAACACGCTGCCACAATTTAGGATTTCATTTTATTAACATAAAGCATCGTGCCCAGGGTCCTAGCACAGCTCTAAGGCATAGCTCGAAAATCCTGAGAGCACCAGTGGGGGACCTCCGCCGGCCCCCGGGAGACGCCGCCATTACGATGTTTGCAATCACAGGAGCTGAATACCTTGGCTGGAAGTGAGGAAGGGAGGATGGAGGGAGGGGGAGTGCGTGGTGGCGGGGTGGTGGGTGGTGGGTGGGGGGGGGACAAGGGGGGTTGGGGTCAGAGCGTAGAAAGAGTGTTTGGGCTTCTCAGTGGTGTTTGGAGCGAGCTGAAAATGCGAGCGCTATCATAGCAGTGTTGTGTTTACCGCAGCGGGAGGCGAACCGCGAGTCAGGGAAGGAAACGCCGCCGCAGTAAAATGAGCAAAATACATACATTAGGCCCGTGTGCAAGCCCGCCGACGCGGGAACTCATTTTAATATAAATAGGAGACAAGCAGAGAGTGGCTGGTGGATGATTTTTTTCTTCCCCCCCCCCCCCTTGCCTCTTTTGCTCGCCACACGGTAATCTCCCGCAGCCGCCCATGGAAGCGCCGAGACGAGTTTCGCAGTAAAGTCAGGATGTCAGTGTTCATTTTCTCGCCGTTGCTAAGGAGACGCTGACAGACGCCCCCCCCCCCCCCCCCCCATCTGCCTCCTCCTCCGCCCCCCGGGTCACCACTACTCGCTCACTCGCGTTTTCCACCGCCGGCAGCAGCGGCAGCCATTGTGCAATCACCATCCAGAGACGATCCCCCACATCTGGAGAGGGGCAGGGTGACTTTCGGCTCCCCCAGCGGTCTTTCCAGAACAACCACACGCGCGCTCACACAGGTGGTACGGGCCAGGTCTTTGGGGTCCCGGGGCGCGGACAAGGTTGCACAGTGTCTCCTCCACTGTTTCTGATGCATCTGTGTACACATGTGCCACATCTGGGCCGATGAACTGATATTTATATTAATAATACCAGACCATGAGTCCCGGCCCCCAGTGGACTGAGCTGAACTGAACAAACCCACACATCAATGCCAGCATCTTCAGTCAGTATACTTTTATTTAACTTAATCACATACGACAGCAGCTCAACTTTCATAACAGTGGTTTCAGATCTTGTGTGTGAAAAGAAACAAATATTTGTATTTCTGTTTTTCTGTTCAACATAACGGCAGCACTGGCGACTCCGGCAAAAGCGTTTGGAAATGATTTGGCACCGATCATATGGTCTGTTTTCTGGTGGGACAGGCATGTACATAGGCGCCGATTTATGTTTTCCCCCGTGGGTGCTCAGTCAGCCGGTACTGTCATGTGACTCACACGCCTCACATTTACCTAAACAGAAATGCAAGCTACTTGGCAATGTCTACTATCATCTTATACACTGAGGCTATTTTTTGAGAAAGCAATACACATGCATTGGTGCGCTGCGCGCAACTCACCATTGTTGGCACTAGAAGTAGTTGTAGAGGCCGTCTCATAATGAATGGAGACAGTCTCCTCGCTGGTGGAATCTTCTGATAAATGCAATTTCTTTCTAATTACAAATCTGTCCATTGTTATCTTAGTGCGTTTTATTAGCCTCTTGGTCATTAGCCCATTGGCGGCAAACGAGCTTTGTTTTTGGCCGAAGTTACGTACACGGCGTCGGAGCATCATGTTGATAATGAGATCAAGGATTTGATTGACAGTGAGGATTTTTACCTAGCAACACACTGCCCGCGTGCCCAAATTATATTTTCCCTAGACGTATGAATGGGAATTATAGAAAAACAATATGCCCGATTGAATTCTATTTCTATAAAGTATTAGCAAAATAAGTTGTAAGAAAGTAAAATTGTCACAGGGGTATCTCGATCCAGGGACCTTTGGCATCAAAGTCAGGCGAGGTTACCGTTCGACCACGCTACACATACTTAGTGCTTAGTGTCACATTCACATTTGTATATGATGGTAGGACCCGCGCCTGACTGTTGCGACAGAGAAGTACAGTTTTAATTATTCGCTTGTTTTATTCAATGGGACATTTTGTGAATTCAAGGTAAATTCGCCTGGGTGCTCAAAGATTTGGCTGGGTGCTCGAGCACCGGAGCACCCACGGGATCGGCGCCTATGGGCATGTACACACACAGTATGTGATTCAAAGGAAAGAATCCGTCCCCCTGTGAGCGTGTAGAACATCATCGTCATTCTCATATCGTTATCATTCTGACTTTTCTTTCAAATAATCCTTATTAATAATGAGCCAGGCTTTTACTTTAAAATGAACGAATGTAGAAAGATTCAGCTATAAGAAATACATCCCATCACTTGTGTGCACTAAGGCAAGGTTATTAGAGTCATTAAAACAGATCTTTTTTTTTACAGACTGCAATTTGAATGTTTTCATATAGACCTTCGTTTGGCCTGACAGTCCAGGGCTCAGGATGAACATTGTGGGTTGATGGCACTGGTACGTCATTAGTCGTATCCCGGGACACGTATCCCGGGACATACTTTAGGCGCACCACTTTGGTAATGTTTTATACAAACAAGATTATGCCAATAGTCTATTATATATATATAATTTAATATCTATTTATACATTTTTTCAATTCATATTCCATCGTCATTCATTACATAATAATAATAATGATAATAATAAAATGTTTGTTTTAACATTACAAAGCGCTAAAGGAGTGCACACTGTTATGAGAACAGTTCATATATTATTCCTAAAATGAGACATCAAAGATCAATAAATGAGTTCATAAAGATTAAGTCTTGTAACAGCTGCAAATTAAAAAGATAATAATAATAATAATTATTATTATTATTATTTAACCTCTTAACCCCCACCTGAACCAAGCACATTTTCTCCAGCTTTACCCATATCTAAAAGCTTCTTGAAAAAAGTTAAAATAGCAACAAAAATAAGATGAAAGTGAGGATGAAAATACAACAAAAAAGCGACAGAATCATAATAAAAAAGTCAACAAAAAGAGCAACAGAAAAGTGTCAAAAAGCAATGAAAATGTGGCAAAAATGTGCTGAAAATTCAGTTCATCAGCTGCACACACAAAAACAT
This sequence comes from Proterorhinus semilunaris, assembly GCA_021464625.1. Lineage (NCBI taxonomy): Eukaryota > Metazoa > Chordata > Actinopteri > Gobiiformes > Gobiidae > Proterorhinus > Proterorhinus semilunaris. The sequence goes on along the minus strand of CM038360.1, from coordinate 31,915,869 downwards.
CGGATTAAAAAGTTAGAAAAATTTAATAAATAGGACAGTGCAGAGAATAAATATAAAAGTACTGTAGAACCATCATTCCCTCCCACCCAAGGATTTGTTATACGGCCTGATCGCTCTGGGCAAGAGCTGAGTTACTCAGTGTTACTCAGAGTTACTCAGTTACTCTGGCCTTTAGGCTTTTAACATTTTAGATTTGGGTAAAGCTGGGTAGACCTGGAGAAAATGTACTCAGATAAGACAGGGGTTAAAAACAGCATAAATCTGTGAATGAAGGTCAAATGACAAAGCAACCAATGGAAATACAGTGCCTTGCGTAAGTATTCGGCCCCCTTGAACTTTTCGACCTTTTGCCACATTTCAGGCTTCAAACATAAAGATATAAAACTGTCATTTTTTGTGAAGAACCAACAACAAGTGGGACACAATCATGAAGTGAAACGAAATTTATTGGATATTTCAAACATTTTTAGCAAATAAACAACTGAAAAATTATTCAGCCCCCTTAAGTTAATACTTTGTAGCTCCACCTTTTGCTGCGATTACTGCTGTAAGTCCTTGGGGTTTGTCTCTATCAGTTTTGCACATTGAGAGACTGAAATATTTGCAAAACAGCTGGAGCTCAGTGAAGTTGGATGGACAGCGTTTGTGAACAGCAGTTTTCAGTTCTTTCCACAGATTCTCGATTGGATTCAGGTCTGGACTTTGACTTGGCCATTCTAACACCTGGAGATGTTTATTTGTGAACCACTCTATTGTAGATTTTGCTTTATGTTTTGGATCATTGTCTTGTTGGAAGACAAATCTCCGTCCCAGTCTCAGGTCTTTTGCAGACTCCATCAGGTTTTCTTCCAGAATGGTCCTGTATTTGGCTCCATCCATCTTCCCATCAGTTTGAACCATCTTCCCTGTCCTTGCTGAAGAAAAGCAGGCCCAAACCATGATGCTGCCACCACCATGTTTGGCAGTGGAGATGGTGTGTTCAGGGTGATGAGCTGTGTTGCTTTTACGCCAAACATAACGTTTTGCATTGTTGCCAAAAAGTAGGATTTTGGTTTCATCTGATCAGAGCACCTTCTTCCACATGTTTGGTGTGTCTCCCAGGAGGCTTGTGGCAAACTTTAAACAACACTTTTTATGGATATCTTTAAGAAATGGCTTTCTTCTTGCCACTCTTCCATAAAGGCCAGAGTTGTGCAGTATACGACTGATTGTTGTCCTATGGACAGAGTCTCCACCTCAGCTGTACATTTCTGCTCTCTGCACTTTAAACTGACCTCTGAGACGATCACAGAGCAGGTGCATTCATACGGAGACTTGTTTACACACAGGTGGATTCTATTTATCATCATTAGTCATTTAGGTCAACATTGGATCATTCAGAGATCCTCACTGAACTTCTGGAGAGAGTTTGCTGCACTGAAAGTAAAGGGGCTGAATAATTTTGTACACCCAATTTTTCAGTTGTTTATTTGTTAAAAATGTTTGAAATATCCAATAAATTTCGTTTCACTTCATGATTGTGTCCCACTTGTTGTTGGTTCTTCTCAAAAATCACTCTGGATGAACTGCAGAAATGTACAGCTGAGGTGGGAGACTCTGTCCATAGGACAACAATCAGTCGTATACTGCACAACTCTGGCCTTTATGGAAGAGTGGCGAGAAGAAAGCCATTTCTTAAAGATATCCATAAAAAGTGTTGTTTAAAGTTTGCCACAAGCCACCTGGGAGACACACCAAACATGTGGAAGAAGGTGCTCTGGTCAGATGAAACCAACATCCAACTTTTTGGCAACAATGCAAAACGTTATGTTTGGCGTAAAAGCAACACAGCTCATCACCCTGAACACACCATCCCCACTGCCAAACATGGTGGTGGCAGCATCATGGTTTGGGCTTTTCTTCAGCAGGGACAGGGAAGATGGTTCAAATTGATGGGAAGATGGATGGAGCCAAATACAGGACCATTCTGGAAGAAAACCTGATGGAGTCTGCAAAAGACCTGAGACTGGGACGGAGATTTGTCTTCCAACAAGACAATGATCCAAAACATAAAGCAACATCTACAATAGAGTGGTTCACAAATAAACATCTCCAGGTGTTAGAATGGCCAAGTCAAAGTCCAGACCTGAATCCAATCGAGAATCTGTGGAAAGAACTGAAAACTGCTGTTCACAAACGCTGTCCATCCAACTTCACTGAGCTCCAGCTGTTTTGCAAATATTTCAGTCTCTCAATGTGCAAAACTGATAGAGACAACCCCCAAGGACTTACAGCAGTAATCGCAGCAAAAGGTGGCGCTACAAAGTATTAACTTAAGGGGGCTGAATAATTTTTCAGTTGTTTATTTGCTAAAAATGTTTGAAATATCCAATAAATTTCGTTTCACTTCATGATTGTGTCCCACTTGTTGTTGGTTCTTCACAAAAAATACAGTTTTATATCTTTATGTTTGAAGCCTGAAATGTGGCAAAAGGTCGAAAAGTTCAAGGGGGCCGAATACTTTTGCAAGGCACTGTAAATATCACTAAACCAGATTTCTAATGTGTTTTCCTTGATATGATCTGTATTGTATGTCATTTCTACAGTGGAGGTCCCGGATCGGATCCATTACTGCTGCTAAAGTCATGACTTTAGCTTTGGTCATAACTGCAGACATTTTAAAACCCGATAAGAGTCAGGGACGAGGATCCAGAGAGTCGCACATGTCAGTGTCAGATAAACCAGTGACTTCGGGTTGTAGCAGTGTTTTAGGGCCACGTGTAGAAATGACAAATACAGGCGCTCAGGTGAGTTTGGGATTGACGACGGTTAATAACCCCCCCCCCCCCCCCCCGACAACAACACACGCCCGCCCTTTACTGATTGGTTTGCTCCGCTTCCTGTTTGGTCACATCCTTAGTAAGGTTGTTGACGTCGTGGTGACCAGACTCAACCGCTGGTACGCATTTGGTCAGAGAACAACGATATACTGCGCTTGGAAGTCCAAAGGAGTCCGGTCTGCATGATAAGTTTAAGTTTGCATTTTAGGGATTCCACGCACATCCTGCTGTCCGTGGAGGAGACGGCTCGGCGCTAAGTGAAAACGCCAGAGAGAGAGAGAGAGAGAGAGAGACTGAGAGAGAGAGAGAGAGAGACTGAGAGAGAGAGAGAGAGAGAGAGAGAGACTGAGAGAGAGAGAGAGAGAGAGAGAGAGAGAGACTGAGAGAGAGAGAGAGAGAGAGAGAGAGAGAGAGAGAGAGAGAGAGAGAGAGAGAGAGAGGAGAGAGAGAGACTGAGAGTGAGAGGAGCACATGACACGATCCGCGCGGACAATCCTTTTAGCGGCCACTGACAGGCCGTGAGTGAGGCCAGACGTCGGGGAGAGAGCCCGAGCGGACGGACAATTTGGGGTAATGCAACTAAAATCTGACAAGTGTAATTTCATCCATCTGTGCCTCCGCAGCCGCCGTGTAAAAAGCTGCTCGGAACAGTCTGCCTTTGGTGATTCATCCTGATTGACCCCCCCCCCCCCCCCACCCCTACCCCCACCCCTCCCTAACACACACACACACACACACACACACACCAAAATGGGCTCAAAACACCTATTATTAGCCAGGGGCCTAATAGCAGCAGGATGGCAGGATGGCTCTGTGCTCTCTCCCAGGGGCCAATTCCGCGGTCATCGGGCCCTACAGCTGTGGGAGGGGGGGGGGGGGGCAGAGAAAATATGTGGTTAGTGATATAGACACAGCCGAACAACATCATTATACAGTCACGTAAGTCGATCTGAATCACAGGCGACATGTTTGGGTCCAGTCTTTGTGGTTGTGCAGTTCATGGATCTCTAATGGGGGCCCACACTATGGTCTACTGCAGGGGTCCTCAAGCTGTCGATCAAAAGGTACGAAAAATGTAATTCACAGGAGTCAAAGGTCTGAAACATGTATTATTTTACGTAATCAAAAAAGCTCGCAGTAAAAGTAAAAAAAAATTGAAAAGTAAAAATATAGATTGCATTTCTGAATGTAATCCTTTAATGATCAGAGTTCTTTTTAACATGAGCAAAAATTCACTTTCACAATGATTATTTTACTAAATATATTTTTCTTCATATGTCAAATAAAACCTCTTGAGCCTTATATCAGTAAAGATGGATTTGTCTGCCAATTTCTTATTATACATGTTTCAAAAGAGAGCTATTTATTTCTAATAAGAGGGGCTTCATGCAACACCAGTAAACATTGTATATTAATTTTACAGCTCTATCATCAGTTAAGGACGTTGCAGGAGTTATAATACTAGCTGTATTCAATGATTTTGATACAAACCAAAAATCTCGACAGGACCTCAAGAGCTTATTGGCAGCATATGTTTAAAGGGTTGTGCCATTCCAGCAGACTGTGTCTTTATACGCCGCCCCTACAGGCCAAAGCTGCAACTGCACTTACGCTAGTGCAACAAGCCCTGCTAGCTGCTCTGGCAATACAATTGGTTCGGGGTCCGAAACAAATTACCTCGAGGTCCACATCTGGACCTGAGTCCAGAGTTTGAGAAAGGCTGGTCTACTGGTTCAACTTGATCAACATGGAGCTTTTGAATGGTTTACAACAGGGCATAGGTCATGGAAGGAGCACCTTTTTCTGCAGGTTTTGTACATCATATTTCCTTTTGGGGTGATTTGGGGCGATGGTGGCGCAGATGGTAGAGCGGGTCGTCTCATGATCGGAAGGTTGGGGGTTCGAATCCCGCCTCCTGAAGGTGCACATTGTCATTGTGTCCTTGGGCAAGACACTTCACCCTCCTTGCCTCCAGTGTCTGCGTACACTGGTGTATGAATGAGAGAGTGAATGGGCCCCATATGGGCCACCACCTGCAGGAGGAGCCATAGGGGACTGGTGCTATGTGATTTGGGCAGCTCCAACAGCTGCCCCCATGACCCGGCAACGGACAAGTGGGAGAAAATGGATGGATGGGTGATTTGCCAGAAACTATAAAAAATACAGTATTTTCCAAATTTACAAAGTACTTTATTGCATATTTGGTGTTTGATATGTGTAATAATATTTCTCAAAATCATCTTGGGGGCAAAAGGTTCTATTTCATATATAGTATGTATACATATACATAATATTATTATCATTCAATTATTTTGATCTTTTGATCATAAAAAGTCAAAACATTTCTGGAAAAGCCGTTTGGTCCCAAACCGCCAGTTTGGAGCCACTTTTAAAGCTGGGAATGATTATATTTATCTGACCTACATTCATTGACCATATCAGTATATTCATTACTACGATGACAAAATACAACATAACTTAAACGGGTGATGGTGATGTCGGCAACATGAATGATTTAATAAATAAGAATAGTTCATAAACAGAGGAATGCTTCCCTTACACTGTAACAGATCTGTGATTTTCATATTTTCTGTTCAAGGGTAAAGGAAAATTGAATCCGAATCAGAGGATGTCCACCACATTGGCCAAAATCCACTCTGAGGGTGAACACCTCAGGTGGTGTACCTCAGGGGCGGTGTAAGACCCAGTTCTCTTCTTATTAATGAGCCATGTCTTATCTGCTGTTTGCAGAACATGTAGCGATTGCTGGCAGAGGTCTCACCATGATCAATTAAACAGAGCACTTATTTATGATGATACATTTGAAGGCCTTTCGGACGTGAGCCCGGCCCAGGACAGAGCTGTGATGATGAGGAGAGGCCAAGGTGATGTGAGCAGAATGGTTGTTAATAGGCCTTGAGTGTGGGCCGGGCTGATGGGGTAATGGGCAGCGTTCACTGGGACAGATAACGTCTTCATGCCCACTGTGAGCTCAAGGAACAGGGCCTGGGTCAATATTTGACATCTCGTAATAAATATAATCCTATCAGAGGCTGACGGAATATACAGAGCAGAGGTCAAGTAATATTACTCTAGAATAATACTCAAGTATTTATGTCGCTACAAATGCTTTTTGAGTATGAGAAACAAAACATGAACTAATGTGATAATCCAAATATTTTCTAAGGAAATGCCACAAAAATTTATAAATAGAATAAGCAAGTTTAAGGAACAAGAAACACAAACTACATGTATATTTGTCACGTGACGCTTTTGCACACGTGAGTAAATGTAACTGAGTAGAGATGAGTATGCGTTGGATGAAACAGTAACTGCTCTGTAATATTTCGATGGTTGGGAAAGAGGATGGACTGTGCCTTTGCTGCTTTGTCTCTAAACCATATTACGGCCCCGGGCCGGGTCCCTCGGGGGTGTAGTCCATCCCAGGCCAGAGCCTCTCGTCGCTGCAGTTTACTTTGAAACTCTAATGGAAGTGTTCGTTTCGTATGGGGTAAGGTTACTGTCAATTAAGACGTGCATGTTAAAATAAAATGCGTGCATATTATCTGTACGTGTGCACCAAATTAATTGTGCAAATTCATGATCAAGAAAATACAAACTCAAAAGACATGGCATTTCGTAATTACAAAAACAAAACTATAAAACCAGGTGTGTGGTTTCTTACTTGTGAATACGATTGTTTTTGTGTGCGCTTCTTTGAGAATACGAAGTTATTTTTTGTGCTTGCAAAGAACACGGATTTGAGTGACGTCACTGCTCGCAGACATTTACAATCGAGCACATCTATGGCACACACACGCGCAGATTCGATCAACTACTTCATCGCCGCCGAGAGCCAGAGCGGTCGAACTGAACATGGCGGAGGGCAACAACAAGAACAACGTTTAGCCGACCTGATTTTGCACGTTGTTCTCTTCCTCCGCCATGTTCACTTTCATTTCCTGCACTTTAGGAAATGGATGTTCTTGTGTCTCGCGTGAAGCCGCACTGAGGACCGCAGGCTGGACCTTCTGGAAGATCAGCCAAATAAACACACATGCTGTAGTGTGTTCTCAAACATTTGGAAACATCAGACGTTAATGATCTGTATCTCCACCAGAGAAACAATCAAAGCTCTCTTCATTCTAATAATGCTGGGATTTCATCATTGATTCAGTGGCTCAGTGGTTAGCGCTCATGCTTCACAGCTAGAAGGTCCCAGGTTAGATTCCCACCTGGAGGGCGTGTCTGCATAGGTTCACTCCGAGTACTCCAGTTTCCCCCACCTCCTAAAACATGTACAACAGTCCTGGTGTTTCTGACCATCAGCCTGACTCCACAGATGGGTCCCCAAGAGTCAGCCCACGCTGGAGCTCACTGCTCCGACAGGTCGCCCCAGCGGCGATGAGGATGGGTCGCCCCAGCGGCGATGAGGATGGGTCGCCCCAGCGGCGATGAGGATGGGTCGCCCCAGCGGCGATGAGGATGGGTCGCCCCAGCGGCGATGAGGATGGGTCGCCCCAGCGGCGATGAGGATGGGTCAAATGCAGACAACGAATTTTCTCACATTAATAAAGTAAAACTTAACTTATGTTATGTTTTTATGGTTTATTCTTTGAAATATATATATTTATTTATTTATTTTATTTTTTCATTCTTTGTCTGTGGTTTGGTCCAAACCTTTGAGTTGGTATCCTGTGCTCTGACTCTCAGTCTTACAGTAAAATGATGGCACAGTGGTTGGTGCTCGTGCCCTGCAGTAAAAAGGTCTCAGGTTTAATCCCGGGCCGGACGGGGCCTTTCTGTGGGGAATGCGCCTCTACCTACCACAAAAACATGTACAATAGGATCCTCTGTGGCAAATAAAGGTGAAGTGCACATTATGAACAGTAAGGAAAGGATTCCGGGTCAGCCCGGATAGCAGCAGCTCCTGACCGCCGGTGCAGTGTCCTCCCGGTAAAGTGCTCCGGCCCGCGGTGCGCTCACTCCCGTGGCTCCCGTTGATCCACTACGACCTGTTATCATGAGCGCTGATCCCAGGGCCCCCGCGGCGCCACAGCGGCTCCCCCGCCATCACCTGATCCCGTCTTTGTTTCATAGCATTGTTTTGCACGTTTGGAATATTTTTGGAACATTCCTAATGCAGTCCTTCTCGGGGATGGGGGGCGGGGGGGGGGGGGGGGGGGGGGGGGGGGGCGGGGGTGTTGAGCTAACAAAGAGATGGACATGTTCTCTGTGTGGAGCTTTATTCCGGGTGAAGGCGAACAGTGTTTGGGAGAATGCTTTGAAATACTCGACTTCAAACGTATTCCGTTACTTTGTCCAGTCAGAGTATTCTGAATACTTAGAATACTTGTTCCTTCATTACATTATATTTATGTATAAATGCAGCGTATGATTTAAAACAAAAGTTGGTTGAAACTTATTAGGAGCATGTGTTTCAGAGGAGTTTAGAATAATGATGTTTTTGTGTTTTGAAAGAGAAACAGGTCCTTTTGTTGCTTTTGTCTTGTCTTTTATTATTATATGAAGCTGAAATGTAATGATTGAGTACTGCAGTGTATTCCTTTGATTTTAGGAAAGTAACTGTATTCTAAATACCCTCAAATGTAACAGAATACAGTCACTAAAATGAGTATTCTAAATACAAGTATTCAGTTACTAACGCTGGAGGTAAGTTTGGAGTTCCGTGAAGGGCCAATTGGAATAATGGTCAAAACACCAAGGCCCAAAGTAAAGACACAATAGGTTGGACAGAACTGACAGTATTTATTATATTTAAAGTAGTTTTCTGGGTGTTTGTGTCGGAATATTTCTCCATTATCATCTTGAGGGCCGCAGGTTCTCTGCTGGAGGGCCTGATTTTGCCCCTGGGCCTGGCATTGCCTACGCCTGCTTTATCCTTTACTCTCTGCTGCTGTTGTTGTTGTTGTTGTAAATATCTGATTTGATTTGGTTTGTTTCGTCTCTGCTAAAACATAATATCGTTCCTGAAGTGCTGCTACAGTCGTTCTATCGAAGTGCTTGTACTTCTTTGGAGGATAATTATTTGACTCCTCTGCCGTATTTTGCTGTGTCCTTTTCCTCCTGAATGCGTGTATGTAGCTCCTAATACCGGGGTCAGGGCTCGGGCCTGTTCCAAAGGCTCAGTGTGCGGCAGAACCGGAGCGAGGCTCAAAGCACGATCTGTGTTTGCGCTTTTGTTTACCACTGAATTCTTCTTCATTTTCGTCCTCGTCTTGTTTCTTCTTCTTCCTCTTCTTCATTTTTGGACTAATTCGTTTCGATGGCTTTCAAAGTAGAAAATGGAAATGTTGCTCCTGGCCTGGCGGCTGCGTCCTGGCAACAGAGCAATTTTCTATCATCAGGGATAAACGGCATCGAACAGTACATTGGTGTAAAAAGAGCTCTGATTGCCGTGGCCTTCCTGTCCGTCATCCCCGCAACCAAATCCGACCACTGCGCCGTCACGCCTAATAACGCCGCGCATTAAGTTGGAGAGAGACGAGGAGGGGACCGACGCACGCCCCGCCACTCTCCCCTTCTCCCCCTCTCTCGGTGCGTCGTGGACGTGGGGGTGTGGGGGCCTGGTGATGGCACAGACAGCGCGCTCCCGGGGACACGACACTGCAGCGGCCGCGCAGAGACCACGGTGAATAATAGGGAGGGCTTTGTTCTCCTCAAATACAGGACGTTCTGGTGATTCAGGGATTGTGAAGAGCCAACAGGCCGCTACACGGATAGGCCCGTTCTCATCATGACAACACGGAGCTTTTTGTAATAATTGAATTAGGTAAATTGGCGAATCGTGCGTAAAGTACATTAGGCACTCACTCGTATTCGTGTTTACAAGAAGGCCTCTTGTGGCACAGCCTTTGGTCAAACAAGTGCTCTGAGTTATTAAACCTCCGGCTGCTATGGCGACACTAATGGGTGTAATCATTAAAGCTTGGCCAATGAGAGGCAGTCATTTGTGCGCAATGGAAATGGATACGACATGATCCTAAAGGCGAGGCATCACATATGCTTTAATTGCTGCTCGTGACCCAAACGGTGTTTTCTAATTCATTTATAATCAGGTTTTCCCCGAACCCTGCGAGCATTACTACATTATTACATGATTACAGTATTACAGTATAAACAGACACGCGCTGGTACAGAGAGGGGAGAATCTAAAGATTGGATTTCACATGTGCGCAAAGTGGTCAGCGGGCAAAACAAATCAACAGATCATAAACTCAGCATTAACGCGGAGAGTGTGTGATAAATAACCCCGTGTTGTGCCTGGTGATGGCCGTGTTTAGTTCTTCAGTGCGGGCTGAGGTCAGAGCACTAGGGCAGGACTATGGGGCCATTCTCTGAGCGACAGATCTGCCCTGCACGTGTTCATCTGTGAGTCCTGAGTAACTGCGGAAACGTCTCCAAGTTGTTTCATTGTTGTGATCTGACAAGCAACCCATAATATCATGTAAACGAAGTATTGACATTTCCACAAAAGAAAAGGATCAAACCTAAACCCTGACCGGGCCTTTCAGATCGAACAAAGGTTTCAATATAAAGTTACTCAAGTAGAAGTAACAGTTACTTTCCCGGGTGTATAGGTGAGTGACCCGTGTCCGGCTCAGTGCAGGCGGTGGTCATGTGTAATCCACCCGAGTGTTCCGCCGCCGGTACCTGCGTTTTCTCAGCAGACGGCCGCGTCCATTTTGACAAATCCAATTAGGTTTGACGCGCCGCTCCAGGTCTGTTTAAAACACACGCGCGCGCGGCTGTTTACGCGCGAATGGTCTCCGGTGGCCGTTTATATTCGTGCTCTGTAAACTGACATGCCGCTCGGCCTTTCTGCGTCCACTGCGCAAAAAGGTGTTCGGTATTAACCCACGCAGACACGCGCTGGCACAGCTGGCACCTTTACGCTTCCGTTTGGGCCGTGACATTTAGAGACTGCAATTATGCCATGGGAGCAAAACGGACTGAGACGAAACAGGGTTCGTGAATGGTGCATTGTGCTGCACGCGCACCAAATGGCCAGGTGTGTAACGAAGCACTTCAGCAGAGCGTTGGAGACACGTTTATGTTAGAGCAAAAACTACATGACAATCACTGAGACTAAACAAGCAAGAGACAGACAGAAGAACTATAGACTCAAGTACCCGGATCAAACCAGGTCTAACCCGGCACTAAACCGGGTCTAAACGAGATCCTCCCTGAAACTAAACCAGAAACAGAATTGAAGGATCAAAATTAGAATGTAATCGGGACTAAAGAAGGACAAAATCAGAACTCAATTCAAGCCAAGTTAACCAGAACTAAACCAGGCCTAAACCGGGACAAAGCCAGGTATAAACTGGGACAAAGCGGATTACAGTTGGACTAATCCTAACCGAGGACTAGGTGTAACCGGGGTCTAAACCGGGACTAACCCGACCATACCGTCTTTGCTCTGTAAAATAAAAGGCCTGGCTCGTTGGATGAGACTGGGGTGAATGTGGTGAGTGACTGGTTATTGGTGGTGGGAGGGGCCGATGGCACAGATTGGCAGCCTCGCTTTCGTCAGTCTACCCCAGTGGCTACCATGGATTATTATTATTATTATTATTATTATTATTATTATTATTATTATTATTATTATTATTATTATTATTATTATTATTACTCTTGGCGACTGAGAACTTACACAGATATTATTATTATTATTATTATTATTATTATTAACACACGCCTAACCCGGTCCTAACCCAGGTCTAACCCAGGACTAAACGAGGACCACACCAGGACTAACCCTGTGGTCGTTGGTGTTGGTGCGTAAAAGGCGGGGGAATCCCTGTGATATTGGAGTGATTTTTGGAGAGCCATTCATCACTTTAGGAGATATTTGAAAATGAAGACCACTCGTTCTAAAGCAGCGGCGCTCATTGATTGGACTGAAGGTCAATCGGCTGCTCGGGGGCTTGTTGGGGACAGTTCCTGATCCGTTCCGGTTCGGTGATTGACATTTGCGTCCGTGCGTAAAATGGCCACTGATGCAGATAAGGTGAAAAAGCGTGCAATAAAACACGCGCGCGCACGAGAGAGAGAGAGAGAGAGAGAGAGAGAGAGAGAGAGAGAGAGAGAGAGAGAGAGAGAGAGAGAGAGAGAGAGAGAGAGAGAGAGAGAGAGACACAGAGAGAGAGAGAGAGAGAGAGAGAGAGAGACACAGAGAGAGAGAGAGAGAGAGAGAGAGAGAGAGAGAGAGAGAGAGAGAGAGAGAGAGAGAGAGACACAGAGAGAGAGAGAGAGACAGAGAGAGAGACACAGAGAGAGAGAGAGAGAGATGTGAACAGGGTTTTTCGTGTTTGTACTTCCATTAGAGAGAATATTGTTCATATTTCGTAATCTGTGGTAACAATTCCGGTTCAAGTCCGTCTTTGTTTCATGATAGGTTTAAGCCGTGGGTTTGGTGTTATACCAACCCTGACCAAGAAATGATAGCAGGGTCTTTGTTCATTTTGGAAATCTCCTTTAAAGATGGAACCACACAAAACCCCACAGGCCGTGAACGCAGCACACACATGTCCACGGTACAAACGCCTTTCACTTAAAGCCAATCACAGCAGGTGAAAGGAGAACTGTTCTATTGTGTGAGATTATTGTGTGGACAGTCCTTTGGTGCAATACTATGAAACATAACGATATTAGACACTGAGCAGGTGGAGCAGTTACATTTTAGGACAATGGCTACAAAGTATTGACTTTATTTTTTAAGTGGATTTAAAAAAAAAAAGTTAAACATGTCGCCACATACATTGATGGGAATAATTCGCCTGTTCAATTATGAGGTATGGAAAGAAGTGTAAAATAAGGTAAAGATTTATAATTGCGCAGTAACATGTAACACTGCGCAGAATAATCATAATATGATTAGGTTACAAACGTGTCCTGAAATGTTCTTGTCTCGCTCTTGTTAGCTCCATGCTCCTGGCTGGTGTTAAAGCAGATTCTTCTCGATTTCAAAATGTATTTCTCAAATATATTTGCGACTGTAATAAATAGGTGTGAGAATTCCCCGTATGTAAAGCATGTCTATACTCTCCAGGTCTGTGTTATATTGTAGACTTCGTGGACTGGTTCCGAAGTGCGCTGCTCCTCCAGCCCGTGATGCTGCGTGTTGTGTTGTGGCCTCACGGCGGCCGCCGCAGAGCAGGCCTTTCAATTAGTCACGGCTGTCACCGCCGAACAGTTCCAGAGAGTCATGTCCCAACAAATCCGTCCTTTCAGCAGCGCGCACCGTCCACAGCCCGGACAAGCCCCTCTCCTCTTTGGCCACCGCGGACAGAGGTGCCGTTTAACCCGCAGGAGGAAGCGGACAGGCGGGCAGAGGCGGCGGCACGAGTCAGGGGCACTGCTTTGTAGTAAAGCTCTCAAAGGACGATCAGAAAGATGGAAACAAAACCCAAAAAAGACAACAAGTCACTGGATCTAGTTTCTCCACGGCGCGTCCGAGCGGAACGGCATGGGAATTACCCAGAGTGTTTGCTCACTGAAGGGTGACCACGGCGTCAGGCAGTGTAGGGCCTGTACAGCCATAAGAATTCCGCAAAAAAATAAATAAAAAAAAGCTCCAATTCGATCCCTGTTTAAAGATCCCCGTCCAGAACGCCGCTCCTCCGTGCGCGCCTCGCTGCTCCGCCGCTGCAGTGATTATCGCGCGGTGGCTTGTGCGCGTTTTAAAAAATCCCCACAAAGTAAATAACAACCTTAGATGACGATAATAGCAAGGTACCAAGTCCTTGTTACAGGAAAAAAAATAAGGGGTAGAAAATTGAAACTAAACGCTGCGTTTAGACAACCATTTTTGATAAGAGGATAATTGAGGCGACAGTGAGGTGTAATTAGGCCGTAATTTATGCTATATTCGCGTTTTATTCCCCCTCCCAAAATAAAACCAAACCATAATCATCACTGTGCAATTGTTCTTCATTTCACTGCGGCAAATTGGGCAAAGTGTGGCCGCTAATCAAACAGGTTCGTCCTGATTGGGGGCATTATTATTTTGTGCGGTTAAAAAAAAATACAAAAAAATAAACCGGTCCAAATACTTGAAGTGTTCTTCTGGTTGGAGCCAAAGTATAATTGGCACATATCGAGGAGCCTCGTGTTACAAGTGGGATAAAGACGCTGTCAGTTTATCCGGGTATCCACCCTTCTATCTGCAAAATAACCTATTGTACCTCCGGGCTATTGTTACGCGCCTGTGTCGCACTCGCCCGCCTGGGACGCTGATCACGTGTGCATTAGACACTCTTCAGAACGGAACTAATCCTGGCTGAAATCTTGAAAATGTGAAACAAAACATTGCACATTGTGTTGATCAAACATTGGGAGTTTGGCCTCTCACGAGCACCTGCTGGGCCGACTGTGCGCGAGCACGTAAACTGGAAATTTAAAACATATATGTAAATATTTAAAATGTGTACAGTACGTCTTGAAAATGAAAGTGAAATGAAAGTCAATAACGCTGAGCCATGACGCCTCCCGTTCGGACACAATGAAGGGAATTGGATGAAACAAATCAAAGCCGCGCGTTCTGTGGGTTTGGGTCACGGCGACGTCCCGCTCTTGGCTCGCGCGGCTGCGGTTGGTGGGAGCTGGTAAGGTGGGTTAACTCCTGCACGCAGCTCAAGTCTCCGTGAGGCGCAGAGCAGTGCTGCGCTGATGACGTTGGGCTGGGGATGACCAATCGGGAGGCGCTGCCCTTTCGAGACAAACCATTTTACTTGTGCATCAAAGTCTGGAAGCAAGGGTTCAATTTTAACAGAATCCACCTTAAAATCTGTCGTCTTAACTTATACCTTGTTGCCGCCACGTTGAGTGAGAACATCGCTGGGTGCGGGGGGGAAAGAAAAAAGGGGGGACAGCGCGTGTTTAATAGGACAATATCTGTGAGAGGATTGAGGAAGTGCGGTGTTGAGCAGCCAAGAGGGGGGCGAGGAGGGCTCTCGAGGCAGAAAATTCGATGATGACCATGACTACGATGGCTGACGGGCTGGAGACGCAGGACTCGTCCAAATCCGCCTTCATGGAGTTTGGGCAGCAGCCGCAGTCGCACTCGCAGCAGAGCTCTCCGTCCATGTCCTACCCGCTGCACTGCCTGCACCCGGGCTCGCACACGCACCACCAGCCCGACGGCGGCAGCCCCTACAGCGGCTCCAACTCCTACAACCGCTCGCTAACCTACCCGTACGTGGGCCACGCGCACCACAGCCCCTACCTCCCGTCCTACCACAACGGCAACGGGGCGCAGACGCGGCTAGACGGCGCAGGTAAGACCCCCCCGCGCCACAGTGCTCCGCGCCCCCACGGATCGATGCGTAAATGCGGCTGCCCTCGCGGTCTAGTGTCACATGGAGCGGTACAGCCACAAACTCGGAGCTGTTTTAAAGCCGCAGCGTGCTCCTGCTGGAAATTAGGCAGCACTGAATGTTGTAATTAGCATTTAATTGACATGTCATTACCAGCAATATCCTAAATATGACAGCCTATGTGGAATGCTGGCGGCGCCTACAGCCAACGCCAATCACCTCTTTCCAAAAACGCACGTATATTTTTGTCCCTTTTGGACCACGGTCGTCTGGGTCCGGCCCGTTGGAGTGTGATGACACTGTTTGTTTTTGTTGCAGAGCAGCAGAAGACGACGGTGATCGAGAACGGGGAGATTCGCTTTAACGGGAAGGGCAAGAAGATCCGCAAGCCCCGGACCATCTACTCCAGCCTGCAGCTCCAGGCGCTCAACCACCGCTTCCAGCAGACACAGTACCTGGCGTTACCCGAGCGCGCGGAGCTGGCCGCCTCCCTGGGGCTCACGCAGACGCAGGTAGGACGGAGGAGACGGGACTGATATTCATTCACACGTTTCTATATGCGCAACGACGTTCCGTTTACGCAGTTATTCGGGGGTTTATTATTGTATTTCTCTTGCGTGTATATGTATTCACATCTCAGGACATCGCTGTGAATGGAAGTGGTGTTTGTAAATCACACCGACCGTTTACCTATTTCATTAAATGTATTCAAATGTAGCCTATATATTACCACATTACACATGTACTTGTTGATGCAAACATTTAGGGTTTTCTTACTGAAGAAGAAGACAAAAAGCCTCCACTATAATAAAGATCTCCTTATCTTTTCCCGTGCGTAATTTGCGCACCTTTCTTCTTGTATTCACACTCATTACACGGACTGCGTTTTCCGCTCGGCCTCCCTCCCTCTCATGTAACAGCCTTCTCCTCTCTCCCCCACGGCCCCAGGTTAAGATCTGGTTCCAGAATAAGAGGTCGAAGTTCAAGAAGTTGTTGAAGCAAGGCGGCAATCCTCTCGAGAGCGAGCCGATGCCCGTGTCCATGTCTCTGTCCCCGCGCTCCCCGTCCATCCCCCCCATCTGGGACGTGTCCGCTCCGTCCAAAGCCATGCCGGCCAACACCTACATGGCGGGCTACTCCCACTGGTACTCGTCCCCGCACCAGGACTCCATGCAGAGGTAGACCCATCGACGGGCCTCACTCGTGCGGGCGACGCTGCCGTCGCTTTGGAGAGGCCTTTGCGCCGCGCCTCGGGCCGATCGTAGCCACACTTTGGGATGGAGGAGAAGCCAAGCGAGGACTGGAGGCTGGGAAGGCTTCGGTTCTGTGGCGCGCACACACACGGACCTGACCACTCTGTACATGGCTGTGCCGTGGGCATTCTTCTCTGTTCCACTTCGTACATGTTGAAAGCCAAATGTAGAGACACTGAAGCCTCGTCGGGCGTAAAGAAAACGCCTTTGCGAGTTGGTGCCATGTTGGACTCCTTATCCCTATGGTTGTTCTCTTACTTCGACATGCAAAACTCGAGCGAATTGTCTGTGTGTAAATATTTCTGCCTTTTGGAACTGTACATAGACTTTTTATGTTTTGTCAGATTGAGTAAACCCGTGACTCCCCCAAACAAACGCCTGCTTTTTCTTGCCTGATTTCACACATTCCACTTAGCACCGCATTCTCCGGGCCTTTTTTCCGCGCGTCGTATTGGGCCAACATCGCATTGTAGCCCCGCGTCTTCCCGCCACCCTGCGGGGCCGCGCTCCAAACACGCGGCTGAACATAAGTTAATGACACAGTGCGATGAAAGCGCAGTAAACAGCACACACTCGCGGAGACTGACGCAGAGGAAATCAACTTACCCGCTCTGCTGCCGCACATTCACCCCGCACTCGCCCAGGTCCAGCGCGTCTTGTCATTTCACCCCCAATTATCAGAGGTATTGACAAATGTTGCTCCTCTCTCCGTCCTAATGCAGGCCGCTAAATGCCAAGCTCGGCGGGATCGATGCGGAACAAAGCGGCAGCTGCAGTGGCGTTCAATATGAAGGAGATATTTGGGACAATTTGAGGGTTTTTATCCAAGTCAGGCTTTTTTCCATTCTCATAAATGCAGGCGTAATTAGGGTAATTTTTGATGTAGCCCGCTGATTACAGCGTTTTTACCGTCAAAGATAATTACCTGTAATTTTCTACCACTTTTAATACTAAAAGGCATCTTTATTTGGATTTGAGGTAGCACAGATGGAACAAAGGGGAAAATTATTTGGTTATTCATATACAAATTGCTCCGAGGAGTGAGCGCTCGGGATATTATCTAAAATTACACAACGCTGAAAAGCTCCATGCAGCTGTCAAGGCGCGGGTGTCCCACTGGCGGGCACTACCTTGGCCCCCCGCACACGGCAGGGGCCTCCTCTGCCTCATCCCCGAGAGAGATGCAGCCAGGACCGGGCTCACACCGAGCAGGAGCCGCACACAGAGACGAGGCTCAGGAGCTACGATAGATAGATAGATAGATAGATAGATAGATAGATAGATAGATAGATAGATAGATAGATAGATAGATAGATAGATAGATAGATAGATAGATAGATAGATAGATAGATAGATAGATAGATAGATAGATAGATAGATAGATAGATAGAATGGGTGGGGGAGGATGTGTCACTCGCCTCTGCTCTGACAGACCTGTCTCGCTGCTGCTCTATAGAACACCATATAAAGCACCTTCAGTTGACAGAGCCGTGCGTGTGCGCGCTCCTGGAGCAGCACTAAAAGCCTGCTCTAAGACACCTCACAGACTCACGCAGACTGCAGCCTGTCCAACTGTCACCACCACCGCGCGCACGTATCAAACATAAACCCAGTCCTACCTCGCGCTGAGCCGCCGGGAGCTGCTGCCGCTGCTGCTGGTGAATAAGCAAATCCAGGTGGGAAAGCGTTTGCACACCCCGGTAAGCTCTTATATATTGCCTGCAAAATTAGCTGTTATTACTGTCACTGTTTAGTGATGGCGAGCTCTGAAAAAAAGCCCTCTGCAATCAAGAACCAAGCGCATCTTTGCAAATTATAGGTAATTGTCAATGTCCAGATTATGATAATGGGGCCCTAATCCTGAGAATAATTATCGTGGAGAGTTACAGTTGGAGCTGTCCAGTAAAGCTCATTATTTAGACTCGATTTGTGAACGGGAAACGGGCTGAGTGGAAAATGTCCGGCTGCAATAAACGGGGCTCTCCATATAATGGTCTCTGAAGAATGTGTGGATATGCACGCAGCATTAGGGCATTTGGGCTTTTCCTGGAGTTTAGCATCAAATTATGATCGAGCATTAAGAACAATACAGCAATAAGCAAGTGTGTCACCACAGTGCGACCATGTGGAGCCCTTCATCCCCTTCAATGGGCCCTCGGAGCCCCACGGTCTGGGAATCAGATCCGCGACCTTAATGGATGTTTTTCAGGGAACACGGCGCTCGCCAGTGCATTTTCTTTTCTTTGTTGCACTTTAAATGAAGGCAATGATTGTGCATTATTAAAATGACTCCATCAGATTTGTCCTTTGTCACACACATATAACATATTGCGCTCCCCGAGTGGGAAGGGAAAGACGGAGGGGAGGGTCGGCGGTTCGAATCCCGCAGGTGCACACTGTCGTGGACTCCTTGGGCAAGGCACTTCAGCCACTGCAAGTGTCCGCATTGTCTCCCTCTGGTGTGTGAGTGGTTCCTATGTAAAGTGATCTGTGTGCCAAATGTAAAAGCGTGATATAAACGTGACCATTTACCATGTTGACCTTTACGCATGCGTCTTAACGAGGGTGCTTTTACACCGTCGGCCTCCGAACACATTCTGTTAAAATATGAAGAAAATCTAAGGAGGCTGTTGCAACACAAACCAAGAGAGACCGCTGGGTGTATGGGTCATTATGTGTACGGCCAGGCTGTGCGCCAGGCCGGGACTGAAGAAGTCTCTGTGGATACAGCTGGTGAGTGTGGTGCTGAAATCCACGGTCTGGCCAGTGATGTTCAAACCTTTCACTCCAAGTACATCCTGACATGTATTTGAACAGGCCACTTCAAGATCAAATCAGGACTAAACTGGACTAATAATGTCTAGACTGAGTCTAGTCCATATCGCCAAGTGTGAAGGAATTGTCTAAAATGACAGATGACCGCGACTACCAGCTGAAGAAGGCCCAGTGTCCGTGGTGCAACAGGCGCCACAGTTTGAGAACCGCTGCATTAACATGGTCACATGTATATACATATACCCACATCGGGCTCAGGGAACACTCACCCGTCAGACACTGGAGGAAGCCCAGCTCATATTTAGTCCTTATTTGAGCCCATCCTCAGCTGGTCCTAATTTAATAATAATAATAATAATAATAATAATAATAATAATAATAATACATCGGTTTTATATAGCGCTTTTCTGGACACTCAAAGACGCTTTACCCTAACCGTAACCCTTTAATCCTTACTGAGCCCATTCCTCCTCCTGGGTTGGACTCTTTTCTCTCTCTGTTTGTTGCTCAGTTGGTGTTTGGTAAATCTCGCACTCGTTTACTTTTCCGTCTTGCCTCTGTTTTGTGTCGGCACATAATCCTGATCCCAGACTATAAAACGAGTTTACTTCACGGAGCTTCAGTCTGAGTTGTAGTTCTTGTAGTTTGGGTTTAGTGCTGATTCCAAACTGCGCTGCTGAGTAAGAGGCCTATGCTGTGTGAGAAAAGCCCCAGGCTCCGCGGGCAGGTTTGCGTAGCGGTTTAGCAGCAGTGCTAGTATTACTGCCTGCTAATAACACGCTGCAATCGTTCTTCACCCTCACCACTCTCCCCCTTCTTTTTTTCTTCTCGTTCCCCGTAAGGTGGGTTTGCGGCCGGGCGCGGCGGAGCTCTGGAGCCGCTCAGCCCCCACAGGAATGTGGATTGTCTCAGATCCAGGGGCCGCCCCCCTTCCCTTCCCTTCCCCTCGCTTCCTCGCTGCCATTCAAAGCGCGTAATTGTAGGGGACACAAAGCCGTCTGCTGCTGCCTGCTCTCCGCTTACACGCGGCCACAACACGGCGATATGAGAAAAATGCAACCGGTTTTTTTCTTCTTTTTCCCTCCTCTCAGTAGTACGGATCTGCACGCTTTGAATTCACTACATTAAGATTGTGTTTTATTATCATCATCATCATCATCATCATTATTATTATTATTATTATTATTATTATTATTATTATTATTATTATTAGACAAAGCTCATAATAATTGGTCATATGGGACAGGAAAATAAATAGACTCATCTTCGCAATCAATCAGCTTTTATATGTGTGTATTAATTCATTTCATCGGGTACAGCCTGAAATGTGGCGGCCTATTCTTAATCAAGCCGTGTAGTCAGGCTATAAACACACGATTACTTTCAGTTTAGGTCTAAATGTTTCTGTAAGTCCAAGTCAATCATGCCTGACAACACGCAGCCGTCACGCTGCAAAGGCCTGTCTGTGTATCGCTACGTATCCGTCAGATTTCCGCAGCAGCGTCACAAATCGTTATGTTCGTAAGCAGCTGAATGTTGTCACGGCCCCGGCAGAAACGGGCTGGATAAACCGCGGTGATTTACGGCGCTGTCCCCCGAGGCAGCGCTTTTGTCTGCGGCTTGAATAACAGCAGGTCCGCTCACAGCTCATTGTCCACTTAAACGTTTAATAGTCTCCCCCCAAAAAATGCAATAAATTACATGCACACATTATACACATTTTACACGTCTGCTCCTATAGGACTGCCATGACAAACATTGCATATTCCTCTGAAATACGAACACAAGTCCCGGGTGGTTTCATAGTCCGTTTCTCTCTCAGTATAACGTCCCTGCTCCCAGCGCCAGGGAGTGCGATATGGAGCCGGGGCTCTGCAGATGCGAGGGGAGGCTGCTGGAGCCCGCGGAGCTGTACCACGACGCCGAGTTTTCCAAAAAGTGAGACGCGGTGCTGCTGAGGCTGTGAGGCGGCGGCAAACCGTGCGTCCTGCCCTGGCCTTGGGAGTCCCACACGGCCGGGGACTGCGGGGAGTTGCACGCCATGGGGTCGCTGGAGCTGGGGCTGTGTTCGGGGGGGAGCTCGCCGTTCTTCATGATCTTCTTAATCTTGGAGCGTCTGTTCTGGAACCAGATTTTCACCTGGAGATCAGAGAGGACGGGTCAGGAGCTGTGCGTAAAAGGCAGCTAACCGTGCGTAAAAGCGCCAGATGCGCCACGTTTGGTTCAGGCTATGATTACTCAGAGTCAGTATTTTCATGTTGATCATTTTGTTGCAGCCTTTACAACTTGCGGTGGTTTAGCCCAGACAGTTTGGTTATAACCGATATATATATTTATAAAACGTTTAAAGTAGCCTATACATGTTTTTTGTATTAATCCAATTTATTTGAACGTTCATTTCACTTCATTATGATAATATTTACCTTAAAAAAATAGCTATACTTTAAAATTTAAAATAGGCCTATATCAGAATTCTTAAAAAATAAAATAAAATAAAAACAATCTGTGACAAATTGGCCCGTTAATCAGTTTTGTTCCATAATAGGACATATCAATCACTACACTAATCATATCGAATTGAAATGCGCCGCACATTCAGATGATTGCTCTAGTGTAATTGGAAATAAATAAATGTTGGCGTTAAGGGTACACTGACTCACACTGATCGTTTTGAACGTTTGCCCCGTCAATGTCCTTCTGTCTACAGAGGAACTCGCACGGAAAGACCTCCATCCCGTAGCCGTACCTGAGTTTGCGTGAGGCCCAGAGACGCGGCCAGCTCCGCTCGCTCCGGTAACGCCAGGTACTGCGTGTTCTGGAAGCGCCTCTGCAGCGCGGCCAGCTGGAAACTGGAGTATATGGTCCGGGGCTTGCGCACCTTCTTCGGTTTGCCGTTCACCATCCGCACCTCGGGCTCGCTCGTGTCTTTGTCTGCTGAGAAATGCAAACCGAACACAAGTGAAGACCACAGGACATTTTAACAGCAACAATAGTACATGAAAAGAAAAAAAGGCATTACAGAAAAAGTTCTCGTTTACCTTGCGGACTGCTCGGCCCCGGTACTCTGCTGTAACTCCCGTACTGCGTATAGGCTGCTGTCGAGTACGAGCCGTAGTCTGTGTAGGTTTTGGGAGCGTAGTTCCCCGCGGCCCCGTTGACGCTCGGGTACTGGTACTGGTAGGCGTTCAGCGGCTTCCCGTACGACGTGGGGCTCGGGGAGCAGTAGCCGTGCCCGGAGCCCGTGGAGGCGGCTGCGGCCGGGCTGTAGTAGCCTGAATCCGTGGCTGTGGGCTCCGGTAAAGTGGGGGATTCCTGAGACGGGTGGTGCATGTTGGAGAGGTGGAACGAGCTCTGGAAATCTTTGACACTCCTCCGGTCGAATACTCCAGTCATAGTTTGGTTACGCGTACAAAAAAATAAAATAAATAATGCCGTTGTTTGGTGCAGCGTGAGAAAAGCTGTCGAACTACTGTGCCATTGTCAGTGCTCTCAGGCTGAAGACTGCAGCCAGCCCCGCAGCAAAGACGTAGTTAAATCCTAAATGGCGCTCTTACGCACTGTGGGGAGGACCTGGTTCCATTGGCCAAGGCGCGCGCACACGGAGCTACACCCAGTTCCCGCTAGCCTATACTCCGGCTCTGCACAAAGGGACCACGGCCACATTGTTTTATACGATCAATCAGTGCGGGTGTGCACGTTTGACGCACGCGGCGGAATCACAGGGAGAGCGGTCGCACAGGGCCCCCCACGCGCTGACCGACATCCGCCACACGCGCCTTGGTGATGAGTGTACGGCCTTTAATAACGCGTTTTATGAGCCACAGCGTCTATAAAGGCAGTAATAGCACCGTGTAAAGAGTCAGAGACGTTAGCTCAGAGCAACGTGTCTTCATCAGACATAAGGTGACATGACTTGATTCGTTTGGACAGGAGCTGCTTCACGACACGAGCGTCCAGAGGCCTTCAGCTTTCAGTGGTAGACAGCGCCGCCCAGTGGACAGCTGGGGCACGTGTCAGCCTCGGACTTTGGTTAAGTGCAACTTTTTAGTCTCTTCTGAACTTGAACCGACCACATTTTCTCAAATGGCCAGGGTAACGCCTCATTTGAAAGCTAAAACATCGATCTAAACATTGTTGCGTTGTTTTGTCGCTCTTTTATCACTTTCTTTGCCACTTTTGCCGTTTTCATCCTCGTTTTCGTCTCATTTGTAGTTATAGAATACTGAATACTCGTCTTAAAATGTATTTTGTTTTTTTATTTCCGTTACTTTTCAGAGTACTGTATTCCGAATACTTAGATTACACACACCTTGATTTGCATTATATTCATAAATGTGAAATGTTGGGGAGAATAGTTTGAAAGGGCATTATGTTACAGAATACTGAAAACTCCACTTAAATAATAAAAATAATCATCATCATCATGGTGATCATTATTATTATTATTATTATTATTATTATTATTATTAGTAGTAGTAGTAGTAGTATAATAATGCCTTACATTTGAATTGCACTTTACAAGTCCGAATCAACAAGTTTCTCAAAGTGCTGTCGTCATTATTCATTCACTCCATACTTGGTGGTGGTAAGTTACTGTTGTAGCCACAGCTGCCCTGGGGTACACTGACGGAAGCGAGGCAACCAGTATGTGCCATCGGCCCCTCTGACAACCACCACCACTCACTAACTACATTCACCCAGGCTTCCTGATGTTCCCACACGGTCTCCCATCCAGGCCCTTCTTCTTCTTCTGAGACGGGATCGGGCAGATCAAAGGCGGTGTGGCCACTGTAATGTAATCCTTTACTTTGCCCAGTCAGAGTACTATTCTGAATTCATAGAATACTTTGACATTTATTGTTATATTATGCATGTGAACATGTTCACTAAGTTAGCCTGTTGTGAACTTGTAAGGAATGTATAAAAGCACTTTGATCAACAGGTCACATGACGCACACGTGTTTGAACCGTGATGTGAGGAGTTTTAAATATTTATTTGTGTTTTGGAGCAGAGACAGAGCCATAGACCGTTAAAAAGAATAAGCCAATTCGGTATCGCCTGGCGCGCGATGCATTATGGGAGCGGGAGAAAGCTTCGGACCCCAAACACATACCAAAATGGCGGAAGTGAACATACAGTTAGATAGTGAAAGGTGCAAAATGGATGATTTTGAACTGTGGAAAGTTGATCAACTTAAACTCTATGTTCGCCGTAGAGGTTTGCATGTGTCTGTGAAGCGTAAGAAGGAACTATGTGCGCTAGCACTATGTGGCGTGGTCCAGGTTGATTATACCGGGTTGTTGACAGCCCATGGAGTGACAATTCCGGACCCACAAAGGCTGGTAGATGGCTGGGAAGACGAGAATGTTGGCATGCCGAAGTGGCCTCCTATTACGTACGTCGATATGGCTCCCTACTTGCTAGATCTAGACCAGAAAGCCCTGCTAACAAGGCTGCTAAGCGACTACAAAGAAGGTGTGTAACGTGAATGTTTACCTTGACAATGTCAACGACTCATAAATATCCTATGAAGTAACTTTACTAGTTGTTATAATATAGGCCTAACAGTAACACTGTAACTTGTATACTGCACGACTGTTGTCTATTATAGATCTAATATCATGCAGCCCTTTCATATAAATATAGTCAAACTGTCATAGATCTACTCATGATTGTCAGTGAAAGGGCCTGTACTGAGACCGCCTGACATCATACATATACAGATATAGATAGATATAGATAAAGATAGATAGATATAGATCACATGCCATTCATACACTGGTGCGTTTCGCATTTATTGCCTCTCCACCGTTCAATGTGGTAACTGCCGTTTCCACAGCCAACCACAACACAATGAGTACCGGGCATACTTGAAAGGTCCACCAAAAACAGTCTTTACGTGGCTTTAATAGGCTCGTTATTAAGGGCAAACATACAGGTAAAGGCCGATTCGTGAGCATGCGCACTCGCAATACAGACATAGCTTGGACAACTCCTCCTCACTCCTCCCCTTTTACCACAATGACCACGTTCGAGGGGAAATCATGGCGGATTTACAGACTCCTCCTCCCCTGCTCTGACGAAGCATGTTTCTAAAAAGGGCATAAGGGCGGGATCTTCACTGTAGACTCCGCCCTTGCGTGACGTGTAGCTCGCGCAGCTCCAATGCGAACAATCCGACCCTCATTAGTACAACATTTCAAAAAAAATTCTTTCGAAAACCAGCCTGGTTTCTTTAATTGTGACTAACCCAGCGTTATCTCAGGAGGAATATGTAGCAGTAGAAAGTGTTTAAAAAATACAAACCAAGCATTAAAGTTGTTTTTAACGTGTCTAAAATCCAATGCTTTTCAATGGGAGACTAGCGGCTATATAGAGGTACTACAGCAATGGCGGCCTGCAGTGTTGCGGTCGTAAAGCAGAGCGGCCATTGGACCGAGCTTTGTGAGGCCTTATAGAGCTCAACATTTCCCCAATGGTATTAATGTGCATTATGAAGAGCTGGGCAATATATTGTCTAAAAGATCATGTTGAAATTGATGATTGAGTACTGCAATGTATTCCTTTGATTTTAGGAAATAAACCATATTCTTAACACCCTCAAATGAAAGAGGAACTGTACCTGAATACAGTTACTCATAATGAGTATTCTAAATACAAGTATTCGGTTACTACCCAACACTGTAAATGTGGCATAACATGTTAACAGGCATGTTAAGAATTTGAAAAAAGCACTTTGAAAAAGCCCACAGACCAGAATGGTATTGAACTCAACTTTCCTGTTGTATTCCTCTGATTATCGGAAAGTAACATTATTCTAATTACCCTCAAATGAAAGAGAAACTACCTGAATACAGTTCAACCTGAATAGACTCACACAGACTAAGCAGTGATTAGGGAGATAATTGACAAGTATTAGTTTTGGCGATCAGACCCCGGCGTTAGACATCGATGTACAAGACGTGTAGTTAAACAGCTTGTAGTTAGGATGTCTTCCCCCGGAGCCTGGACACTGGTGGTGGTGTAGAAGATCATCGGAAATGCTCAGTTAGCGCCGAGATGAAAGAGCGGAGATGGGGTGGAGGCGGGTCGCAGCGCAGCTGGGAAGCAAACAGGTACTGATTCCTGACGCTTAAAAGCGAGACCGACGGCGGTGATTGGCTGCTACGGAGGTGCAGCTCTGATGCTGATGTGGAGGTGTGGACCTTTCGGGAGCGATCATTGGCTGAAGTTTGATGATGCTGTGTTCGTCTACCAGGCTGAATTACCGCCTAGGCTTCATTAACTCAAAATGAGTATTCTAAATATGTGTAAATCAAAAAATTTATATTTAGATTATGCCACTTCACAGCCATTTCTGTGTCCAACCAAGAATGATCATGATACATTGCTTTGCAGCCTAACACTACCCCAGCAATCTCCATACTTCACCATTTTAGGGGCATAAGCGGCACATTTATGTCTCCTTACAGGATATGCTTCGTGATTAATAAAGTCAATCTAATCCTAGCTTGTATCTGTTGGGCTCAATACGTTCTTACAGTAACTGTTAAACAGGCTCTACTTTTAAACTGTTGGAGGTGGTCATCTTATCACAGATTTACAGATATACAATGGAGGACATGAGGATTGTGTGAAAGGGGCTGCAGGGGAGGGGGAGTTACATTGAGCAGTACTGTTGCTGTTTCTGAAATAGACCTAAACAAGATTTTAAAAATGCTAACATTAAAAACATAAATAAAAATGACCCGAAGCCTCCCAGGTGACCCTCACGTGTGTAATGAACACATCCAAAGTGATTTGCTCTAACTCCCAATAGTTTTTAGTTTTTGACAATTTACAAAACAGGGAGTTGCATCCACCTTTTCTGCTGCCGGGTTCTTTTTGCGTTTGTGAGCACTTTTAAAGAGCTGTAGTTCAGTAATTCGGCATGTGCCATGTCTACTAAACTGTACAATCTAGGTTGTACAGTTTTGATTTATAGGCTGCTAAAAATGGCAATTTTTGAATTTTGGATTTTCCCCCCCAAAATGTCAGGGGCTCTAGAAAAGAAGTGTATTGAGTGATCATCTTCATATTCTAGATTTTAGTTTATTAGGATATAACCAGGAGAAGCAGGATGTCGATCAGTTAAAGGGTCTTTGAGTTATAGCTTCACAAAGATGGGTCCTACTCAGAAAAGCTCAAAAATGGGTCTCTATTCTATGTAGCCAGACATTTTTTTATCTATCTCCAATGGCTTCATGGTTAAAAAATATTTTGAATGCTACTCGTTTTTTGCACAAAATAAGTGCATTTCTAACCATGTGTTCATTCAACGACAGAAAGGCATATTTATGTACACAGACCAATATGAACATAACATTCTAGTTTTACATGTATGTAGATACATTTGTTTCCCTCAAAACGCTGCAGATATGTCTCCCACTTTGCATTCTCACTAGCTTCATTATACTATCTTAAAGGAATATTCAATGCATACTGTCTGTCAATATGGTGGATCATCATAGGTACGTCTACAGCACAAAGAACTTGGTGAAATGGCCCAACACTGGTCTTAGTGGTTTTCTGGAGGCCAGGAAAAAAATGTGTTCGCTTTCTTGTTTCATGAAGTTTACAAATACATCCTTTTCTTCATCATTTTTTGCATTATGTTACTATACCAGTGAGCATCATAAACACAGGCAACATATTTTCCGGGCTGGTACAGGTCATGGTCAGCTTCAGGTTCTGCTTGAGGAAGTACACACTAGTACACTGCAAGCCAAATGAAGAGGCATTCTACTGGATATTGTCCTTGGTGAGATAGAAGAAATGTACTACTTCGATATTTCCAGTTGTCCATTTGTACATGAGCACACTAGTCATGTCCTACCTAACGGACAGGTATTTTTCCGTGGCCATCAATGACTTTTCCTCCTCTACAGCCTCTCTGTCCTCTGGTGTACCACAGGGTTCCATTTTAGGTCCGGTTTTATTTTCACTTTACATGTTGCCCCTGGGTTCAATCATCTCTCGCCATAACGTGTCCTTTCACATGTATGCATGTATCCAAACTCCCCAGACACACCTCAGTCCATCCACAGGTGTCTGGATGACATTTTTGTTTTTAAATGAGGGCAAATCTGAACTCATCCCTTTTGGTGCTCAAAATCCACTCAGCACCACTGTTCATGGTCTTCAGTCTCTCGTCCCCCACACTGTCATCAAAAACCTAGGTGTTAATCTGGATGCAAATCTGGACTTTCGCAAGCAAATTGACTCTGTAGTTAAGGCACGTTTTTTCCAGCTTTGACTTCTGGCAAAAGTGAAGCCTTTCCTCAGCTGCTCCGACCTGGAAAAAACTATTCATGCATTCATCAGCTCACGATTGGATTACTGCAATGCACTGTATATTGGACTCAGTCAAACCTTCATTCACAGATTACAGCTTGTGCAAAATGCTGCTGCCCGGCTCCTCACCAACTCTCACAAACATGACCACATCACGCCCGTCCTTTACTCCCTGCATTGGCTCCTGGTCCTTTTCAGAATCCAGTACAAACTTTTGCTTTTTGTTTTCAGTTCCATCAACGGCCTTGCACCTGTGTATTTATGTGAGACTCTGACCCCTTACCAGCCCAGTAGAACCCTACGTTCTGCCCAACACCACCTGCTGGAGGTGCCCAGGTCACATTATAAAAAGTGGGATGATCGGGCTTTTGCTGTGGCAGGTCCAAAACTCTGGAACTCGTTGCCGCTTGAGTTAAGTCCCGTTTCAGACCTGCAAAACTAAAGACTCACCTTTTTTTTTATTTTTTTTTTTAATTAATTTTATTACAAGAAGTGCATATTTACAAAAAGGTATAGAGATAAGACATAGAAAGACATAACAATACAACACACATGAGGTGTAACATTGGGCAAAAAGCAAAACAAAAAACTGTATATTAAACAGTTAAAATTAATAATAAATACGAGAGGGGGAAAGCAACAACAAAGCCAACTACTACTCGTACCATTAGTACCGCCGCCTCTGTAACCACTACTACAACCACTACCACCACCAGCACCACCATCCGTACCACAACCATCAGCAGCACCATCATTCACACCAGTACCAGCACCCCCATTCACACCACTACCACGAATAATAAATAATTAAATAAAAAAAATAATATTTGATAAGAGATTTAGAATAAAGTTAATCCACAGAACAGAAAACGAATAAAGAAAAATAAATGGGTTTAATTAATTAAATTAATCCCCGCGCCTGCGACACATCCCCGGCCAGCACCCCAGGCCGCACACCGCTAGCACCCCACCAATCCTAATTTTTGTTTTGTCCCTTTAATTCCCAGTATGGCCCTTAGTAGGATGAAGTGCTTTAAAAATGAGTATCAAACTCGCCCTATTCTTTGTGATTTGTCCCTTAACAGTATTTCCCAATTTGTCCCTAAGTAAAATGAGGTGCATTAAAAGAAGCATTGAGCTTGCCCTATTTTTATATATATATATATATATATATATATTTTTTTTCCCTTCTTTGTGAGCCTAACCTTATATGATGCATTAAAAACAGTGGCAGGGTGTCTAGACGGGCTACCCCATAGAGCCAGCCGGGGAAGAGGCACAATAGCAGGGGCTGGAGGCATCTCAACACCCATCATAAAAGTAAAGCAGGCCATAGATAATCAGAATCATGGTTGGGAGAAAAAAATAAATAAATAAATATTAAAAAAAAAATCTAAATGGTGAGAGAGAGAAAGAGCTAAGAACTCTGTTGGTGGTTGCAACGGAGGCAAGCTGAATCTTTAACACGATGGGAGTGATATAAACATATAACTAAAATAGAGTAATAAAATCATAGATAGATACTTACGATGACAACAACAATAATAAGGATGACAATAATAACAACTAGAATAATACTAACAGCGATAAACATAATAATACATAAAGCAATACATAAAGCAATTGATACTATTGGGAGCAAGACTGATAAATATGAACTGTGGTATGGATTGAGAGATGAAAGGATTTTGTCTGGGTGTATATTTTATGTGTTGTGTGTGGCTTTGAAAGTTATAAATAAAAATGGTTTAAAAATGGAGTCCATATTTCATTGAAGGATGATATATGTTTTTGTTTAAGGGCTCTATTATTTTCTGTTATTATATGATCAATAAGTAAATTTATCCAATGGGTGATGTTACAAGTTCTTTTATTTTTCCAATTTTGAAATATTACTTTCTTTGCGAGAATTAGAGAGATCAAGAGGGCAACGTTGTATTTTTTTGGAAGATTTATTTGTATGGTATCTCCTAGAAGACACAGAGCAGGGTTTAGTGGGATTCTGCAACTCAGGATGGTAGACAGTTTGTCAGTGACAGATATCCAGAAGGTGCGTACCGGTTGACAAACCCAAGTAGCATGTAAATAGGTGTCTGTGCTCCCTAAAGTACATTGGAAGCATGTATCTGTGTCTGTAAATCCCATTTTATTTAATCGGCTTTGTGTGAGGTGTGTTCTATGGATCGTTTTATATTGTATGAGTTGCAGATTATCATAAGTAGTGACAAAAGTGTTTCTACAAATGGAGTTCCAGAGGTCAGGGTTGAGAGGGATGTCCAGGTCCTTTTCCCATTTAGTGAAAGGTATTGTTAAGTGGTTATTTAATGACATAATTATTTTGTAGAGTTTTGAGGTTATCTTTTTTGCATTTGTTATCTTTAAAATCTTGTTAGTCAGAGTAGATAGATTTAATGTGTTTTCAGTTATATTAGTTTTGCATTTAATCAGATTTTTGAGTTGTTGATATTGGAGAAATTGTTCTCTTCCGACCCCATACTTCTTGATAAGTGTGGTGAATGATATAAAAGTGTTATTTACAAACAAATGATGGAGGTGAGAAATGCCCTTTTGGTGCCAAAGTGGGAAGTGGATCGGAGAGTTGTGCAGTTGAAAATCAGGGTTGTGCCAGATTGGAGTGTATTTACTTGGAAGTAATGAGGAGTTGGTAACCTTATTAATTTTCCACCAGGCTGTTAGTGTTGTGGAGATGGTAATAGACTTGAAATATGATTGTTTTTTTATTGATGGCGATAAAAATGGAAGATCTGCTAAGGGTGTGTTCTGACATTGATTCTGTTCAAGCTTAATCCATTGATTGTTGTAGTTTTCATTATTTATCCAGATGTATAGGTATGATAACTGTGTTGCATAGAAATAATATTGAAAATTTGGAGCGTCAAGTCCGCCATATGTCTTGCTATTTTGTAATGTTGCAAGCGATATCCGAGGTTGTTTATTTTTCCAATAAAATCGCGTTATTTTAGAGTTGAGGGATTTGAACCAGTTGTCAGTGGGAGTTGTAGGTATCATGGTAAATAAGTATGTGATTTGGGGTAAAATTTTCATTTTAACTGCATCAATTCGGCCAATTAGTGATAATGGGAGTTTATGCCAGCTTTTCAGAGTGTCTTCAATTTTTTTCAGTAAAGGAGTATAGTTAAGATGAAAGAGCTCTGACAGCTTGGTGGAGATATTAATACCCAAATATTTTATATTACCCGGGTGTAAGAATTTGAAGGAATCTTTGGCTGCAGGACCCCACGAGTCTTTGGTTAATGGAAGTATTGTAGATTTAGTCCAGTTTATAGTATAGTTAGAGAAGGTAGAGAAGTTATTAATAATAGTGAATGTTTCTTGCAAAGATGCCTCTGGATTTTGTAGATACAATAAAAGGTCATCCGCATATAGGCTGATTTTATGATTTGTGTCTCCATTATGAATTGCGCAAATGTTAATATTGTTTCTTATTGCTGCAGCAAGAGGTTCGATGAATAATGCAAAGAGGGAAGGAGAGAGTGGGCATCCTTGTCTGGTTCCTTGATTCAATGTGAAATATGGTGAAGTGATTCCGTTAGTGGTGACTGTAGCTCTAGGTGCGGTGTAAAGTGTTTGTATCCATCGGATGAACGACTCTCCAAATCCAAATGTGTGTAATGTATTGAGAAGAAATTGCCAATTAACCTTGTCAAAAGCTTTTTCAGCATCCAATGACAGTATAACAGCTTTATGTTTCGAATGTTGTGCAATATTAACTAAATTGAATAGTGTTCTGAGGTTATCTGATGCATGTCTGTTTTTAATGAATCCGGTTTGGTCTGGATGAATAAGTGAGGGCATGACCGTTTCTAACCTAGATGCTAGTGTTTTGGAAATTATTTTGAGATCCACATTAATTAGTGACAGTGGGCGGTAATTGGAAGGGTTTGTTGGGTCCTTGTTTGGTTTTTGCACAACTGTAATAACAGCTGTGTTCATATGGGGTGAAATAGTAGAACTTGTTTTTATTTCTGATATTACTCTCATGAATAGTGGAGATAGAATGTCCCAGAAATGTTTGTAAAATTCAGCTGGGTATCCGTCTGGACCTGGTGACTTATTATTTGGCATTTCAATTAAGGCTTTATGTATTTCTCTTATAGTGAGTGGTGTTTCTAATATATTTGCTTGTTGCGATGTAAGTGTTGGGAGGTTAAGATTACTAAGGTAATTTTTTATTGCCGATATGTCTGGTGTATTGTCACAAGAATATAATTTGGTATAATATTGAAGAAAAATATTGTTAATTTCTTGTGGATCATGTGTAATGATACCAGAATGATCTTGTATTGATGGTATGATTGCTTTTTCTTTTTTATATTGTAATAAGTTTGCTAATAGTTTACTATTCTTGTTATTATAATGGAATTGATCATGTTTTAGCTGCTGAATAATAAAGTTGGTTTTATGGAGAATTATTTTTTCTAGTTGATTTTTAGTTTCATTAATTTCCTTCTGTAATTGTTCATTTGGATTTATGGAATATCGGTGAGATAATTGTTTTATGTTTTGCTCTAACGTGTTTTCCAGATTTTGTTGTTCTCGTTTCTTGTAAGATGAGTATGATTGTACCTCGAATTACTGTTTTACCCGTTTCCCAAAGGAGTGACGGAGATATGTTAGGAGAGTCATTTATCTCTAGAAAAGATGCCCACTCTCTCTGGATGAGTGAAGACTCACCTTTTTAAAAAGTCATTTGACATATAGTTCTTTGGCAACTGTTGTGGATGTGATAATGGTCTGTTTTTAATGAAATTGTACTCCTGTTTAAATTGTATTTTTTATTGTGTGCAGCGCTTTGGTCAACTTTGGTTGTTGTAAGGCGCTTTAGAAATAAAACTTGATTGATTGATTGAGTAAATCACATAAAGCAGAGCCTCAGACGTAAAAATGGTCTACTGCAGTGATGGCACTTGCTAGCCAATATAAAATCTACAAGAACTTTGCCAATTTGTGCAACCATCAGCAGGACTATGGACTTGCCTCAGAATGGCACTTCTTTGCCACTTGCCATGGTGAGAGTCCCTGTGATGGGATTGGTGGAACTGTGAAACGTCTTTCAGCCAGAGAAAGTCTGCAGGCAAATATTGAGAATCAGATTCCCACTGCAAACAACATGTACAAATGAAGACCTCCTGCAGCCTGTACTTACTGCCAGTATGGTGGCAGACAATACAGGCTGCAGGAGGAGGAGTTGAAAAAAAATGTGCGAAAATATGTTTGCATTGAATATTCCTTTAAGATAGTATAATGAAGCTAGTGAGAATTCAAAGTGGGAGACATATCTGCAGCGTTTTGAGGGAAACAAATGTATCTACATACATGTAAAACAAAAATGTTATGCTCATATTGGTCTGTGTACATAAATATGCATTTCTGTCGTTATAAATCCTGTCTTTTTTATTTTAACAATGAATCCATGGTTAGAAATGCACATTTTTAGCAACCTATAAATCAAAACTGTACAATCTAGAACATTTTTGACGACTGTTCCTGGAACTATGCTTAGTAGACATGGCACACACCGTATTGTAGCCCTGTACATGATTCCATTACTGAGCTACAGCTCTTTAAAGGTGCTCACAAACGCAAAAAGCAGCAGGGAGCAGAAAAAACTCCCTGTTTTGTAAATTGTCTAAAAAAAACAAACTATTGGGAGTTAGAGCAAATCAATTTGCATGTGTTCATTACTCATGTGGAGGAACTAAAAACAAGTTTAATCTAAATCTGAGAAGATGCTGTGAATTTGGGTGATTTGGCACAGAATGACCCAATTCTGTAATTGCAGATGACCCTAATAAGGACTACCTGCTCTAAGTCAGAGCACCACCAATAGGACACGTACCACAATTTGAGAACCACTGACATTGACACACATTTTGTTGTTGTTATGAATTTGTCTCTGTCGTGCTTTAAAACTCGTCATATTTCATACTCCAGGAGGAGTCTGGACTGTTGAGCATTTTTATTCTTATCCTCCCAAAACACTTCTTGTGTTAACTTACAAACGTTGACCTAGTCTGATTTAAAGGTGCACTATGGAACTTTTTATGTCCATAGACATAGACAAGGTGACTTATGTTATCAGTTACCTTGAGTCTCTCTCTCTAAAACCAAGAAATCAGGTTAGAAATCTAGGAGTAATCATGGACTCAGACCTGAACTTAAACAGCCACATTAAAGCAATAACATCATCAGCTTTTTACCATCTGAAAAACATTAAGATCAGAGGAATAGTGTCAAAACCAGACTTGGAGACACTCATCCATGCATTTGTCTCCAGCAGGTTAGACTACTGTAACGGCTGCTCACTGGCCTTTCGAAACGAGCTGTTAGAGCTGCAGAACATCCAGAACGCTGCTGCTCGAGTCCTGACAAGAACCAGGAAATACCACCATATTAGTCCAGTGCTCCGGTCTCTGCACTGGCTTCCTGTCACTCAGAGAATAGAATTTAAAACAGCTCTGCTTGTGTACAAGTCTTTTCATGGTTTAGCACCAAAGTACATCTCTGACATGTTAGAGCCGTATGAACCATCTCGGGCCCTGAGAACTTCAGGGAGGGGTCTCCTGGTGGTTCCCAGAGTCAATAATAAACACGATGAAGCTGTGTTTCAGTTTCATGCGGCTCAAATCTGAAACAGTCTTCATGAGGATGTGAGACAGGCCTCAACTCTGACAATGTTCAAATCCAGGCTGAAAACAGCTCTTTTTACCCGAGCATATGAAAACTGAAAGTATTTTATCTGCACTCTTGCCTTTTACTGTAATTGATTAATTTTTATGTTGATGTTTTAATGATTGATTTGATCTGTTTTCTTATAACTTTATGCAACTGTGAAAGCACTTTGAATTGCCTTGTGTATGAATTGTTCTCTACAAATAAACTTGCCTTGCCTAAACACAAAAGTTAATATTTGTGCGTATTTGATCATGAATAAATTGCTACATTTACATAACTGTTACGGCCTGTTAACCAAGTAACCAAAAGTAATGAATAGCAGAGTTTATTCAAATAACGTTTATCGGTCAATTTGTGTGTTGAATTTATTACAAAGATTGCGTATGACAAAAGATTCCCTTCAGAATCAGTGAGATACACTGACCAGACCGTTATCGACCGTCCATCCAACGCTGGTTCCAGACAGATTTATTATTCACTGTGATTTACAGATTGATGATGGGAGTGTTATGGGGGGTGAAGTTATAAAACAATTTTCAATATAGTGACTGCCAACCAAACCCTATCCTAGAAGAAGAAAAGATTAGTCCCCCTTTGTCATGTATCACTAAAGTTTATTATTATTATTATTATTATTTTTTTTTACAGCTTTTTGCCACCAAGCTGTTAGCCCCATCGCACCACATTGTAGCTGCTGTTTTTGTCCGAGTGTTTTTATTATTATTTATTATTGAGACTTTGACAGCCATACAAGTTTCATTATACTGTATAAATGTAATGCAACAAGTAACACATTATTAACTTTACTTTACATTTATTTCATTGTTGAAAAATGCCTAAACACTCCCACTCCGACACAGTAGGTGGCGGGGAAGGCCCTGTGAGCCCCTCAGAAGAAAAAGCAGTAGTTGCCGTGTGTGTCGGGGGGATGGGGCCGTGCTGAGGATGAGCGCCTTTCTACATTTACCATTCGGATAGCAAACCTCTGGATTCCTTTGGGCTGATCCTACGCTTTGAGTCACCTATGAGTTTAAGTTGATTCAGACCAAAGTTGAGCGGAGCACCTTTACGCCCTCGAAACGGGCTAGAAGTCGACAAAATGTACCCCACTGCTGGAGGTAAGTGGAGCGGCTCAGCATTAGCATCAACGTTAGCATCTGCTCTGGGAGCTGCTAACAAAATGCACACACTCGTCTTTAGCGATTTTCTCGCCGTATTCGGTCACATTAATTTCTTTGGTGGGTTGTACCGCTGCTTTAAAGCCCGAATTCCGCCGTTCTAACGTTTCGACGGCCGGCGGTCCTCCGTGAATGCGGAGGATTTAGCGGAGACGCTAACGTTAAGCCAGCGTGCAACAAAACAAGCTGCTTTAGCCTAGTTAGCCCAGTTAGCATGGAGCCTGAAACTTTGCGTTTCCCAGGTAGTTTTCCCGCAATAGAATCTTCCCATTGAATAAAAAAACGGTAATGGTCGATGTATTGTGAACTTTAAAGTGACCGGTAGTTTCTCGGTTGTGCCCATTTCGTAAATATTTATCTCCGTAGATCACGGTAGTTGTTTAGCTACTGCAGAGTTTTGTCATCCAATATATTTCCTCCTAAAAGGTGGTTACTTCAACGGCTTCAGATAGTTTGACCAAACAAAGATTAACAATGCTACATCCAGTGCTTCTCAAACTACAGTCCGTGTACCGCTGGTCTTTGTGGGCTCTGTAGTCTGTACTTTGGGTCCTCTGTAACTTTGTACATTTGAGTTATTCATATTTGCTGAGGTGGTTCCCTACTGGACATGTGGTCTCAGTTACTAACCATCTTTAGTGTTTATATTGGATAGAACTTCTGCCACGATATAATGTAAGACGTAGACTAGAAAAGTTGACTGATCCGCCAGGGGCATGGTTTACATTTATAAGGTCAGTTTTTTAGTGTGGGTTTTTCCCCTGAGTCTTGATTATTCATATTTTATTGACGCTCAACTCCTGATACGTTGAGGGTGTCTGTCCCCAACTTGTCCTCTGCACAAAACGATAAGTGGGTGGGCGTGTTGCATCTAACTGTGGTCATAATAGATAAGTTGCTCTGCTAACTCTACCCATAATTTGAAGAGACCAGTCAAGATAACTATTTATTTTATTTATAATGTTGTCCTAAATAAAAACAAATTCAATTAAGCAACATATACCAAGGACTCAATTGTGTGCATGCATTTCCTTGCAGTAGTTGAGATGTGGTTGTAGACAAGGGGGGAACAATGTAAGAACAATAATACAATAACAATGTGATATTTCACTAAACCGTTATTACACCGGCCAAACATAAAAACACATCGTGAGCAATTATCAAATGGTGGAGCTCGCTGTGTGGGCATGGACGATGGTAAACTCTGGGGAGCCTCCACTGCTGAAGCCGGTGCAAACTCGTGCTGCTGCCAGTTTCAAAATCTAGCCTGCAGGGACATGCTGTCAAGGGCCCCTTTTATCTAGTGTTAAGAGAAATTCAACGGCCTCTCCTGGAGTTAGCTTTTTGGATCTGTTTATCTGTCGCTCTGATATGACTCTCAGCTGCCTGATCAATGGATGTGTAGTGGCATGTCGTCCCCAACCCCCTCTAAACCGGTTTAGCAAGCGAACACGCGTCAGACTCATGGGCCGAAGTGGTCTGGATCGTTTTGGACCCCCCTTTGGGTGCGGAGCAGTTCACATCTGGCTGTGGTAACGCCCGCTAAATGTGCAGCCCTAGTTTATGTGATGGTTAGGGTTGCAAAATGTCGTGAATTTTCAAGGCTGGAAATCTAATGGAAATTAGACGGCACTAACATGAATTTATTGGAATGAATGAATAAAACAGGGAATTAACCCATATGAAGGTTGTTTCTTTACAGACAGATACAAACTGCAGCGTAATGTGATTTGATAGTTATGCACTTAAATATCACACACATGAAAGAGGAAGAATCTCATGTCTGAGCGCCAGTGTTTTAGGTGTTAAAAAAGGGCTTTAAGAAGTATAATAAACTAATTCATGTTTGTATTTCCTAAGAATGTGCAATCTTTCAATATTATGTTTTGTGGTTCAAACACATCATGAATGAGTAACTAATAGTTCACTAATTGATTATTGAACAATCAATACAGTAAAAAAAATTTATTGAAACGTTTTGAATTTTCAAAGAAACCCAACATTTCGGAGCTAAAGTTCTCGTTGAAAGTTCCCGTAAATGTATTGAGAATTTTGCAGCCCTAGTGACGGTCTTCAGTAATCCTAGTTGGCACTGCAAAATGTTCTCCATCACTGTGACTCTTTGAAATGAGCTGGTCTTAAGTGTTTGCTTTTCCTCTGTTGTAGCTGCTGAGATGATTGAGGGGCCGCGGTCCTCTGGGTCCGTAAGCTCTGGTGGTAAGCATTAACACTTTTACCAAGACTTTGTGTTTAAGTTAAAAACCTCAGAGTTGCTCTGTGCACGAGCCCACCTTTAGTCAGGAATGTTTATAAAAAAAAACACAGTTGATAAATAAGAAATGGCAGTTCAAAAAGACTATGGCGGCGTGCCCTGAACTCATATATTGATGGAAAACCCTGTTTTGGTCGACCCATGATTTCTTTTTCCAGGGATAGGCCTAACAATTTGATTGTTTATGTTTTAGTTGTGATTAGAACAAACCCCCAATTGTAATGGTTTATAATGTATTTTAAAAACAATGTTTTGTAGTTTGTTAATGTGTAGCAGCACCTTGCATGAATTTCGACTAGATGTTTTGTCTGAGTTTGTAAACTCCCAAATCCCATAACCACCAGGCATCAACACTTTTTCCTAGCACCAAACGTACCTTCAGTACCCATGCCTGTTTACTATGTATTCCACACATCCTTGTTAATTACAGAAGTATTTTTGTGTTCCAAGATGAATAATGAATAAGCTGTGCTTTAACTGTGTTTGTCAGAGCCGCCCTCTCCCCCGATTGTGGAGTACGTGTTCAAACCACCTCTGAGGCCAGACTTTGGCACCATGGGCCGGACCATCAAGCTGCAGGCCAACTTCTTTGAGATGGAGATTCCTAAAGTGGAGGTTTACCACTATGACATTGACATAAAGCCTGAGAAATGTCCCAGGAGGGTGAACCGGTACATGCTGACATCCGCCTTTCTAGAAGCCAGTATAAGGACTTTGCATTATCGAGTTGTTACTCATATTGCCCTTTTTGTGTTGGCTTGCAGTGAAATCGTGGAGCACATGGTCCAGCACTTTAAGACCCAGATCTTTGGCGATCGAAAGCCTGTGTATGATGGGAGGAAGAATCTGTACACAGCTAACCCCCTTCCTATTGGCAGAGACAAAGTGCGTAGTGACTGCTTCATGAGTGGACATCTCATTGAAGTGGGGCTGACCTCTCAGTGTGTTCTCTGGTGGCAGGTGGAGCTGGAGGTGACCATCCCTGGCGAAGGCAAAGATCGCAGCTTCAAAGTGTCCATCAAGTGGATGTCATGTGTGAGCCTGCAGACCCTGCACGAGGCACTGTCCGGACGCCTGCCCAGTGTCCCCTTCGAGACCATCCAAGCGCTTGACGTTGTTATGAGACACCTGCCCTCCATGAGGTAGGTTGCTAAGCCATCACACTAGTTTTTTACACTGGACCCCAAACTCCAAACTGAAATTAAACGTTAAACTCAAAGGATCTGTATCATGCTATTTTAGCCATTCCAAAGTAAACCATAGGCATTTATATGATATATTGTACCTCTAGCACTATGGAGTACTAATTTTTGAAAGAAATATAAGTATTTTCTGGGGGTATTTTCCAAACCCGGAAGACAAGACGCTTTGATTGAGTTAACTCCGCCCCTCTCACCACTCATTCCACATTTACAGTATTATAAATATCGCTGCAAAAAGTGAAGTTACTTCACATAATGCAGTTATAAGGAGTTGACATGTGCAGTTCCATAAATGGCTAAGACACGTTTTGATTGACTCACCGCTCAGCCTGGCCTCCCCATCATCGGGTGTTTACGTTATGGCACTCGTGTTGGTTATAAAAGTTAATCCTCTTTGATTCTGACCAAGGTTCACCGAACATCCATCAGGTTGGTTGATATAGGATTCAGGAGGATTACTTGGAACTGCGTAAAAGAAGCCAAAAACCGCTCTGGGGGTGTTTTTGATAAGGAAATGGCATAACGACATGGTTTAAAGCTCCAAAAAGTCGATTTTGCATGATATAGGACCTTTTTAATTTAGAAACGATTGTAGCTTGGATTGTCCTTTTGTACATCAGCAGTGTTAACAAGGACATGGCTAATATAGATGGGGCATCAAAACAAACAAGCTACTTTCTGACAGTGAGGAAATCGGAGCAAAGTAGAAGTGAAACGCATGACCTAATTTGTTCACTTTTCGGCACTGCACTTTTGTTTGCATTTTGTTTTGAATGTTAGGCTAAACCAGGGGTGGCCGACCAGTCAGAGACTAAGAGCCACATTTTTAACTGTGATACTGCAAAGAGCCACATCATACACATGGGCACACATGATCACCACCCCATCCCTTCCACACACACACAGATCTCTGCTAAGCCAGATTTATTGTAAATGTCACACACAAACATGATAATGACAGATATTGACTCCTACAAGACCACAGGCCAGTCATTTTCAACAATGAACATTGTGTGCACTGTCTCACACGCACACAAACTCTCAGTGCAACCAAGTCCACAAACAAAAATGTAATTTACAATAGCGTTTTTTTCTCTTACTTTGTGTGTTGCTTAGTGGGACTTCTGGCACTCCTTGTCTTGAACAATCCTCTTCAAATCTGGCTTATATTCCGTTGTTGCCACTCGAAGCAATTCTTTCACATGGTCAGAACTAGTGCTAGGCGATATGACGGTACATATCGTGGGGACGATGGAAAAGTGTCTATCGTGCCATTTCTCTTCTATCGTTTCTAACCTAATTTCATCAATTATTAAAGCAAATATTACATTAAATAGGCCACAAAGAATGTATTAGTGTTGTCTTGTCACTATGCATCCTCTAAGTTTATATTACGTGATTATAAACAGCCACACCTGCTGTAGCAACGGCGACATCTAATGAATGTACACCCCTACTACAACACTCGGCATGTTTATTTCTGAGTTAAATGTCACTTCATAACAGAGGTTACATTAACCCAAAATTCTCCGTCATTTGCGTAATATTAGCTTTGACG
This sequence comes from Proterorhinus semilunaris, assembly GCA_021464625.1. Lineage (NCBI taxonomy): Eukaryota > Metazoa > Chordata > Actinopteri > Gobiiformes > Gobiidae > Proterorhinus > Proterorhinus semilunaris. The sequence goes on along the minus strand of CM038360.1, from coordinate 31,874,420 downwards.
CAGCGCTGATCCGTCTCTAAGCGCGGGGCTCTCTCAGCTACTTCCCTAAACACCGCGTGGTTTCGCTCTGCTTTACGTACGGCAAATAAACAGCTTTTTAGTGATAGATCTCACAACGGGGCTGACTGATAGGCAAGGCAACTTTATTTATACCGCGCATTACGTACACAAGGCAACTCAATGCGCCTTGATAGTGCATGGATCTGGATTAAACACAGAGAGAGAAGAGAGAGGAGAGGCTGGTGCAGGAGGTAAGAGACGGATCGGGCAGCGCGTAGAGCAGCTAAAGACGGACAATGCAAACTGCTCGCCCACTGTTTCTTAAACATTACGTTAAAATTGAAATATAAGCTCCAATTTACATTTGTATTAGTGTAATATGAGCCTTGATATTGAGGAGCAGATGATGCTCTGAATAAGTCGTTCTCTACGCACGAGTTTACACATTTCTGTTGTTAAATTCGTGTCACGACTCAGATGTTCAGATCATGTTTAGCCCATTTATCCTGCTGTCTCACATTTTTCCTGACACAAACAATAATGGCTATATAAATTATCCATAGCGAAACCACTGCTTCAAAATAAAGTTGAAAAAAAGTAAGATATTTTTTAGGGCCGGGACTTTAACGCGTTAATTTAGATTAATTAATTACACAAAAATAACGCGTTAAATTTTTTTGATGCATTTTAATCGCACAATGTTTTTACAACGCGGAACGTTTCTCACTGGATGAGTTTAGGCGGACCGATTATACTGGAGCACCAACTTGTAGCACAGTCAACATATAATTTATGTTTAACATTATTTTGATTGTAAACGCAATCCGGTATGTACTTTTTGTTGTTATTTACGTGCCCAGCTGATGGCCCTCCAGCTGAGGCAGGCGCGCTCATTGTATTTCTTCACGCATGTGTGCGCGCGCCCTCGCTCCAGTCACACGACACGGACTATTCCTCACATGGACTAAAGCCCGGGTTTGAAACGGGGACACGACTCTGAAAGACTTGGAGTTTCTGGATACTGCTCAACAGGACCAGTGAGAGCTTTCCATTACGTTTGTTTTCGGGTTGCGTAGTGTGCGTGCACGGGCGCGCGCTTCAGCTGCGACCTCGCGCTAATAGTTTACGTGCCTTTAAACCAGCTGTTGCTAAATCAACAAAGTCTGTTATGGCCTCTAAAGCAACAATAAACAATATTTTGTTGCTTAAGCTCATGTATTCAGTCATTATTCTATGGTATACTAAAAATCCATATGAAAAAACTTACTTCTCACTGTTCTCAGGTCAAATATTTATATGCGATTAATTTCGATTAATTAATTACAAAGCCTGTAATTAATTAGATTAATTTTTTTAATCGAGTCCCGGCCCTAATATTTTTGTTAAACTTTTGAAAGAATAACTGAAAACGGATTATATTATGGTATATTGTGATATATATTGTTATCGTGATATAAAACGATCCATATCGTGATATGCGTTTTTTCCATATCGCCCAGCACTAGTCAGAACAGATCGATGCTTTGATTTCACATGTTTCAGGGTAGAAAACAGACTCGCAGACGTATGTTGACCCAAACATTGACAGTATACATTGACAGTATCTTCTGTTTGACATTGGGGTATTTTTCCATTGGCACACTTTTCCAGAACTCAATGGTCCCTTCTTTGATCACACAATCGTTTGACACAGACCGTGCAAATATTGCCAATTGAGGCTTGTCTTGTATGTCACAACTCTCATCCAATGCAACACTAAAATACTCACATTCTTGAAGGTCAGAGTGCAACTGTGTTTCAATAGCCGCGCTAATGTCCGATATTCTGCGTTCAACAGTGTGGCGGGACAGATCCTTGTATGGCTTTTTAGCCTGTGCAATGGTCAAAGCCAGTTGATGAGACGCAAGCGTTACGGCCTCGGAGTGCTTCGTAAATCTTTGGAAAAACTGTGTCTGCTTTTCTGCCTGACTTTTCAATGTTACCAACTTGTTTTTGCGAAGTTCAGTCCCTTTTGGAAATTCCTGGTCGTAGCTTGCGTGGAGTGAGCTGAAGTGCCGTTGAAGATTAGAAGCTTTAAAATGCACTAGCGACGCCTGACGTATGAAGCAGAATGGCTTGTCATTACGTCCAATAAAAAAATATGAACTCTCCCACTCTATTTTGCGGTGCTTTTTTCCCCTGCCATTTTGAGAGCACACAAAATTACTCGAAAGATCTATTTTCATCTCACGCACATTTGACGTCACTCAAACCGGCTTCCTGGTCAGGTTGCCATATAGGGAATGAATGGCAGCGCCGAGCATTTTTGACGCCCGTCATGCGAGCCCCTTAAGAGCCGCATAAGGCTCGCGAGCCGCGGGTTGGCCACCCCTGGGCTAAGCATTTTGGCAAATATTATTAACAACCTATGAATGGATCATAAATGGGGCACCTGATTTCCGCCTGGACAAAATCTATCTCCATTTGTTTGGGACCCTGCTAATCGTGAATGTAAAAGATAGGGGAGAGGAAGGACAGCGTCGATCTTATTGTCCAGGAATAAATTAATTGGAGACACTGCATATAGCCCATACCTTAATAATGAAACAAAAGAATGAGATACATTTTCTCATTCTTTTGTTATTTATGCATTTAGTCTAACTTAGAATAATAGCATAACGATATTAATTGTTTACATCATGGTTGCTGTATCGACGTGTGATTGGGGGATGCCCAAGGCAACTGTCCAGCTCATCTATTTGTGTCATTGTGTCATAGCTGGAAACAAGCAACGACACAGTTTGTAAATCAGTCATATTTGTTTAGCGCTGTGAGGCACCTATTGTTGTGGTTTTTAACTTCTTTTGATTTGGGTTGCAGGTATACTCCAGTGGGACGGTCCTTCTTCACCCCGTCAGAGGGCTGTTCCTCCAACCCCCTGGGCGGAGGCAGAGAGGTTTGGTTTGGCTTCCACCAGTCTGTCAGGCCTTCTCTGTGGAAGATGATGCTCAACATCGATGGTCTGTGTTCTGTGTGTGGGCATGATGTATTCTAATCTGTATTCCAAGTATCTGATCTCTCTTGTTTGTTTAACAGTGTCAGCCACTGCTTTCTACAAAGCCCAGCCTGTGATTGAGTTTATGTGTGAGGTCCTGGATTTCAAAAGCATTGAAGAACAACAGAAGCCCTTAACAGACTCTCAGAGAGTCAAATTCACAAAAGAAATCAAAGGTCACTAATGTCATGTGGCGTATTTTTCTTTAGTGGCTATTTCTAACCCTAGGTAGAATCTTTTAAATCATTTGTACCCCACTGTAATCTACAGGTCTGAAGGTGGAGATCACTCACTGTGGGCAGATGAAGAGGAAGTACAGAGTGTGCAATGTAACCAGACGACCTGCGAGCCACCAAACGTAAGTCTGTTCATGTGCATGTTCAGCCTAAGCCAGCTGCTAACCCAGTCTCTCCTGCAGGTTCCCTCTGCAACAGGAGAACGGCCAAACTATCGAGTGCACCGTGGCACAGTACTTTAAAGACAAGTACAAGCTGATTCTGCGCTACCCACACCTCCCATGTCTTCAAGTGGGACAGGAGCAGAAGCACACCTACCTGCCCCTGGAGGTACAGCAGTTCACTCCCTCTACACCAGGGGTCGCCATATGAATTTGTCATATAATAAAGTTTATACCGGTTATAACAGTTTAACTTTAAGTCTTTGGTGACCCCAGCTCTACACCCTTCCCTGCAAACAGCATTTCTCACCTTTTTTATCCGTAGGTTTGTAACATTGTGGCCGGACAACGGTGTATTAAAAAGCTGACTGACAATCAAACATCCACCATGATCCGAGCCACCGCGCGCTCTGCACCAGACCGTCAGGACGAGATCAGTAAACTGGTAACAACCTTTCCCTTACATTGTATACAAGTCGCCTGTATGTAGATGGTTTTTAGTAGATTGGTAGTTTTTGGCAATTGTTTAATTTATTTATGTTATCTTTGAAGATGAGAAGTGCAAACTTTAACACAGACCCTTACGTGCGTGAGTTTGGAGTCATGGTCAGAGACGAGATGACAGAAGTAAACGGCCGTGTCCTACAAGCTCCATCCATTCTCTATGGAGGACGGGTAGGTCCAGGCTGTAGATCCGGGGTGCCCATTACGTGGATCTCACCATCTTTGACAGTCGTTTGTGACGTGAAATAGTGTGGGCACCCCTGTTGTTTATGCAGATTTTATCGATTGCTACAATGCCCTTTGTGTAAATGTAATATAGGTTTTCTATTGCCTTCAGAACAAAGCAATAGCCACTCCAATCCAGGGAGTATGGGACATGAGGAACAAGCAGTTCCACACAGGTATTGAGATCAAAGTGTGGGCCATCGCCTGTTTCGCTCCACAGAGACAATGCACCGAGCTTCTGCTCAAGTAAGTCCTCGCGCCTCCCACTGAAGTGGTTCTGGAAAGTCACGGTTACATTATCAGAGTTGCAAACTGTTCAAGATCTGTGGTTGATGAGAAATGTTGGAAATGACAATGATGAAACACTTTTTCAGAGCATTCACAGACCAACTAAGAAAAATCTCAAGAGATGCCGGCATGCCCATCCAGGGTCAGCCATGCTTCTGTAAATATGCCCAGGGAGCAGACAGTGTGGAGCCCATGTTCAGACACCTGAAGTATACTTACCAGGGACTGCAGCTGGTGGTGGTCATCCTGCCGGGCAAAACTCCTGTTTACGGTAGGACACTCCCTCACTGTCCAAAGATTATTTACCTGGCACCAAAACCAATAAGGCTGTGTTTCCTTTAGCGGAGGTAAAGCGTGTGGGTGACACGGTGCTCGGAATGGCCACTCAGTGTGTCCAAGTGAAGAATGTCCAGAAGACCACCCCTCAAACCCTCTCCAATCTATGTCTGAAGATCAACGTCAAGTTAGGAGGAGTGAACAACATCCTGCTACCTCAGGGACGGTGAGTTCAACAGGCCTTTCAAACAATGCCTTTGCCATTGACCATTCCACAGCGCTCACACCTTTATCTTCCTACAGGCCTCTAGTGTTTCAGCAGCCAGTCATCTTTCTAGGAGCAGATGTCACTCATCCCCCTGCAGGAGATGGGAAAAAGCCTTCCATTGCTGCTGTAAGATGTGTTCAGTTTGTAGGCATTTAAAAAAGGGATCTACAGATGTCTGTGTTTCCCCTACCATTATATTGGCAGTGCGGGCCGCCATCAGCGCCCCACGCCCTCTCAGGACGATAGCCTTTTATTATGCAGCCCTAATCACCGATCGATAAAACGAGCGTCTTTACCAAATCCGTTCCGCTAATCGATTCCGGTTTTTGTTTTATGAGTTACTACGCCTGTTCAATCCAGTCCGAGTCCGCGTTTTTTACTGATCCAGTCCGCGTTTTGTGCTCAGTGACCCAGGCCATGCGGTCGTGTTTATTTGAGGAGGCTGTGCCAGAAAAGATCGGAGAAAGGGGCAGAGACGGGAGTTGCCACAGAGCGATTAGATGAAGCTGTTAGCATCTGTTTCACATGAAGTCACTGAAGTTAGCTGTGTTGGATTCTATATAAACTCCTGAACCTAGCCTTAAATGCTGATTTTGTCTCCTCTTGTTTTATACAGAACACAGACTTATTACATGTGTCCAATTAGATCATAAACTGTGGAACTCACTGATAAGTATTAAACATGAATATGAGGAAAATCCAAACACCCATGGGAAAATTAAATAATGGTAGTCTACATTGGGCTAATCTAATAATAGTATATTACATTCTCAAACTTTCTAAAACATAGTATTATTTCCTACATCAAAATGCTTTACAGTGACTTAAACTGAATTAGTTATGTATCATATAGGAATTCAAACAATAAATAATATCATTTGCTAAAAACACTTTATTTTACCTGGCAGTGTGTAACTCACTAGCTCTTCAGGAAACGTCTCCTTAGGCCCATTTTTTAAATGTTGAATGTGGGTGGAGGAAAGCTCTAGTTCGGGGGTTAGTGTTTCTTTAAGAACCTGATTACAGCTTTGAGACAATGTTTTGAGTGTGATGCAGCAGCGTCGTCCTTGAACAGTTTCTCAGCAACTCCTGAAGATTTTCCACATGAGCACGATATTATTGTCTTGATGAAACATTATTAAATATTTAGGGAACAAAATGCAATATTGTCCCACTCCTTAATGTAGTTTGAAAGATTGATTGAAATAGTTTGGATGTAGTAAATGTATTGTTGACTGAAGGAGGTGGACTTGGTGTGGACTATATCCAGGGGAGGTGATTTGGTTAAGTTTTGTTGAATGGCATGCCGGTTTAGTAACTATTTGCATGTGTTGCCAGGTGGTTGGCAGCATGGATGCCCACCCCAGTCGTTACTGTGCCACAGTCAGAGTACAACAGCACAGGCAGGAAATCATCCAGGACCTGGCTGCCATGGTCCGAGAGCTTCTCATTCAGTTCTACAAGTCCACCCGCTTCAAGCCCACCCGGATCATCTACTACCGCGATGGCATTTCCGAGGGACAGTTCAATCAGGTAGCAACACGCTCTGTGGAAGCACTGCTTACTTAGCACTTGGGCACTCATGGAACTTTCCTTTAGGTTCTTCAGCATGAGCTGCTGGCCATTCGTGAAGCCTGCATCAAACTGGAGAAGGACTATCAGCCTGGAATCACCTTTGTGGTGGTGCAGAAAAGGCACCACACTCGACTCTTCTGTATGGACCGCAATGAGCGGGTCCGTCATGGCTCTTTTTGTTTATTGCATAATGTGAAATTCTGTTCCAAGCTAAGAATATCAACATGTGCCAACAGGTTGGAAAAAGTGGCAACATTCCTGCAGGCACAACGGTGGACACCAAAATCACTCACCCATCGGAGTTTGACTTCTACCTTTGCAGCCATGCTGGTATACAGGCAAGTATTACAACCTGATCCTTTAATTTGAGAGGCAGGAAAAAGCCCTTCATTGGATGAAAGGTATTGAAGCAGTGTTATAGAGTGCGTTGTTCTGTGCAGGGGACCAGCCGTCCATCTCACTACCACGTGCTGTGGGACGACAACCACTTCACCTCCGATGAGCTGCAGGTGCTCACCTACCAGCTGTGCCACACCTACGTCCGCTGCACGCGCTCCGTGTCCATCCCTGCACCCGCCTACTACGCTCACCTGGTGGCTTTCAGAGCCCGCTACCACCTGGTGGACAAGGAGCATGACAGGTCAGAGCCTCATGGGTCCTGGGATTGCTTCTGTGCCAAGTGGAGTCTTTTTGTGTACAGTTTGCATGTTCATTTACAACCATCAGCCACTTGATTGAACTGATCAAATCCTTTCATTTAAAAGTAGATTTTGTGTGACTGCAGATGATTCTGGGGATGATTTGAATTAACTAAATGTAACCAAGTCCTCGTGTGTCATTACAGTGCGGAGGGTAGCCACACGTCTGGCCAAAGTAACGGACGCGACCACCAGGCACTGGCTAAAGCTGTGCAGATCCACCAAGACACGCTGCGCACCATGTACTTCGCCTGAGGCCGCGTGGAGGCTCTCACTCATATCAGTCCTCGGCAGACAGCTGACACACGCCTGTGTCAAGTATGTATCAGAGACCTATGTCAGCTGTGCAGCTTGGACCATTTACCTGTCACTTGAACATGCGTCTGAGGGAATTATGTCAAACCCCAACAATCAACATTTGAATTGGTGTCAAAGTGGATGGGCCGGGAAAGAGTTGAAAAGGATACTTCTGTTCTAGTTCCGTTTGAAGCTCGTGGTGCTCTGAAAACTGGGGAGGTTTAGTGGCTTAAGTTTGTGTCTGACATTTAATTTAATGTAATTTTTCAGCCAATTAACGACAAGTGCACTGACCACAGGGGTACTCTGTCAGAATTGAAGTACTTATATTTACTTTGGAGCACTATGTGCTCAAAGTGCCATTCCACAGCATCTGTTTCTGTGTGAGTCTGAACTCTATGGCCCACAGGAGCTGGGTTTTCAGTATTGTTCATGCCAAATCTGTTGAACCTGGTTACAACATTAATTTTTTTAGGGCTTTTAGTATGTCCATAAACATGGGACTGGCTCCCATCTAGGACCTCCCTAATGTAGACTGAGCCATGTTCCACAGAATCATGTGTAATCTTCTGTCAGTCCTTCTGTTACTCTTCCGCATGTAGCCACTTATTTGTGTCACCATTGGATTTCTGTAACCTTGCTCTTTTATTTGTTTGTACAGCAGCTGTATTTCCAGTTGAGATTGTGTTCGTGTGTGAGGTACTCATTTTGAGTTCTAATGATGAATTATCCCCAGGCGCAGTAGGAGTCGCACAAAAGCTTTTGTTTTATGCAAATTACATTTTTGGAGTCTTTATACTATTAGATGTAGTATAATTGAGAATGACGTATATTTTAAATAAGCTTTCAGTGAAGGCTGCTGAAATATTGTAGATTTTTACTAAAGAACCTGGCCCATGTAGTCCAAAACTACATGTCTTATTTGTCTAAATATTTGAAATGCAAATATTCTCTTGCCTTTGGAGACTTTGACAGTCTCAGTAATAATCTGACATTGACTAATAGTTCAAGGGTCTGCTACATGTACGCGGACATTTTTAATGCACATTAAACAGGTTTTTAATTTGCTTCTGATAACTCGTATCCATGTAAACTAAGGCACTTGGCATTCGCCCCAAATTGAGTCCATTTTTGGGGCACTGTTTTCAGCGGTACCATGTAGGGGAAGTCAGTTTGTAAAAATGTCCCTGTCTGTGTAGGCCGACCATTTACTTTGAACACTAACCTAAGCTGGTGAATGTGGGCATCGTCTGAATGGAGGTGACAAGTCTACATTTTTGATCTATGCATCGTTTGTAACCAAGACATTGAACAGTGTGCCGTCGGCTTTCAGTGTTTGTTTTCCTTCATATTTTTATAGTCTCGTATTTTAGTACTTAGTCTAACTGTCATGCCTTTTCGGTGTGAAAGAGTTCTGTGGTCGTTTGTATAGTATAATAGATTTCTTTTTATAGCTTCATTTGTAACTGTCTTTCCTAGCCAAACAAGATTACACTGATGTTAGTAATAATAAAACAAAAGCACAATAAGATTTAAGGTGCTAAAGTTGTGGCTGTAACTCCCCCACACTGGTCCAACACAACCCTTTGCCCACTGTCCTAGAGGGCGAGCTCGATGTTTGGAATCCGACTGACTGTGGTGCTAGACATTCTGACTAAAATACTTTATGTACTGGCAAGATGTCATTAGTTTTCTTGGTGCTGGTCTGACAGAGGTTCATGCACTTTTCTGCACAGCTTGGTGTCGTTGGTAGGAACAGGTTGGGCTTTTGGTAGATGTTCGGGGTAATTGTGTGGAAATGGCTGTATGGCCTACCTCTTGTTACCTGTTGTAGTTAATGGTAACATCACGCTACACGTCATTTCGGCATAATTACCCCTCCCCTTCCGGACCCAACACGTCTTCTGGGTCAGCCACAATTCCCATTCAGTCCTGTCCAGAGCCTTGAGCCGTTTTGCTCCCATCACATTAGTTCTATGCACCAGAAAGCATGACCATGTTCTGCCAGCGCTGGTGAAACAAATGCAAAGTCAGTATTGGAATGTAACCGGGATGGGCCGAGATACTCGCCATGAGATCTGGCGAGGTCTGAGTAGACAAATCTCTTTTCTACCAGTTCAGGCCTTTACTGTGACCCATGAGGTGCTTAAAGGGAGATTTCGGCCATAGTTACCCCCCAGTGTGCGCATAATATATTGGTTTGGACTTTACAAATGAAAGATCAGTTGTTCTCATTACAGTGGCTTTGAGCCACCTCAGTTTAAACCGATAGATCCACAATCATGCTTTTTTTTTTCAAAATCATGTCCGATCTGGATGAAACACAGGTTGACTGGTTTCCTGTCTAGTCTCAATGCCCGGCATGCCATTAAAGTTAGGGGTGGGCAATGTTATATGAAATCAAATGGTGATTGATTGTGACCTCCCCTGATGGCGATGTTAAAGTTGAATACAGTTCTGTGCTCTTTCCCCACCTGTCCCATTAACAGGAGGATGTGTCCCATGACAGTAAGGCACAAAGAGGAGACGGTTGACCTTATGTCCCTGTGCTCCTGAGGAACATCCTTCTGATCAAAGCCTTTTGCCTTATTGCCTGTTAAAATGTATAATGGAACCATGGACACAGAACACTATCCTCTATATTCTCAACGTTTTACATTTTTATTTCCAGTTCAAAATGATTTTGATTTCCCAAAAGTCTAAGGCCGACCAGGTTTGTTGTCCGCGCTATCACCCTGTTTTTTTAATCTTTGAAAAACCCCTGTGTCCCAATAAATGTCTTTGTCCTTTTTAGAATCGCACACAACTGTTGGCTCTGGGAATGTTTTTATTTGTTTTATTTTTTAGTCTTTAAGGCCCTTGTTTCAATCGTGAATGTGTTGGGGTGAGGAAGCTCTGCTGAGTGGCCATGGTAATGAAATTTCATTTTTTTTTTTTTGCTGCATTTGATTTTTTTTTCACTTTTGGATAACACACCAGCACCTTAGAACAAAGTATCAGAATGAGCATGCATTTCGTCTAAACAAAGCATTTGAAATATTTTGCACTAAATGAGAGTAGACCTGGGCAGCTGAAGTCGATGTTGAAAACAAAGTTGTTTTAATTTTGTAGAAGAGCTGTTGAGCTGACCACAGTACGGTCAGTAACGCCCCTGAAGCCTTTAACTGTTCAGAGTGTGCAGTCTAGAGAAGAAGCTGCGACGTCCAGCCCTGGGCCCAATAAGCAGCGTGGTCCAGTTCAGTACGGCCCAGTTTGAAACCCTAAAACAACCCACGTCCACATGCTAGAGAACCGTCAACTCTGCTTAGTGTTGGGTCCATTCTAGCTTTGATTGAAAGATGTCCAACTCTATCACATTTCTGTCAGTTTAGGCCAGTGACAAGTGAAAAGTTCTACACAGCACTTTTCACTTTAGGTCCTGATTGACCTGTTGAGAAAAGAGGAAAGGTCTTTTGTGCAGAATAAGACCCATGGGAACGACTTGTGAACGGTGCTGGACTGGAGTGTGCTGGCCAGGGCTGATGTGACTGACCACTTATGGACCTAAGCGTATCTCTTGAAGAGTACACGCGAGGTGGTGCTCTCCCCCTTGCTCCCCCCCTACTCTTACCTCAGCTCCACATGCTAACCACAACTCTGACATATCAAAGCAGATTCTTTTGATCAACACAAATATGAAATCCACAAATGTAATGACTTGTGTGCGTACAATAGCTGGTCGTCTTTTGTAGATAAAGCGTGTAGATGGAACCTCTTGTTGAAGCTATTTTCCTAAGTCTTTCTATCGAATGTACTTTGAGCCTGTGTGGTTTCTTGCATACTTTTCTATATCCCGTCTGTCCAATGCTTCTGGCTCGTTGTCTGCAGCCTCTGTGTGTCCCTATAGTAGGATTGGGAGGGAACAGCCAGTTTGTGTTATGCCCATTGTGCAGCTTGTGGTAGAGCACATTCTAACGAATGAATCATTTTGAAATACAAGGACCAAAATGAGACAAATTGGGGCAAAAATGAGAACAAAATTGTACAAAAATGGAGCAAACCTCAGGCAAAAAAAAAAAGGAGTAAAAATGTTTTAACCAAGGGACTTCCTTTAATGCTGTGAGGGTGAGTTCTGATGATCTGCTTTCTGTGATCACTTTTCTGTCCATAAAATCAGGTCATACCAAATGGCCAAATTCCTTGAGTTTATATTTTATTTTGAAGAGGCCAATAAGCAGCACTATAATACGCAGCTATTTGGGAAATGTGGAAATTCTCGACTTCATACATACTGATGCTACCTCAGTGTCGGGTGCTCTCGAAGCTTCGCCCAGTGAACCACAATACTGACCAAAACCAATTACGGCACCTTTTACCATTAAAGTAGCATCAAGCTTCTGGTTGGTTCTATTTCAGGGATCAATTGAAAAATGTCCCTGCACAATCCTAGTAATGGACACGTCGCAAACGTTACTCACTAAATTGGACAGTCAATGATTGAGTTTGAATGTAATTGTGTCGTCGTCTGTTGTTGCTCGAGCTGTGGAGAAATCCGAAATGTCTGTCGCGAGATTCAACTTCCAAAAGTGTGTTTTTACAAAACGGCAATTTGAAACGTTGTCAAAAGTAGCTCTAATACCGATACTGGCTTCTTGGTACTCTGCACTGACCGCCACCCTGAGCCAGTATCCGTACTGAATCGATAAAAATAATAATGTGTTGGAACAACGCTCTGAAATAACCCCTTGTATTTAAAAGAATCTGTACAAATGGTCCCGCTGTTGCTGTTCTTCAATGACGATTCAAATGAACCTTTCCGTTTGAATCAACCTTGTAAGCCAGTTCTGCAATAACTTCTCACCTTGAAATCCATTCTTCTGGCAAGACGTTTTGTTTTGCATGAGACAATTCCAAAGGGAAGTGTGTGTGTGTGTGTGTGTGTGTGAACGTTGTAGAGGTTTGAGCGGTCGTCCGGTAGAAGTCCGTGTGCCTTTCTGTCTGTCTCTCTCCTTTGGTCTTTTCCTGTCGCATCCAAAAGCCAGTTTTGTAATCGCCCGCGCAAACCTGCGTGTAGATGCTGCATAGAACGATCAGTATTTTTGATTTCTTAGATTTTTTTTTTTTTTTGCACTTTCAAAACATACTCAATTACAACCCATTAAAAAAATGAATTAAAATGGGTACAACCTAACTGACGAGGTATTTTATGCTATCAATAGGACTTGTAAGGAATAATGATTTTTGAAGAGCTTTTGTAAAAGGTGGATTATATCTATATATTCATGACGTACCTCATAATAAGCCTGATATATGCTGCATTGACTTTTTGTTCTTGTGATTTCATAATGTCAGATGGTGTGATTTCTGTCTAAAGTGGAGGGTTTGGGAGTTACCGGAGGCCACTCTGAGGCTTTCACGTGATTCGAGGCCAAAACAAATGTCACTTATGCAATTTTGAAATGAGCAAACAGTCTTTGAAGAGGCGGGCAATACATGCGCTGAGCTGAAAATGTTAAAATAATTTGTAGGAGCTAATGCGTTGGGTTCATGCTCTAAAATGGTTGACCATTCATTACATCAAACATTTCCTTTGGAATTATTTTAAATCATTTTAGATGCAAAGCTCTCCAGAACCCAATGCGTTGGTGCTGGACTTGTTTCTGTAGCGGTCATATTTTGAAATGAACATTTGCTCTTGGTGAGACTGTTGACTCAGCACCTTTGTCTTAACATGGCACTATCTGACCTTAAACCTGCTCCAGCCAAACAAACAAGTTTCCATTTCCCCATGTGTTCTACCTCCTCTGAATGTCCTGCTCCACTGACAATCATCTGGACATTTCCAACATTTTGAAAGTTCACCCATTGTTTTTGTTTAGCCAGTCATTTCAGTTTTTTTTTTTTCTAATTGAAGGAAACGCTCAGCATCCAAATGATGCAGTGTTTTTCTAGAGAATTGAAGCCTCTGATCTGGGAGGCGGCGACAGGACTGGGTTGGTGGAGTTGAACACGTTTCGCTTCAGTCTTCAGAAACATCATTTCTCTTGTAGAAATTTGGAAACTTGTATCAACTCCACCTACGAGTCCAGGCGACAACCTCTCCACACAATCTCATTTCAAACTATCCTAGATTTGAATTTCCTGATGTGACCTTAGAAATCCACTCATGTTTGTTTTCTATTCTCTATAAGCCATGGTTTTACAAACCAGTGACCAAAGTTGACCAACGGCCCGGGCGGCTGACTCCAAACCCTCCACTCTTTCCTTTTAAACCGTAACATGCCAAAAGTCGAGTTCCTGTTCCAGGGCTTTGTTTTGCTCCGTTTGATGGCTAAACTCCTTGTAAAGTTTGATTTCTAATTTCCATCTTCCTGTTTTTGTTAACATCTTTTGCTTACAGAACCTGAGATGCTGTAAACCCTGTTAGATGATAATGTGAATACGTATCACTTAATATAGTTCACTCTTTGGCTTGACTGTAAGTTGCGTTAATAAAAAAATTTAAAAAATGCTTTAAAAACTGCTCGTTTTTTGATTATTTATTTTTTTATTCGTTATAGAAATGGTGTGGGCTACAAAACAGGTCGATGAATTGTACATTCGGACATTGAACAATTTTGTGAAGGTTCAAAGGAGAACATGACACAGGTATCTCTGATATAGCACCATATAAAGGGTTTGGGTTAAAAAGGTCCAGACACACACACACACAGCCGCTCTGGGGACTGTCCACCAGGAGTGTCAGATCTTGTCCAACTGGGACCCTGACTGCTTGTGGAGAGAGGGTCCCCTAAACATCTCCAGATTGAGATTTGCTAACAATTCAATGTTGTTCCCAAACTGCCACTGGTCTTCCATCACCTCCATTTAAACAGTTTGGGACCTCTGATCCTAAACATATTCCAATAAACTCTTTTAAACAGCTGACGTCACATGGTTAAGGGAGTGCAGGATGTTCTGGGTTTGCGGTTGGTTGGGTAATGGTTCTGTGATAGATCTGATAAAAAGCTGCTTATCCAGTCTTGAATAGCGTTCTAAGAAAAAATAAAATACTGTACTGTCGTAGAAAATACAAACCGTAAGGTCCAAAATGCATTCAATTACATGTCAACTAAAATGTTCGGTATCAGCTAACATTTTCATGCCGTTTTTGTCACTTTACCACATGGGTATATCGTAATCCAGTTATGTGCACCAGCATCTTGTTTTTATTCACAGCCACGGCCCTGTGTGTTTTTTGTGTCATTTGTCTTATCGGAGATTGGAAGCTTTGGTGGACAGCTACATGAAATGGAGGGAACGCGTTCAATGAGTTTAATAGAAACTGATAAGGATTTTGATGTAACCACACACACACACGAGCCAACACAATGAGACATTAGTAAAACACCAAAAACAACAGAGTTAAAGGTCCAATTTAAAATGGGAGTGTAAGCTTTCACACACTGGATTCGTGGTTTTCATGTGACATCACCGTTTACTCGGAAGTAATCTCATCATTGAACGGAACTGGAAATAAAACCATAGTACCAGTTGGAAAGTGGGCGTACTGTACATTCAGGCTATACGAGCGGTCACGTCCGGCACCTGTGGGACAATAACAGTCCTATGGACAAAAACAATGTTCACAAACAGGGCATTGATTTATAAAACAGTCATGGATGCTTGTATTTTCATCACCTCAACAAACGTCACTCACGTAGCATTTGAATCCTGTTTTCCTTCACCCTCACTAAAACAATTGAAGTTAATGTTTCTGACGTGAGTATTTTGACTCAGCCCACAAAACCTGGTTACTTTGCGTGATGTCACTGAAAACTGAATAAAGAAGATCTACAGAGTCTAACAACGATGAAGGGTTTTTCCATACAGTGTAGCGACAGGAAGACGGCACAGTCTTCTCTAGCTAAGCTCAAACAATAAATACATGCGTGAAAAATGCTTAAATATGGCCCAGACGCCGTCCTTTTCTATTTGGCTGCAATTCAACGAGTACAAAGTTTTCATACGATACAAAATAAATACGCGCTTTTTCCCTTTGGGTAGAAAACATCTAGGTACAGAAATGTCTGGGGCCCCTCAGTAGACCCAGTTGACGGGGACCCACTGAGGCTCGCTGGTCAGTCTGTCCACGGCCGCCTGCAGCGTCTCGAAGGCCTTGTCCAGGTTGTCGTTGGTGATGGTCAGGTCAAAGTAGTGGCTGTAGGCTCTCTGGATCCGAGCGCTCTCGTCCACCGTCTTCCGCAGGTCCACGTCCTGACAGACAGAGGGCGCTGTGAGTCAACACAAATATCTCACATAGTTTATAAACTTTGTTTGACTCTAGGGGTGTTTTCACACAGGCTCTGGTTAGGTGGACTTAAAGGGACTTTGGGCTCGAGAGCGGCACTTTAGGGTCAGTGTGAATCTTTACGACGGTCTAAAACAGGAGGCTGAAACAGGAGGTCTTGGAGCGGTTGTGGAGAGAAGGCGGCCGACCTCTGAACTATTCTCGATGCCCCTTTTTTTGCACGAAGAAAGAATGACTACGTGCTGCATGAAGACGTTTGGATCACTCTGACGAGACAAAGTGGATTCACTTTAAATCATTAAGGTTCGCCTCTGTTTCTGCTGCAGTGAAACTTTCCTCTCCATGTGCTGATGAAGTACATTTCTCTGAGCTTCGCATCTATAAGCCTCAGTGTATTTCACCCTGAGGAAGAGGAGTGACCACCGCGTAACATCTGGGAAGTGTCAGTGTCGGCACATTGACAGGTCGATGCCTGTTGTCATGGGAGTAAGTTCGTTGTTCAGCTGATTGCTATGTTGCGATGTTCGGTACGAGCGCATGTGAGCAATTGCACGGGAGAAACATGAACATTGGGTACAGTCAGTGTCTTTAAACAACAGTTGTCCTGTCAGAAGAGTTCAGAAGCCAAACGTGTGCTGCTTCCTCTTGGACAGGTCACTTTTGTAAAAGAGATTCTTTTCTTTTCTTTTGACCTGGTTAAAAAAAGGTCAAATAAAAAAATAAAATAAATATATGTCAGAGACTGGCTCCAGGCCAAACGGGGCTGTAGTGAGTTCAGCACATTTTCATAGCTCTGTATTTGTTCCTTTATTATTATTATTATTATGTATATTTTTATTTAAAAATAAATATGAATAACTTCAGCACAGACCTGAGCTTCAATAAACACGCCACAGACATGCTTAGAGTCACTTGTCACTTAGAGTTTCTCTTTTTTCATCTATTTTTATATATATATATAATTTAATTTTTTTATTTTTATTTTTGCTCATCACAACATTCCCAAAAGCTTTAAATAGCTGGAGGTCACAGAAGAATTCTGGTTACTGGAACTCATGCATGTACAGCGGGAACCATATGTTTACATACACTTTATAAAAAGACACATTTGCATTTTTATCTCACTGTCTGACATGGAACCAGAATTAACTTTTATTTTTTAGGTCAATTCAAATTTTTAAAATTATTTCTATTTGGTAAATGCCAGAAAAAAATCAGATAGAATTTCGTTTCTATGTTTTTGTTACTTTTTACCAAGTCAGAAGTTTACATACACTAAGATTACTATACCTTTAAATAATTTGTTAAAACCCAGATGATGACCTTGGAAGCACAAGTCTGGACATTTCCATCATTGTTTTAACCAATGAGCCTGGACCTTCAAGTGATTTTAAATTTTCCTCAAGGATGAACCAGTCATCATACAGATCAGAAAGAAGGTTCTGTGTCCCAGAGATGAACGTGCTGGGTCTGAAATGTGAAGATCAACCCAAGAACAAATGCAAAAGACCTGGAGAAGATGCTGAACCTGGTAAGAGTTTGTCCTTATCCAGAGTGAAACAAGTCCTGTACCGACATGGGCTGAGAGGAACTCTGCCAGGAAGAAGCTCTGACTCCAAAAGAAACATCAAAAGAGCTGAAAAGGCATAGGCACGCAAGGTGGCCTATAAATGTCTCAGTTACACCAGTTCTGTTTGGAGGAATGGACCAAAACTCCTGGCACCTATTGTGAGACGCTTGTGGAAGGAAATCAAAAACGTTTGACCTAAAATATACAGTTTAAAAGCAATTCTACCAAATATAAATGAAATATATGTCTTGTAAAAAGTAATTAAAAAAAAAATTCTATCTGGAATTTTTCTGGAATTTAACAAATAGAAATAACTTTTAAATTTCTACTTGACCTAAGAAAAATTAAATTAATTCTGGTTTCATGTCAGACAGTAAGAATATATATATATTTTGTATGAAGTGTATGTAAACATATGGTTCCAGCTGTAAACACCAGTGACATGTGGTGAGATTTGTGGTGAGGCCCATGTTGTATTGACTCCAATATGGAGTAAACAAAACTGCAGGAAAATGCAACCTGCTGTCTCTGGTATTTGTGTAAATGTGTAAAACTTTGAAATAACATTCATTCTCCAATTACAAAAAACATTCTCATGATGTTTGCAAATAAAAATTAAAAGACAACAAAGCGTACAGTGCCTTGCGAAAGTACTAATACACCTTGAACCTTTGCACATTTTGTCATGTTTACAACCCTAAACATAAAGATTTTATTTAGATGTTTTTACTGAAAGTTCACACACAAGTAACAGACAACTGTGAAGTGAAAGCAAAATGATAAATGATTCTGTTATTTTTTTTAAATAGAAAATAGAAAAGTGGGGCGTGCATAAGTATTCATACAGCATTTTCTGAGTGCATTAAATTGCCTTTATAACATTCCTAATGACTGCAGAAAGTTCACACCTTGCCCTAACCATTAAATAGAGGCCACCTGTGTGTAATCTACTCTCAGTATAATTCCAGCTGTTCTGTGAGGGCCTCAGAGCTATGGTCAGAGTGTATTGGTCACTAAACAACATCATGAAGGCCAAGGAGCTCACCAGAGAGGTCAGGGATAAAGCTGTGGAGAAGTTTAAAGCAGCGTTAAGTTATACAAAGATTTCCCAAGATTTGAACATCTCACGGAGCACTGTTCAATCCATCATTCTGAAATGGAAAGAGTATAGCACCACTGTGAACTTACCAAGACACGGCCGTCCACCTAAACTAACAGACCGAACAAGGAGAGCACTGGTCACAAATGCAACCAAGTGCCCCAAGATAACTCTGGAGGAGCTGGGACGTCCTGCCGCTGAGCTGGGGGAATCTGTACATGGGACAACTATAAGTCGTACTCTACACAAATCTGGCCTTCATGGACGAGTGGCAGAAGAAAGCCATTATTGAAAGGAGGCCATAAGAAATCCCGTTTGAAGTTTGCTAGAGGTCATATGGAGGACACAGCTACCATGTGGAAGAAGGTGCTTTGGTCAGATGAGACAAAAATTGAACTTTTTGGCCCAAATGCAAAACGTTATGTATGGAGCAAAACTAACACTGCTCACCGTCCTGAGTGCACCATCCCCAGTGTCAAATATGGGGGGGGGGGATCATCATGCTATGGGGCTGCTTTTCCTCAGCGGGGACTGGGAAGATTGTAAGAATTGTTGGGAAGATGGATGGAGCCAAATACAGAGACATTTTGGAGGAAAACCTGCTGGAGTCAGCAAGAGAATTGAGGCTGGGGCGGAGATTCACCTTCCAGCAGGACAATGACCCTAAACACAAACATCTACAATGGAATGGTTTCAAAACAAACATATGAATGTGTTAGAATGGCCCAGTCAAAGTCCTGACCTAAATCCTATTGAAAATCTGTGGAAAGACCTGAAAACTGCTGTTCACAAACGCTCTCCTTCTAATGTGACAGAGCTTGAGTTGTTTTGTAGAGAGGAATGGGCTAAAATGTCAGTCTCTACATGTGCAAACCTTGTAGAGTCAAACCCCAGAAGACTTGCTGCTGTTATTGCAGCAAAAGGGGGTTCCACAAAGTATTAACACATGCTGTATGAATACTTATGCACGCCCCACTTTTAACTTTTCTATTTTTTGAAAAAATAACAGAATCATGCATAGGCGCCGATCCCGTGGGTGCTGCTGGGCTGAAGCCCACACTCAAATCTTTGGGCACCCAGGCACATTTTTCCTGATTACAAAATGATTCAATACCTAATGCCTAACCTGTAAAGCTGCCACTCAGTTTCCTCCAAATACACGAACCCGGGTTGCTTCATAAAATTGATACACGTGCGTTTGCGGCTGTTCGGTCCACTCGTTTAGGTCCATAGGTGCATGGCTCATATGGCCGGGGTCCCAACCACCAAAGTGCTGGTTCGATCTCACCTTTTTTTTTTTTTTTTTTTGACTGGGCACCCACTGGGAAGAACATAAATCGGCACCTATGGAATCATGTATCATTTTGCTTTCACTTCACAGTTCTCTGTTACTTGTGTGTGAACTTTCAGTAAAAAATTCTAAATAAAATCTTTATGTTTAGGGTTGTTAACATGACAAAATGTGCAAAAGTTCAAGGTGTATTAGTACTTTCGAGAGGCACTGTATATGGCCGGGACTTGTACCCCGCCCGTCCAAATAATAAATGATTGACAATCCTGATGCGCCACGCGGACAGTACGTGGTGACGCTAACATTTGCACGATAAAGATTCGTCTCCAGCATTTCCTCCATCAAAAGTCAGTCTAATCAGTTTTCCCTTTTGCTTAGACTACTCCTTTACGTTTAGATTGCCTCTCCTGAACCGTGCAGAGTAATACAACAGGCTGGTTTTCACTTGTAGTCCACATTCTTTGTAGAAAGAAGGACGCTGGAGGCTCCGCCCTCTTTACACGATATCCACAGCTGATAAAACATTTTGGCATTTTTTTAACCACGAGCTTGAAAAAAATCCTAGGAAATCCCTATCATGTTCAGAAAATTGACTTGTTTTTATAAAGTTTATTGTATTTTTATATTTTTGTTATTTTCCATGATGACTGGTGAGGCACGGCCTCACTTGCCTCCCCTGACCGCACGTCGCTGGTAAACACACCACGCCGGATTATAGCCATGGGCTAATTTTCATCTCTTTTATCCTGATATTGTACATGTTTTTAGTGGTAGGGGAAACCAGAAGAAACCTACACAGACACGAGGAGCATACACAAACGATACATCCGGGAATCGAATCCAGGACTTTTAGCTGTGACGCATGAGTGCTAACCGCTGTGCCACCATGCTGCCCATTCTCTGATGGTAACTATGGTTTAATGATTTCAAAAGTCACAGTTGAAAGTTCTATAATCACAAATGAACAAAGAGGAAACTCCAACAGCCGTGTCTGTCTCTCCCGTGCAGTCGTGCAGTCGTGGCAGTCGTGAAGTCGTGGCAGTCGTGGCAGTCGTGGCAGTCGTGCAGTCGTGGCAGTCGTGCAGTCGAGCAGTCGAGCAGTCGAGCAGTCGTGCAGTCGTGCAGTCGTGCTGTCGTGGCAGTCGTGCTGTCGTGGCAGTCGTGCAGTCGTGCAGTCGTGCTGTCGTGGCAGTCGTGCAGTCGTGCAGTCGTGGCAGTCGTGCAGTCGTGGCAGTCGTGCAGTCGTGCTGTCGTGGCAGTCGTGCTGTCGTGCAGTCGTGCAGTTGTGGCAGTCGTGCAGTCGTGGCAGTCGTGCAGTCGTGGCAGTTGTGCTGTCGTGCAGTCGTGGCAGTCGTGGCAGTCGTGCAGTCGTGCAGTCGTGCAGTCGAGCAGTCGTGCAGTCGTGCAGTCGTGCAGTCGTGGCAGTCGTGGCAGTCGTGCAGTCGTGCAGTCGTACAGTCGTACAGTCGTACAGTCGTGCAGTCGTGCAGTCGTGGTAGTCGTGCAGTCGTGCAGTCGTGCAGTCGTGCAGTCGTGCAGTCGTGGCAGTCGTGGCAGTCGTGCAGTCGTGCAGTCGTGCAGTCGAGCAGTCGTGCAGTCGTGCAGTCGTGGCAGTCGTGGCAGTCGTGCAGTCGTGCAGTCGTACAGTCGTACAGTCGTGCAGTCGTGCAGTCGTGGTAGTCGTGGCAGTCGAGCAGTCGTGCAGTCGCACAGTCGTGCAGACGATGTTACCGTGAGCTGTTTGCTGGTGAGGCCGGCGTCCACCACGGCCTTATGCATGGCCTTCAGCGTCTCAAAGTCAGGAGCCCCGATGAACACCACGTACGGCATGAACTCTGCAGTCCTCAGCACCTTCAGCGCCTGCACACACCATCACACACACCATCACACAACATGACACACCATCACACAACATGACACACCATCACACACCATCACACAACATGACACACCATCGCACAACATGACACACCATCACACACACCATGACACACCATCACACAACATGACACACCATCACACAACATGACACACCATGACACACCATCACACACACCATGACACACCATCACACACACCATCACACACACCATGACACATGACACACCATCACACACACCATCACACACACCATCACACACACCATGACACACCATCACACACACCATCACACACCATGACACACCATCACACACACCATCACACACCATGACACACCATCACACACCATCACACACACCATCACACACACCATGATACACCATCACACACACGACACACCATCACACATACCATGACACACCATCACACACACCATCACACACACCATGACACACACCATCACATACACCATCACACACCATCACACACACCCTGACACACACCATCACACACACCATCACACACACCATGATACACACCATCACACACCATCACACATACCATGACAAACACCATGACACACCATCACACACACCATCACACACACCATCACACACCATCACACACACCATGACACACACCATCACACACACCATGATACACACCATCACACACCATCACACACACCATCACACACACCATGACACACACCATCACACACATCATCACACACACCATGACACACACCATCACACACACCATGACACACACCATCACACACCATCACACATACCATGACACACACCATGACACACACCATGACACACCATCACACACCATGACACACCATCACACAACATGACACACCATCACACACACCATCACACAACATGACACACCATCACACACACCATCACACACCATCACACACCATGACACACCATCACACATACCATGACACACACCATGACACACCCTCACACACACCATCACACACCATGACACACCCTCACACACACCATCACACACCATGACACACCATCACACACACCATGACACACACCATCACACACACGATCACACACCATCACACACACCATGACACACACCATCACACACACCATCACACACACCATGATACACACCATCACACACCATCACACATACCATGACACACACCATGACACACCATCACACACACCATCACACACACCATGACACACCATCACACACACCATGACACACCATCACACACACGATCACACACAATCACACACACCATGACACACACCATCACACACCATCACACACACCATGATACACACCATCACACACCATCACACACACACATACGTGTTTTTATGGTTTATGTTGACCTTTTGGAAAAACCAACCCTGGTGTGGTTTAAGAGGACTATGGTTTCCCAAGGTCCTAGAGAGATAAGCTCTGGATAGACTAACTGTAAAAAATCTGAAAAAAATGTAGGTCTATTTAACATCCTTGTATCAGCTACGGTTGTCTATACACAGCCACCGACCAGAAGGTGGTTCATGAGGACCAAAGATGAATTATGAGGACTTTAAACATAACTGAACCACAATTCCCCTATGAGAGACCAACAGGCCCGTTTGGAACCATGAGGCCGTCCTTCCGTGGACCCACCACCTGCAGGAGGAGCCATAGGGGACTGGTGCTATGTGATTTGGGCAGCTCCAACGGCTGCCTCCACGACCCGGCAACGGACAAGTGGGAGAAAATGGATGGATGGATGAACCACAATTAGAGGCTGGAAAAGTTTTAATGTTCTTCATACATACACTCCATGCTTATCCATCTTTTACCTTTAGTTGTCTTTTACGTGCTAGTCCACGATTTCTCACAAAGTCTCTTATATTCTGCAGTGTTCTCTGACTTAAGGCCATTTCTGCTTGCTTACACTGAGTTACTTCATTTTTTGTGGCCAGTTTTCCTCTCTTGATGTGTTTTTTAAAATGCCGCATTACAGCTGCTTCTTCAGTCTTTGACCATGCTCTTTTTGTCACTCTGCGTTTTGGTCCAGGTTGCTTTGCAGGCCTCTGTGCTGCCTCTGAAAAGGAAAATTAGGAATTAATTTAAACAAAACAATGTGAATAAGTCAGAGCAAGACTACTACAGGAGTAAACAGAAGAACTTGCCTTCAAAATCAGAGGTATCTCCATCAGCTATGTCGATCGGGTCATCATCTATAACCACAGTTGCCGCTTGTTTCTCAGCAGAGTCCCCCGAGTCACTGTGACTCTCCTCTTCGGCCTCATCTGCACTGATGGGAATTTCATCTAAAAACAAAAGGGGGATTCAATTCAATCAGCCCGCTCCTAAAGCCACCAGGCCTGGGAAAACTCACCAAGGCTGGGGCTAAGATCCCCAGCCGGCTCCTAAAGCTACCAGCCCCGCACCAACATCCACCACAATGACCCACCCTCTCCTCCACTAACACTACCCGGCTCAGGGCACTCCAACCCCGGCCTACACGCACACCCTCGCCCCCCTGACTCCTCTGGACCTCCTCTGACCAGCCTGCTCCTAAAGCTACCAGCCCCGCACCAACATCCACCACTATGACCCACCCTCTCCTCCACTTACACTACCCGGTTCAGGGCACTCCAACCCCGGCCTACACGCACACCCTCGCCCCCCTGACTCCTCTGGACCTCCTCTGACCAGCCTGCTCCTAAAGCTACCAGCCCCGCACCAACATCCACCACAATGACCCACCCTCTCCTCCACTAACACTACCCGGCTCAGGGCACTCCTACCCCGGCCCTACACGCACACCCTCGCCCCCCTGACTCCTCTGGACCTCCTCTGACCAGCCTGCTCCTAAAGCTACCAGCCCCGCACCAACATCCACCACAATGACCCACCCTCTCCTCCACTAACACTACCCGACTCAGGGCACTCCTACCCCGGCCTACATGCACACCCAGATAAGAGATACATTTAACAAACCTTCAAGTTCAATCTCCTCCAGCGTCTTTCCTTTTAGCGAGGAAATGGATCCCTTCTCCATTAAAAGCAATACTTTGGATATCTTTGCAAGTTGTGTTGTTGGAACAGGCAGTCTGTAGAATTCCCTGTGTACGCGGATATCATGTCCAAGGAAGTCTGCCACCTGATCCAGCTCATTCTCCTGGAGGTTTAAGACTTGAGATAGCGTGGCCACATGTTTCCTGAGACCGGTCGACCGGAGGTGCTCGGGGTACTTTGTGTCGCACTGTGTGGAGAAACGTCTCAGGCAGTCACTTCCTCTATAATGGGTTGGTGCTTTGGGTCGTGCAAATAAGAATGGGTTTGAGGGAGACACACCACATTCTTTCCTCTTATTTGTGAGTAGTGTAAGACCATTGACAACAGGTCGGGGGAGAAGAACTGCAACTTTTCTCCCTCTTTTACCCATAATTTCCACGCGACTTAGATACCGGCAGAGCTTCTTTTCTGTGTCCGATAAACCAAGGCTTACATCCGCATGAAGTTGTTGATTATCCCTCTCCAGAAAATGTTTCAGAGGCATTTTGGAAACCTCTCCAGCTCGCCGACGGTTGAACACAATGATTTGTGTGAGCAACACCATGGCAAGACGGGCATAAGTTTGAGCATCATCTGTTTCTTGCAGTTTGCTTGTGGCCTCTTCTGCTGCCTTTTCCAAAAACTTGTGAAGTTTCACAACATCTTCAGTGAATGGTAAGGTTAACGGTTTATTAAACTTGGCATCGCTCAGTGTGTTAAGGGCATTGTGAGATACATATTCTTTCCACTTGGTACTGAGCAACTTCTTAAATGTTTCAGTATACTTCACCAGCTTCTCATCTTCTGCCATCAAGCTCCGGCAGTGGATGATGTCGCAGATCTTATTCAGTGTGTGGCCGAGTTTAAGAGCAAGGCTCGGGGTTTTGTACGAAAGATTGTCATCATTAAAACCTGCTACCTTTTTGACCGCTTGTACCACTTTCTCAAAGTTTGCAGGCCTAACAGCATCTTCCAGGGTCGGCACAGAGAAATCTGTCCGCAAGCACAGCAGCAGACGTCCCACTTCTCTCAGTTTTTGTCTTATGTATTCATACTTTGTTGTATCTTGTCCATGAATGTTGTAAAGTGACTGGGCAAACTGGAGAATACAGAAGTCATTTCGCACAACTGATCCAACTTCATCCACGTTCATAACACTGAGAAGCTTCCAAACCCCACCCGAGATTTGCGCACATAAGGCGGCATCCTGAGCTGATGCAGAGCCGAGGATCCTTCTCCTTCCAGACGTCTCTTCTTGGTTTGCATCTTCGGGTTTGTGAGGGCACCTGCGAGTATGCCTCCATAGTTCTTTGCGGAGAAACATGCCTTGACAATACATGCAGTGAATAAACTTTCCATCCAAAGCTTTTTTTTTGCATCGTCGCTTCACTTTCAATTGCCCTTTCCCACTTTGTAATACTGCTTGATTATGTAAAAAGTTCCCTTTATTCCTAATTTTTTCAATCCGTTTGTTGCGCTCCTTGACATCAGTAAGGGAAAAGACTTGTACAATCTCTGCATTGGTCTTGTGTGTTTTAAGATGTCTCGATATTTTCTTCTGGGGCTTACCGCAGACAAAGCAGTAATTTATGGAACTTGTCCGCTGTGGGTCTCCTCTTTGTGGACCATTCTCTGAATGCAACTCTGAGGTGTATGAAGAACTACCTTGCTGGCTGGTTCCCGGTGCACTAGAAGCAGGAGCAAGACTTGTATCCGAGTTTTGTGTCAGCCATATATTTGGATGGGGGAGCTCATCTAAATCTTCATCACCCACATAGTCTGGGTCTGAGTCTGGGTTGTTTTTTTCTTGTGCCATCTCCTGCCTTTGGTCCTTCCCAGTGTCACTCTGAAAGATAAACAGACAATACTTGAACCTACAAAGAACCACCCAGGCTGGGGCTAAGTTCCACAGCCAGCTCCTAAACCCAATACCCCGGTCCCCAACTCATCAGGGCCGGGGAAAACTCACCAAGGCTGGGGCTAAGTTCCACAGCCTGCTCCTAAAGCTACCAGCCCCGCACCAACATCCACCACAATGACCCACCCTCTCCTCCACTTACACTACCCGGCTCAGGGCACTCCAACCCCGGCCTACACGCACACCCTCGCCCCCCTGACTCCTCTGGACCTCCTCTGACCAGCCTGCTCCTAAAGCTACCAGCCCCGCACCAACATCCACCACAATGACCCACCCTCTCCTCCACTTACACTACCCGGCTCAGGGCACTCCTACCCCGGCCCTACACGCACACCCTCGCCCCCCTGACTCCTCTGGACCTTCTCTGACCAGCCTGCTCCTAAAGCTACCAGCCCCGCACCAACATCCACCACAATGACCCACCCTCTCCTCCACTTACACTACCCGGCTCAGGGCACTCCAACCCCGGCCTACACGCACACCCTCGCCCCCCTGACTCCTCTGGACCTCCTCTGACCAGCCTGCTCCTAAAGCTACCAGCCCCGCACCAACATCCACCACAATGACCCACCCTCTCCTCCACTTACACTACCCGGCTCAGGGCACTCCTACCCCGGCCCTACACGCACACCCTCGCCCCCTGACTCCTCTGGACCTCCTCTGACCAGCCTGCTCCTAAAGCTACCAGCCCCGCACCAACATCCACCACAATGACCCACCCTCTCCTCCACTTACACTACCCGGCTCAGGGCACTCCAACCCCGGCCTACACGCACACCCTCGCCCCCCTGACTCCTCTGGACCTCCTCTGACCAGCCTGCTCCTAAAGCTACCAGCCCCGCACCAACATCCACCACAATGACCCACCCTCTCCTCCACTTACACTACCCGGCTCAGGGCACTCCTACCCCGGCCCTACACGCACACCCTCGCCCCCCTGACTCCTCTGGACCTTCTCTGACCAGCCTGCTCCTAAAGCTACCAGCCCCGCACCAACATCCACCACAATGACCCACCCTCTCCTCCACTTACACTACCCGGCTCAGGGCACTCCTACCCCGGCCCTACACGCACACCCTCGCCCCCCTGACTCCTCTGGACCTCCTCTGACCAGCCTGCTCCTAAAGCTACCAGCCCCGCACCAACATCCACCACAATGACCCACCCTCTCCTCCACTTACACTACCCGGCTCAGGGCACTCCAACCCCGGCCTACACGCACACCCTCGCCCCCCTGACTCCTCTGGACCTCCTCTGACCAGCCTGCTCCTAAAGCTACCAGCCCCGCACCAACATCCACCACAATGACCCACCCTCTCCTCCACTTACACTACCCGGCTCAGGGCACTCCTTCCCCGGCCCTACACGCACACCCTCGCCCCCCTGACTCCTCTGGACCTTCTCTGACCAGCCTGCTCCTAAAGCTACCAGCCCCGCACCAACATCCACCACAATGACCCACCCTCTCCTCCACTTACACTACCCGGCTCAGGGCACTCCAACCCCGCCCTACACGCACACCCTCGCCCCCTGACTCCTCTGGACCTCCTCTGACCAGCCTGCTCCTAAAGCTACCAGCCCCGCACCAACATCCACCACAATGACCCACCCTCTCCTCCACTTACACTACCCGGCTCAGGGCACTCCAACCCCGGCCTACACGCACACCCTCGCCCCCCTGACTCCTCTGGACCTCCTCTGACCAGCCTGCTCCTAAAGCTACCAGCCCCGCACCAACATCCACCACAATGACCCACCCTCTCCTCCACTTACACTACCCGGCTCAGGGCACTCCTTCCCCGGCCCTACACGCACACCCTCGCCCCCCTGACTCCTCTGGACCTTCTCTGACCAGCCTGCTCCTAAAGCTACCAGCCCCGCACCAACATCCACCACAATGACCCACCCTCTCCTCCACTTACACTACCCGGCTCAGGGCACTCCAACCCCGGCCTACACGCACACCCTCGCCCCCCTGACTCCTCTGGACCTCCTCTGACCAGCCTGCTCCTAAAGCTACCAGCCCCGCACCAACATCCACCACAATGACCCACCCTCTCCTCCACTTACACTACCCGGCTCAGGGCACTCCTACCCCGGCCCTACACGCACACCCTCGCCCCCCTGACTCCTCTGGACCTCCTCTGACCAGCCTGCTCCTAAAGCTACCAGCCCCGCACCAACATCCACCACAATGACCCACCCTCTCCTCCACTTACACTACCCGGCTCAGGGCACTCCAACCCCGGCCTACACGCACACCCTCGCCCCCCTGACTCCTCTGGACCTCCTCTGACCAGCCTGCTCCTAAAGCTACCAGCCCCGCACCAACATCCACCACAATGACCCACCCTCTCCTCCACTTACACTACCCGGCTCAGGGCACTCCTACCCCGGCCCTACACGCACACCCTCGCCCCCCTGACTCCTCTGGACCTTCTCTGACCAGCCTGCTCCTAAAGCTACCAGCCCCGCACCAACATCCACCACAATGACCCACCCTCTCCTCCACTTACACTACCCGGCTCAGGGCACTCCTACCCCGGCCCTACACGCACACCCTCGCCCCCCTGACTCCTCTGGACCTCCTCTGACCAGCCTGCTCCTAAAGCTACCAGCCCCGCACCAACATCCACCACAATGACCCACCCTCTCCTCCACTTACACTACCCGGCTCAGGGCACTCCTACCCCGCCCTACACGCACACCCTCGCCCCCTTGACTCCTCTGGACCTCCTCTGACCAGCCTGCTCCTAAAGCTACCAGCCCCGCACCAACATCCACCACAATGACCCACCCTCTCCTCCACTTACACTACCCGGCTCAGGGCACTCCAACCCCGCCCTACACGCACACCCTCGCCCCCCTGACTCCTCTGGACCTCCTCTGACCAGCCTGCTCCTAAAGCTACCAGCCCCGCACCAACATCCACCACAATGACCCACCCTCTCCTCCACTAACACTACCCGGCTCAGGGCACTCCTACCCCGGCCCTACACGCACACCCTCGCCCCCCTGACTCCTCTGGACCTCCTCTGACCAGCCTGCTCCTAAAGCTACCAGCCCCGCACCAACATCCACCACAATGACCCACCCTCTACTCCACTTACACTACCCGGCTCAGGGCACTCCAACCCCGGCCTACACGCACACCCTCGCCCCCCTGACTCCTCTGGACCTCCTCTGACCAGCCTGCTCCTAAAGCTACCAGCCCCGCACCAACATCCACCACAATGACCCACCCTCTCCTCCACTAACACTACCCGGCTCAGGGCACTCCTACCCCGGCCCTACACGCACACCCTCGCCCCCCTGACTCCTCTGGACCTTCTCTGACCAGCCTGCTCCTAAAGCTACCAGCCCCGCACCAACATCCACCACAATGACCCACCCTCTCCTCCACTTACACTACCCGGCTCAGGGCACTCCAACCCCGGCCTACACGCACACCCTCGCCCCCCTGACTCCTCTGGACCTCCTCTGACCAGCCTGCTCCTAAAGCTACCAGCCCCGCACCAACATCCACCACAATGACCCACCCTCTCCTCCACTTACACTACCCGGCTCAGGGCACTCCTACCCCGGCCCTACACGCACACCCTCGCCCCCCTGACTCCTCTGGACCTTCTCTGACCAGCCTGCTCCTAAAGCTACCAGCCCCGCACCAACATCCACCACAATGACCCACCCTCTCCTCCACTTACACTACCCGGCTCAGGGCACTCCAACCCCGGCCTACACGCACACCCTCGCCCCCCTGACTCCTCTGGACCTCCTCTGACCAGCCTGCTCCTAAAGCTACCAGCCCCGCACCAACATCCACCACAATGACCCACCCTCTCCTCCACTTACACTACCCGGCTCAGGGCACTCCAACCCCGGCCTACACGCACACCCTCGCCCCCCTGACTCCTCTGGACCTTCTCTGACCAGCCTGCTCCTAAAGCTACCAGCCCCGCACCAACATCCACCACAATGACCCACCCTCTCCTCCACTTACACTACCCGGCTCAGGGCACTCCAACCCCGGCCTACACGCACACCCTCGCCCCCCTGACTCCTCTGGACCTCCGGGGACACACAGCCCACATCTCGGACCCACTCTTAAGCACCCCTCCTCGGACTACACCCCCCAACTCATCCAGGCCGGGGAAAACTCACCAAGGCTGGGGCTAAGTTCCACAGCCAGCTCCAAAACCCAATAGCCCGGTCCCCAAATCATCCAGCCCGGGGATAAATCCTCCAGGCCGGGGCTAAGTTCCATTCAGAAAATACTTGATAACGTATATTTAACAAGGACTAGATACTTACCAATATATTTTCTTGTCTTCTTTGGAGTGAACTTTCTCTTGGTCCTTCTTCTTCGCATTACCATTAGATGTCTTCCGAAATCACTCAACATGCCCGGACACATATCCCGCACGTGTCCCCATAAAGAACCAATCACAATGGAGCCTTCAATACCGCCAGAGTAGGGTAGGGGGAGCACATCATACACTCCATACACAAGAAGTCAGGTTGGGGTATTATATGGACGTCAAATAAACTTTCAATTTATGGTCTTTAAAAGCTAAGAATTTAAAAAAACTTGATATGTGCATGATATATTATCATTGAGCATTAAAAGGACTTCAGAAAAACAATGAAATTATGCTCTTTATATGCTAAAAATGAAAATACAAAATCTTGGTTTATGAGGACCGTAGCATAGTCCTGCTAATCCCCTTAGGTTCTCGTAGTGCTGGTGAGTAGTCAGGTCAATTGGCTCCATAAACCATATATACAGACACACCATCACACACACCATGACACACACCATCACACACACCATCACACACACCATCACACACACCATGACACACACCATCACAAACCATCACACACATCATCACACACACCATGACACACACCATCACACACACACCATGACACACACCATCACACACCATGACACACCATCACACATACCATCACACACACCATCACACACCATCACACACACCATGACACACCATCACACACACCATCACACACACCATCACACACACCATCACACACACCATCACACACACCATGACACACACCATCACACACCATCACACACCATCACACACCATCACACACACCATCACACACAAACCATCACACACACACACCAACATGTGTGGGTTTGTGAGTAAATGTACCCAGGTACCACACGCCTCTAACCTGGGGGTTGACGTCCAGGATGCAGGTGCGCCCAGTGCCTACGACCTGGTGGATGGACTCGATCTTGGTCCCGTACAGGTTGCCCTCATACTCCCCGTGCTCCAGGAAGCGGCCCGCCTTCACGTCTCCCTCCATCTCCGTGCGGGTCGTGAAGTGATATGAGTTCCCGTCCAGCTCGTCGTCCCGCGGCCGCCTCGACGTGTCTAGGGATGGGACAGTAATGAAATTTAGGGTTACGATTATCTTCAAAAATGATTGGGATTAACGATATTTGCCTATGGTTTAAAAATGTTACTGAAACGGCAGAAATTACAGACAATATGTGAATTGAGTAATTAAATATTACTCTTCATCATCTGCTATAAATGCCATATTGAGTGAGACCTAATACAACTTATATTTAAGCAAATTCAACTCAAAACTTTTTTTTTGCAGTAGATTATAAATATAGAAAGAAAGCCAGCTGATCTTTTCATGGCCATCATCAAGAGAAAGTCATTGTTACTGGTTTTATAAGGCAGCCCTTTATGAAGCAGAAGAACCACAACATTAACACATCAAGGTTTAGGTCGTGTCAGGTATTTCAGAAAAACAATACAGTAGAGCCATGTGGTGCTACTAGCATTGCTTAATCGACTTTGCTGCCTGGTAACAGTGTTGGGGAAGTTACCTTTAAAAAGTAACTTTACTTGTTACTTTTACTTCTTTAAAAAGTAACGAAAGAAAGTAACTAATTATGTGACTTGTTACTTATACGTTACTTTTGTAACATAAAGTTACAGGTTAGAGTCCCTTTTCTGGAGAGCTTTGTGGTGGCCCTTCTGGGGCCCTAAGCCAAAATCCACACGGGGGCCCTACAGTACCTACGCATCCCATCGCTAGTCGACGAAGAGCGAACCCGTTTACGGTCAAAAACAGTTCATTCTACACATTAGGACATTACTGGAACATGTAGGGGGGGGACATAATATTAAATGTTTTAAACTCTGCATAGTCCCTTTAAGGATACTATTGTTTATCATCCCATCCCTAGACGTGTCTGAGCACAGCACAGTTTCACAAACAATGTGTGTTTGCGTCTGGAGATGGAGGTTTAGCAGCTACTGTATCACCTTACAGTACATACACATCACCTCAGAATCATTGTTAAGATGTTAACAATGATGTCCATCCAAGAGTGTCCACTAGTGTGACCCTTTTTTGTATCCACACATTTATGATAGTTTCTGATAGTTTCTAGTTGATGAACATTTTTCCCTAATTGTTCAAATTGACAGAAATACATTGTAATGAGGGATAACTTGATCCCCTGTTCTAAACGGGCTGCGGAGGGACTCACAGGGGATGGTGGTCCCGAAGAGGGTCGGCTGCAGAACCATCAGCCTGTTCTTTAAGCTCCGCCTCCCCACACCCTGAGCTCCAATCAAAACCAATGTCTTCCTCTGAAAAGGTGGGACTTTGGCCACCTCTTCGTAGATCTGCAGCTCGTGTCGGTCGAACTCTGGACAAGGACAGCGGAGAGAAAGAGAACGGTAACAGAGAAGAGGGACATGAGGAGACATGGGGACAAATACTCATTACATTTACATCCAAAGTTTTACAAGTCTTGTGATAGTATGTTTAAAGCAGTACTAAGTAACGCATGCCCCTAGAGGCCATAAGCGCCACTGCCGGTGTCGAAGCATGTTGCGTTTGTTTACTCATTAATTGTCCGTGAGAGTAAATACTACGCTGACAGAAAAGACAAAGGGACAGAGGGATATTGTACATCCAATTACACAATGGAAATATTTTTTTTCACTCAAACTGTTTAAGTGGGGCTAGTCTGTTAGCTTTGCCCGTTAGCCTGTTAGCTTCTTCTTCGTGATCCCATTAGTATGCAATGGTGGCTCCTACCCGGTGGCAATGAAGTTGCAATTGTGGTTTTCTAGACACCAAAGGGAGATGAAAGACCCTCAATCATCCCATTAACACTTGTATTACTATGGAAATGATTAATTAAGGTGAACAATTTACTTAGTACTGGTTTAAGCTTTAAAGAGCAACTAAAGACCAAATCAACTTTTTCTAAGCTGTTTTTAGAGTATTATTTATTACACAGTCCAAGCCCATTTAAAACCTTGTTTTTGTGTACTGCCACCTCATGGCTAAAAAGTAAATGGAGGGTTTTTTTGTGTGTAAAAGTAGAACTCCGCGTCATGAGCACACGCCGATCTGATAAGCTGATCATTGCCCGATCACACCCAGCGAAGGTTTCCAGAATTACATCCACAAAGCATGTGTGTGTTACCTGCGTTCTTGGCCGTCAGGTACATCATTTTCTTCTTCTTTTTCCCAGCGATGGTGCCACACAGCATCCCTACCACACAGCACAGACAACTGATCAGTCTCAAACCCTTCGACATGGAGAGGACCGAGGTAGGACACTGACCTGAACTGTCAAAGTCTCTGGGGACAAAGGCTTTCCTCTTCTCCTCCAGGAACTGACTGGGGATCAGTCCGGTGGCCCCTCCCACCATGTGACACGCCTGGAAAAGTTACGCCGTACATACCTCACAATACATCATACATACGGGCGGCACGGTAGCACAGCGGTTAGCGCTCGTGCTTCACAGCTAGAAGGTCCGGGTTCGATTCCCACCTGGACGGGGCCTTTCTGTGTGGAGTTTGCATGTTCTCCCTGTGTCTGCGTAGGTTTCCTCCGGGTACTCCGGTTTCCCCTACCACTAAAAACATGTACAATAGGCCCAGGGACTGCAGGTGGAAATTAGCACAAGTGCTATAACCTGGTACAATGCATCTCTCCTTTCTGAGGCTAATGTAGATTGTACACTGTCCCTGTTCAAATAAATAAATAAAATAAATAAAATAAATCAACACTCCAATTACACTATGGTATCATACCAATACATTTGGAAACATGCACATACAAACAAATACTGAAGCACACAAACAAATACTGAAGCACACAAACATATACTGAAACACACAAACAAATACTGAAGCACACAAACAAATACTGAAACACACAAACAAATACTGAAGCACACAAACAAATACTGAAACACACAAACAAATACTGAAGCACACAAACATATACTGAAGCACACAAACAAATACTGAAGCACACAAACAAATACTTCGGTTTCCCTTAACGCTAAAAACATGCACAATAGGTTAATCCTCCTCCCAGGTGATTGTGACCATTAGCCTGGCTCCACATCTGGACATAAGCTCTCCTTACGGGATGCCCCAGCGGCATAGAAGGGTAGGTAAAATGTCCCTTAGGTGACACCTAAGATAACCTACGTTCTGAAGGGAGTGATTGTTAGTAGAGGTGCACCAATCAGGATTTTTGGAATGGATCACAAAGATTTTTATCGGCCGATACCGATCATTGCCGATCCGATCACATGGTTGTAATTGATTATTATGATTCATAATTTAAAGCAGTACTAAGTAACTCATGCCCCTAGAGGTAACTGCGCAACTGCAGGTGTCGTAGCATGCTGCGTTTTTGTACTCATTAATTGTCCGTGAGAGTAAATACTACGCTGACAGAAAAGGGACAGAGGGATATTGTTCATTCAATTACACAATGGAGATCATTTTTTTCACTCAAACTTGGCTGTAAATACTGTTCAAGTGGTGCTAGCCCGCAGTTAGCTTTGCCCGTTAGCCTGTTAGCTTCTTCTGATTATGATTCCATTGGTAAATGGACGCAACTTATATAGCGCTTTTCTACCTTCATCAGGCCCAAAGCGCTTTACAGTTTGTATTGGTTTGTATTATAGTGTGTATTGGTGACTCCTACAAGTTACTTAGTACTGCTTTATCAGTGACAAATACTGGGATTTTCTAAATGTGAAGTGTTTTATTGGGTAAATTTATTTTCAATATTTATATTTGAATATTGTATATTAGTTACACATCTACATTGTCCTGTTTAACCTCCAATGTTATTAGGCCCGAGCGGCCTGCCGTAGCAAGGGCCTATTGTAATCGCAACGCAGTGCGCGCAGCGCACTGTACTGAGGTGCGCGGAGCGCACGAAAACAGCGCGAAGCGCTGTCCCCATGTCAAACGTAAACTCACCGTGTAAAACAGTGACTGCCCACACCTCTGGTGTGGGCCCTTATACTTATAATTGCAGCAAAATGAATGGGGGTATATGGCCAACTGTCATACGGAGGTGGATGACGAGCGCGAAGCGCTCGTCATTCACCTCCGAGCCCCACCGGTGCGTCGGGGAAGTCGAAAGCTTTAAAAAAATGCATAATATGTTGTAGTCGCGAAAGCGACTATATTGTTTTTGCAAGAAATATTATTATTCTTCTTTATTCTTCTTCTTCTTCTTCTTTCTTCTTCTGCTCTTTGAGCAGGAATTTGACCCCCTGAACGTAGTCAAAAACTCACCAAACTTTGCCCAAAATTCAGATCCGGCGAAAAATTTATTAAAATGTGTGTTTCGTTTTGGGGAAATAAAAAATGGCGCGACAGCGCCACCTACAAAAGTGAAAATACATTGCGCCTATGGGGAGGGGGCCAACATAAACTTTGTCGCAGAGCGACGGGATTCGGTACAGACATTCGTCCTGTGAGGACAAACAAAATATATTATTGTGGCCACGCCCCCAGACAAACCGGAAGTCCGCCATTTTGACAGGAAGTCGGGAAAATGCTGAGTCAGCGTTTTCGCTGACGTCGCATTTTAACGAACTCCTCCTAGGGCGTTTCACCAAATGAGCCCAAAATCGCTCCACTTCATCTCGAGATGTGGGACATCAAAAGTTATCCAAATTTTTTGGCTAAGTTTTACGGTTTGTTTGCAGCGAAGCCGCAATCTTTACGAAGATTTTTGCGACTTTCCGAAAACAACAAAATGCTCCTATTTGCACAAACGAACTCCGATTAAAAATCGGAAATATACATTTTATTGACCTTTCACCCCCGGACACAACAAATGTGAAAAAGTGACATTTGGCGCGATAGCGCCCCCTCCAGGCTGAGAAGAAAAAATGCATTATGGGAAAAAAATTAGTTTCTCGGAAATGGATAAAATTCGGCACAATAATAGCTGATGGCATCCCGATCCAAAAAGCCAATGAGACCCATACCGTATTTTGTACGGTGTTGCCATGGAGACGACCGAGGCTCGCCATGTTATTCCAATGGGACTGACCCGCATATCACACATTATACACATTACAGCTCGTTAGCGCCCTCTGTAATGTTCTTGTGAACAGTGGTAAATTGAAGTACGGCCCGTCAGGGTCGTCCGATGCTGCTTGTGAAATAAAAAAGATTTGGTGCGCGCTAGCGCCCTCTCCAGGTTGGAGCCATCATTCACATGGAGACGCGAAAAATCTCGTTTTGATGTTTACTCACAAAGATTAATGGCACATCAGGGCAATAAAATGTAGTGTGGCCACGTTGGCGCCCTCGGTGGGTTATGGCACGGCAATGGAGGCACTAAGGGAGGCCTCCATTACATGGTTGCTAGGCGACCAACAGGTGGTCGGCCATTTTGGGAAAAATCGAGTAATCAGCGCCGAAGGCGCCATTTCTCGCCTTTGCTCTTTTATAATCTCGACCTAGGGTGGCAGCGACGTTATAAACCACGTAGGGCGCGGCAGCGCCTCCCGGTTATTGCGGCGGCGTGCGGCAACCGGCGTCAACCGGCCACCGCGTCTCGCGAGGGCCTCTCGATGCCGCTTGCGGCTTTAATTATTATTATTTCTGATATTATTATATGCTCTACGCTATTGGTTTATCACATATTATTTTATAACTTTAACAGAATTTCCCTCATGGTCCAATAAAGTAAATCTTTTTTTTAATAGTTTATAGTAAACCATTCTTTTTTTATAGTGTGTGTTATTTTGGCCAATCAAATCCCTGTCTTACTTAGTTGCTTCAGATGCGTCTTAAGGATGGTAGTGGGGAGGCCTGTGGAGCACTCAGCCTAAACACGGTGGAATTAGGAGCATCATTTTGGTTTTGGACTATAACTTTGGACAATATTTGAAGAAAGAGAAGAACCCTTCCACACGGAGACGGTGACATGAGGTGCGAAACACATACGCGTTTTACTTTCTCTTTTGACTAGCAGCCATTTAGTGACACTTCAGCACTAAAGAGCACTTTTCTCAGCGAAATAAGACAGGACAATGACCGCTGCCTCTGACTGTAGTTACCCATGTGTTTCATATAGCCAGTGGCGGGCCGTGGGGTTTCAGTCAGGGCCTTCAATAGCAACCTGGGTTCACGCAGTCAAACCCATATAAACTGATCGACAGGCGTGTGGATAAAACTGCCTTTTGCGTGGCACTTGTTCGCTAAAGGATTTGTCAACAACACAAACCAAAGCAGCGGTGCCTCCGACTCCAAATAAAAGCAAAAACCTTCGGGAACACTCGTGCTAGCATACGGAAACACACGACACATGACAGGCGGAGACGAGCGCGTTATAACGTGGAGACAGGCGGCTGTTTTTAGGAGATGTTTTGTTGACAGAGCGAGTAAAATAAAAAAGATACTAAACTTAAAGTTTGGTGCTATGTGAGATCCTTTTATAGCGCTCGTAGTCTCGTACCTGTTGCCCGAGTCCCAGCGCAGCTGACGCGGGGAAACCCTTCTCCTGTCCGGGGAGAGCGTCTACGTCCCGCTGTCGTTCCCTTTGCTCTCGAAGCTCTTCATAATGAAGCGGCGCATAATATCAGTAAATCCACTTTGACCTCGTTCGGACGTTTCCAAGAGGAATATCTGTTTATCCGGTTCTCTTCGGAGTGGCTGGAACGTCTTGCCCAGGCATTAGCAAACATTAGCATACATTAGCGGTTTTCCCAGGCGAACAAACCGTAGGGGGCGCTGCTGAGCTACTGCAGGCCCTGGGGGGCGTACTGTCAATGTATATCGAATTCTGATTGGCTGAATATTCTGTCAGTCAGGCTGGCTGTCAATCATGTGTGCGGCCTGACGACACAGGGCCTGAGGAGGAGCAGCTCGCCAGAGGTGTTCAAGGCACTTTTTGAGTAGGAAATTACAGTTACACCTCAACAAAACCAATATAAGCGACTCAACTGTACATTATATAAATAAATTAGTAATTAAATATACTATTAAGACATTTTACACTTTTTTTTCTTCAATTGGCCAGGGCCCACAGAGAAGGCCCTGCTGGCACACCACTGCATATAGCATGGCTTTGTGTTAAATACCGCGTCTGTATCAGTTCAGTTCAGTCTGTATTGTTGCAAATGTAAATAATAGCACATGGCACATGGTCTCCTTCGCCTCCTGTTAGAAGTCCCATACGCTAATGTTTTATGGTCACAAACCTTCATTATGCTTTTGTCTAAAAGCGTAGCGCTTTAGCTCTAGCTCCGTGGTTGCTTTGGTGAGTTACACACTCAGAGGGATACAGCCGGCCCTTAGAGCAGAACATTCAGAGCTGTTGTGTAGCCACGAATTACATTTAAAACGCGGGTTAAAGCGGTGCTATACTGCAGAGTTTTCAACAGAATATTTACTGAAAGAAAGTCTGTGAAATCTACATTTGATTGGCGCATTTCACCGATCACAAAAATTCAACCAATCTGATCGGTACACCTCTAATTGTTAGGCAGATTAACCAATCAGCATGTTACGTCCAACATGGCAGCTCACCTGAGCTCATCCTACGGAAACATTAAATATACCACGTAATTGCAGTGAAAATGACCACCTTCTGCCTAATCAACAGGCCATCCACTAAACTGTTTGTATCACATGTGAAAGAGGTGATACTGTTTGTTCTGAATGATTCGCCGTTTCAGAGGCTTCCCCATTTGATTAACATAGTATTACAACTTTGCATCTGTGATTGAAGCAATATAAAAAGCTTAGTGGTTTTGGGAGTGGCTGTGAGCAAAGGCTGTGCACGGTGCAGCTCAACATTAGTTTGGTTGAACTTAAGGACTAACTAAGGAAGGCTAGGGGAAAGGGCCTACTGGGGCCTGCACGTCTTTAAGAGGTTTGTAGCATTTCATCTATCCAAGTATATTTTATTTTGCAATATAAAAAAATAGCTCTGTTATAGACTAATTAGCTCAAATATAATCTAGTCCCTAGTATCGCCATTATAAGCCATAGTTTGCATCCATCAGGGTCGGCTGGTGGAGGCAGAAGTCTGAGCAGAGGTGCCCAGACTTCCCCATTACCTCCCCCAGCTCTTAATGGCTGTAATTATTTGAGATTCCATGTTAATGAGAGTCATTAACATGTTAATCCACTATGTTATGGGGTAATAGCAAACTTCCCAGACTAAGTATCTAAAAATAAAATAAAAATTGGAAAAAAGAGGCTGTGCAGGTCAGTTACATTCAGAACACTGTAGCGTCCCAGTCAATCAAATTGTATTTGTATAACACTGTACAATAGCCAAATGGTGCACAGGGCACTTCTAAAAACAAGGGTCAAAACACCAATAAAACAAACACAAATGTGCATAAAAACAACAACAGTCAATTCAGTGGCTCTGTGTCCAAAGCTCATCTGAATAGATGCGTTTTCAACTGTGATTTAAAAATGCATTGTAGGTGTGTTGGAAGTGCGTACCACAGCGTAGGGCCTAGGACTGCAAATGACCGGCCTCTAAACTTTGTATATTTGGACCTGGGGGTGACCAGCGAGCTGTGTTCAGAGGTTCTGACTGGTTGGCAGACATAGCAGCTTTCCAAAGCTTGATATGACCTTTGTTTTCTGACCTGCCACCAGTTGGGGTCCTCTCTGTTGACGATCTGAAGGATGTCTCCTCTCTTGAAAGCCATCCCCGCCTCTCGACACGGGATCAGGGTGTCATGGGCAGGGTCATAGTCAAAGTACGGACGCACATACACCTGCAATGCACACATATACAGGACTGTTTATTACAGCAGGGCCCCACTACGGTTTAAATGGAAAACATTTCTGACTGTTGAGGGCTGACAATCAAATGTGGCAATTGGCATAGGTGACATCCAGGAGACAGGAGAGGGAGAACATAATTTACTGTGTCCAAAAAGTCCAATTGAAATGATGACCCGTATTTAGATCAATTGTAACAAGTAGAACTGGGAAATGACATTTCTTTGAACAGTTCCTTGCCTGTGGATTCACCAGTTCTATCACAGTGAAAAGTTGGAGACTTGAGCTCACATTTAGAACAACAGGTCAAATGGAGGACACATACAATCAAAGTGAAATGCTGTGTAAGTGGGTGTGGTCTCGAGAGGGGGCCGTACCTGTGGCTTTGAAAACGCCCTCTAGGGTCTCTAAGGCCCTCTGGGAGGCGCTACAGCTCTTTGAAAGCCAACTCAGACAGATTTAAGAACAGTTTTTTTCCCAACTGCCATACGGACACTAAACAAATGCCTATAGTAACTGTACCTATAGGGGTGTTTGAAAAATATCGATCCGCAGATATATTGTGATATTACGTCGCGCGATTCTATCGATCCACAAAAGCGCCCGTATCGATATTTAAACATCTATTTTTGTGGAAATATTCATTGCAGCGTCTCTCTTTGGTCCTGCACTTTTACTCCCGTCCGCTAGATGGCAGCACACTGCGCAGCCCGCTTGGGTAACACTAGAATCTAGTGAGAGTTAGAGAAACACAGGAACAGTTTTACCATGGAAAAGAAAGAGCTATGAGACGCTCCGGGGCTCTTTTATAACTCTACATTTGGCCTCACTTTGACATTTACAGCAAAGACAGAGACCTGGATTATCACGAGAGCCACAGCTGTGTGCAGATGTGTCGCCGCTGCGTTCAGAGGATTTATCTTCGTAGCATTTTATTACGGAATTAAACGAAGCTGAGAGGAAACTAAACACAGCATGCTCATGTCAAACCCGTGTCTCGCCACAGCAGTTACGACACAGGTGTAAAAAGAGCCTGCTGCATTTAGTTTCCCCTCTGCTTCGTTTGTGTGCTACTGCTAACAAAAAGATTTCGAAGAGATGAGCGCTATCGTCACGGTGATGCCCGTGTTGTCATTCGCTGATCTACAGGTGACACCCGCTGTGGAGTAGATACGATTTTAAATGCCCCGTCTGAGTTATTGTATATTTTTATGGATGAAACCCATAATAGTTATTACTGATCTCTAAGGACTCCAAACTATAGAAATACTAGTAATTGTTTCATTACTAGGTTTCCAAGAAATCTGTTTTCCGTTCAAAGTTACATAATCACCATAAACACAGTCACAAGCACATTAGTGAAAAGCATTTATATCATAAGATAGATAGATAGATCAAATGTATTTGATACAAATCTAATGAAGGCGTACTAGTTTACTGAATAGTAAAAAAGCAAAGTAGTAAAAAAATAATCGCAATAATCGTACTTCAATATCGAGATATATCGTATCGTATTGCGACCCTTGTATCGGGATATGTATTGTATCGCCTGAGACTAGGCGATACACACCCCTATGTACCTATATCTGTTGTTTGTAATGTTGCATTTATCTGTATGACTGACACAGGAGAGATGTGAGCATGATCTGCTGTACCGAAAACAAATTCCACCAACTCTGGCCATTAATAAATAGTTTTGATTCTAAAGTTGGATCTGTGTGAGTAGGTGTGGTCCCGAGAGGAGGGCACGTACCTGTGGCGGGGCGGGCGCGTCCCTGTAGCTCGGCAGGATCTTCAGCGTGATGCTCCCGCTGCACTCCTTCAGCATGTCCTGTAGCTCAGTGGGGTTACTGCCCACGTCTTTGCCGTTGACCTCTTTGATGATGTCGCCCACGTGCAACAGCCCCTGGCGGTCAATCATGCCTCCGTGAAGGATCCGCGCGATTACAAGGTCCTCCTTCTCCACCCGGAACGTCACACCCTGTGACGACCACACAACCACAGTTATAGTGTCCATATTGGGATGATCAAAAATGTTTATGGGCGGAAAAGTGAAACAAGTTATACTAGCTATAGTATAACAGTACAGTTGGCGTTCTTGTGCTGTCGGGCATTCATCCAGGCTATACAGTTAGAGGTGCGCCTTTTTATGATGCCCTCAGGTGCGTGACCTGGTTTACATTATCGGCTATCGGTTGAGCTAGCTCCAATAAAAGCCGATATCTCCGAGACCGAAAGTGATAGAGAAGTCAGGGCTTTAAAACGAGTGCTCCCACAACTCTCCAGGCCTCAGGGGAACTGAGGCCTGGGAATGAGGCGTGTGCTCCGTTCAGCGCGTGTGGAGGCACTGGCACCAAATCCTGCAGCTCTCTATATTAGTTAAAGGCCCTATACCCATTTTTCCCCAATAGTGGGATTAGTCTTGTCCTCCTTCAGTATATTGTAAAAGTAGTCCACTTGGTTTCCTCCGTGTAAACGTGTAAGCGATCCAATGATCATTAGTTCTCACCAGAGGCTCT
Source organism: Proterorhinus semilunaris (assembly GCA_021464625.1). Lineage (NCBI taxonomy): Eukaryota > Metazoa > Chordata > Actinopteri > Gobiiformes > Gobiidae > Proterorhinus > Proterorhinus semilunaris. The sequence goes on along the minus strand of CM038360.1, from coordinate 31,831,172 downwards.
CCAGCCTTTTTCCTGATGCCGATCATTCTGACCGCGTCCGCCTGCATCAGGGCGCTGTTCACCGCTGCCTCATTGGTCATTTCAGCCGGAGGCGGGACTTCATAACACTTGGAGGCCACCATGTCATGAGCTTCCAGGAGGGACTGTGACACACACACAAAGAAATGTATTTTACAAATATGTCCACTTTTCAAACTAGAAATAAGGCAACACAACATTTGATTGATACTTTGCTAAATCATTTGGGACACATCAGCATGTAAATCACAATTTATTTTCCAGCGAGTGGACAAATGCCAAAGGGATATTACATTTGCACTGATCTCAATCTGGGACCGCACAGCACAAATAGCGGGGGGGCAAATTTTGGCACACGTTTGCTTCTGATTAAATCAATCGCACTTAGTTTTAGCCAATCACAGCCAAGTCTCAAAACAACAAACCTAAAATCCATTCAGTATTTGTTGTGGAAAGTGTAGTGTGTGTAAGCCTGCAGCAGAACCATTGTCGCCGCGTTGTTAAATACAAAAGTGTTCCTACTGCAATGCTGGTACAAGCTGGAATGTTATAATATAACGTCAGAATGCAGCGAACGATAACGCCACAAGGCAAGTACGCTCCAGTACCTGGTTCACACCGAAACTCCGACAGCCGCAGGAGGAAGCTCAGGTAAAGTACCGCTTTGTCTTCAACAACAATTCTCCTCTAACGACTCTGGAGCAGTGTGGCGGGGGCTTAGGCCCATTACTAACTACAAGCCCAAGGCCCCCTGGGCTCTGAACGACCTGTCCCTCGCCCAGGGTCTGAATACACATTACTGCCGACACGAATGCCCAACAGCCTTTGACACCTCTCTAGACACTCCAGCTGCCCCTGCTCCCCCCATCATCACCTCCACCATCAACGACCCCAGCACTTTATCAAAGGCCACCACAGACCCCCCCCCCCCCCTGCTCTCTCCGTGAGTGAGGAGGAAGTGTGTCCAGTCACCAGTCTGTAAAACTGCAAAATGTTTGCGGATGACCCCACCCTCATCTCGAACGGTGATGAGGGTGGTCCACCTGTCTCCTGTAGAGAGGTGGCCCGGCTGGCGTCCTGGTGGAGCTGAACGCCCAGAAGACAGTGGAAATGATCGTGGACTTCAGGAAAGACACAGCCTCACCGTCCCCCTCACCCTGACAGACTCTCCCACCCCCATTTCCATCGTGGACTCCTTCCGCTTCCTGGGCACCACCATCACCCAGGACCTCAAATGGGAACCGACCATCAACGCTTCAACCTTCTCAACCATCAGCTCCCTCATCAAGAAGGCCCAGCAGAGGATGTTCTTTCTGCGGCAGCTGAGGAAGCTGCCAACCAAGATGCTGGTGCAGTTCTACACGGCCATCATCGAGTCCATCCTCTCCTCCTCCATCACCGTGTGGTCCATCCTCTCCTCCTCCATCACCGTGTGGTCCATCCTCACCTCCTCCATCACCGTGTGGTCCATCCTCACCTCCTCCATCACCGTGTGGTCCATCCTCACCTCCTCCATCACCGTGTGGTTCATCCTCACCTCCTCCATCACCGTGTGGTTCATCCTCACCTCCTCCATCACCGTGTGGTTCATCCTCACCTCCTCCATCACCGTGTGGTCCATCCTCACCTTCTCCATCACCATGTGGTCCATCCTCACCTCCTCCATCACCGTGTGGTTCCCCGGCGCTACAGAACGGGACAAGAACCGACTGCAGCACATTGTGCGTGCTGCAGAGAAGGTGATTGGCTGTGAGCTCCATCTCTCCAGGACCTGTTCACCTCCAGGACCCGGAGGCGTGTGGGTCGGATCACAACTGACCCTTCTCACCCTGGACACGGACTATTCACCCCTCTCCCCTCAGGCAGGAGGCTACAGTCTATCCATAAATCTAGCAATTTAAACAGTTTTTTCCCCTCAGCCATCAGACTCTTTAACAAAAACAAGACCCACTAGCTTAGTTACAGACTCATGGATGTAATCTGCCCGCTGCTATTACTTTATATCACTTTATACACATACACATCTGTAAATATAATCCCACTGTTGTTCTATGTCAATTGTTGTCGTCTTACCATATCCTACTTTTTTTTGTTATCTTATTTATTTATTCTTCATGCATGCCCCTATAGCTTTATAGTTTAAAGTTGTATAGCCTATTTTTATCTACATTCTGTGTTATATGTTTTATGTCGCACGTCTGCACCAAGAAAATTCCTAGTTTGTGAACCTGTTCTCAAACATTGGCAATAAAAACTATTCTGATTCTGACACAGATTCGTCTCATTCATTAATTCAGCAGTTTATTAGTTCGACTCTCTTCATGCCTAACTTTGAACAGACAAAACACATATAGAAAGTTTATTCAGGACTTGGCTCGTCCTTGCTCTCCAGCCGGCTACACTACACTCCCTCGGTCGGACACTCTTGCTCCTTAGTCCTGCGACTAAACCAGGACTAAACCAGGACTAAACCAGGACTAAACCATGAATTAAAAACAACTCAAACTAACCAGTACTTTCCCAGAAAAGGACTTAAAAAGGCCCAAAAAAGATGTTAAAGAGGTGAATTCGTGCTCGCGCCCTGCTGTTTGAGAAGCCCCCGGGTGGGCGTCCCCTCCCCGGGGGGGCGTCCCCTCTCTGTGCTCCGGCTCAGTAGGTCAGCTAGGTATTAGCGGCTTATAGCTGATCGGTGATTGGTCCTCATACCTCTCTGACTCTCCTATTGGCCGGCTCTGTAAATCCTGTTCCTCCAGAGGAAAAGGCTCAGGACGGACTCCGGGCAGACACGGGACGTTGCTGTGTTGTATATAGGTAAGGCAAGGCAGGTTTATTTATAAAGCACATTTCATGTCAGAGGCAACTCAATGTGCCTCACAACAACACCAGTCACACAACAATAAAAACAAATCAATGTATACAATTACCTAAGGAGAAAAATTAGTAATATATATTATATATATATATATATTCTTATTCGTTAAAATGCGTTCAATTGTCATAGGCAGCAGTAAATAAGCATGCTTTCAGCCTGGACTTATTAAACAGAGAGTTGAGGCCTCTCTCACGTCGTCACTGAGGCTTCGCTGCATGACACTGTAGCCTCACTGTGTTTAGTCGTGACTCTGGGAACCACCAGGAGACCCCTCCCTGAGGGATCTCAGGGCCCGAGGTGGTTCATAAGGCTGTAACAGGTCAGCTATATACTTTGGTACCCGACCATGAAGACACTTGTACAGACTGGAGCACTGGACTAATATGGCCGTATTTCCTGGTTCTGCTCAGGACTTGAGCCACAGCATTTTGTATATATACGAGTTGCAATCATAGCTGCAAGAACGATCACAAATGAATTGCAATTTGACTGTCACAACTGGCCTGCACTTGGGTCATCATGGCCTCTGCGGGCTTGACTGTTGACTGTGCATTTTCGGACATTTAAGTTTAACTCATTCACTGGTTTACAACAAATTGTGTGTCTACATTTTGTAAGCTGATTCAGGACAATTCTTGATCTAAAAATCACAATGGTTTTGCTCAATCAGGTACATTTTTCCCCCTCGGCCAAATGCTGCCGATGGGTATTCTCTTTATAATGTCTCCGTCCTGTCTGTCCACAGTTTAGGGGACACTGGAGCTGGAACAACATTTGCATGTATGCAGGTATTTTGGTACAAAGAAACTGTGCTTACAAATAATTTATAACGCAATATACAGGCACTTTTACTATTTGATACGTAAGTTCGGTTCTTTGAAATGTCACAAAATATGACCAAAACATTTAGTATGAAGCAGCCTCTTGGCTGGGCCTGGCGTAATATCCTTGAGGCCAGTGCACACCAAGACGCTTTGACACGTGGCAAAAGAGCCACCTCCATTATTTTGGAAGAGAGAAGGCACACTGAGGTTACACTCGACCCCGCGCCTTCATTCGGATCTGTTGAATTCAGACGTGGTGCCGTGGAGGAAATCACATGCTTTTAACATTCTGCAGAGGCACAGACGATTCTCTGGCCTGGGACAGACAGGTAATCTGTTATAAACTTTGTTTGCAGGGACGAGAGGAGCAGCGGAGACAAAGCTCGTCAGCTTCAATGAACAGTTTAGGGGAGGCCGGATAGAAGGTTTACAACTGCAGCCTCTGGAGGTCCTACAGCTTGATGTTCGGGAGACTCCAGAGGCACCAGCAGCTTCAAATACCTGTTTACTGCTTTGTAGCATCTGTTCTCTTAATCTGATGTATTTGTCTGGCAGAAACATCAGATTAATGTTTTGATCTGAATTTTGTATTTTTTTTTACCTTTATGACACTGAAATACAATTTGCATAATCATTTGAGTTTCTAGTTGCTACGTTGTAACTTTGCTCCCCGGAGGACGAGAGCTAGCATTGTATATGAAGAGCGGAAAGCGCCGAATGCGGTGCTGAACAAGTAAGTCTCTCATTTAGTTCCGAAGTTATTGTCGATTGAAATGCACAATCTTATAATCGATTTTAGGGTTTTTTGAATCAATATCGGCCTATTCAAAGGAAAATCAATTCAAATGGATTCATTAAACCCAGCCCTACTATGCAGGTGTCCTGGTGTTCCCAAACGGTTTCCCATCCAAGTACCAGCCAGGCGGGATCGGGCAGAGCAAAGGCGGTATGGCCCTAAATAGGGATGTCAAGATGAACCGGTTTTACGATGACCACGATTATAAAAGGACGCGGTAGGTTATCCGGAAGAATTTCAAAAGCCACGGTTTACCGCAGACATGTTTGACGCTGACGCACGAGCCGCTGACGCCATAAACAGCCTAAACTCACCGGTAGATGAGCGAGGCAGGAGGACGCTCTCCTCCAGTGTTGTATCCACACAAAAACGATTGAAGTCAGCAGAGTGGGACCTCTTTAGGATCCAGAACATGACCAAGGCGTTGTTGTCGATGGATGTCCGTTATGCTAACCCTGTGGTCAGAAAGTTGCAGCAAAAGGCGCTGATATCGGCTACAGCGAATATAAACAACATCATGGAGATAATCCTTCGCTGTGAATGTCCAGGTCAAGGTAACGAACTGCATACTTCCCAAAAAAGTCAAAATGTTCGGAAATAGCCACAACTGGCTCAGGATGTAAACAAAAGGCTAACGCTCCGCTCTGCTTCAGTAGCAGAAAGGAAAGTGAAACCGTACATGTGGAAACCAGCTGTTCAAAAGAGTCTCCTTAGTCACTTAGTTCATTCTCTGTTCATCAAAATAATTAAGCAACAGCTTAACTTTCGAGACCATAAAACCGAGCCTAGCTTGTGGCCTAATAATATAATAAAACTAAAAATATCAGTTATTTCCTTTCATTCGGGGAATAATCGTAAAAATCGCAATTTTTTGTTTCACAATAATCGTGACTCAAAAAATTGTAATCGTGACACCCCTAGCCCTAAATGGAGACAATGTAACTCCTTTAATAGTCCATCTTAATAGTTGAGCCTGTCTGTACTAAAAGTCCAAGCAGCTTAAGGACAGGTGGATTTGTACGAGCTTTTATGAACCACTATGAGCACATTGCTGCATACATATGGGATAAGTCTTTCAAAATATGACACAAAGGTGACCCCAGAGCTGGTGTTTGGTACAGGGTAAATCCAGACTGTCATTGGAGTGAACTACTCTACACATGGAACATTCTGCATGGAAAGGTTTGTGCTTTCAGTTGTTTAAGCTCTGTGAGGCGACTGCTGTTGATTTAGGGGGGACAAAACAACATGGCTGATGGACTGAGTAGTAGTAGTAGTAGTAGTAATAGTAGTAGTGGTTGTACCTGGAAGTGCGGCTCCTGCAGGATGCGTGTCAGTTCGGCTGCACTCTGGTCCTTACTCTTCAGTTGTTTGATGTCTCCCAGGATCTCGCTGACCAGCTCCACGTTGTTGTCCTGCACTGCCTCCAGCCGCACCTCGTCCAGTGGCTCCTGGCTCTGGGATTACCACAGAGGCTTAGTGTAGAAACGGTCAGCAGGGAGCTCAACACGTGTGACCAAAGTAATACCGCACTGTTCATACAGTGCCTCTCGAAAGTACTAATACACCTTGAACATTTTGTCATGTTTACAACCATAAACAAAGAAACTAAAGATTTTATTTAGATTTTTTTACTGAAAGTTCACACACAAAGGGAAAGCAAAATGATACATGATTCCGTTATTTAAAAAAAAATATAGAAAAGTGGGGCGTGCATAAGTATTCATACAGCATTTTTCTGAGTGCATTATATTGCCTTTATAACATTCCTAATGACTGCAGAAAGTTCACACCTTGCCCTAACCATTAAATAGAGGCCACCTGTGTGTAATCTACTCTCAGTATAATTCCAGCTGTTCTGTGAGGGCCTCAGAGCTATGGTCAGAGTGTATTGGTCACTAAACAACATCATGAAGGCCAAGAAGCTCACCAGAGAGGTCAGGGATAAAGCTGTGGAGAAGTTTAAAGCAGCGTTAAGTTATACAAAGATTTCCCAAGATTTGAACATCTCACGGAGCACTGTTCAATCCATCATTCAGAAATGGAAAGAGTATAGCACCACTGTGAACTTACCAAGACACGGCCGTCCACCTAAACTAACAGACCGAACAAGGAGAGCACTGGTCAGAAATGCAACCAAGTGCCCCAAGATAACTCTGGAGGAGCTGGGACGTCCTGCCGCTGAGCTGGGGGAATCTGTACATGGGACAACCATTACGAGAGATGGTGAAAGACTGTTGTGAATCGGAGGGAGGAAGAGGAAGGAGGAGGTGGAGCTGACCAGTGCAGGACACCACGCTCTGAAACAGGGACAAACCCAGGAGGCGCTGCACCATTTCAGAGGATCAGAGGAGACAGAGGGCAGCCAGGTTTCTTCTGAGTGCTACAGTTTCCCCGACCTCCAAGGTCATGTGGGTCAGGTCGACACAGTGGCAGCGCGGCTCAGCCGCAGCAGCTCAGGACTAACACCTGAACACTATTTCGTTGTACACTTGTACAATGACAATAAAGCACTTACTTACTTACTATAAGTCGTACTCTACACAAATCTGGCCTTCATGGACGAGTGGCAAGAAGAAAGCCATTATTGAAAGGAGGCCATAAGAAATCCCGTTTGAAGTTTGCTAGAAGTCATATGGAGGACACAGCTACCATGTGGAAGAAGGTGCTTTGGTCAGATGAGACAAACATTGAACTTTATGGCCCAAATGCAAAACGTTATGTATGGAGCAAACCTAACACTGCTCATCGTCCTGAGTGCACCATCCCCAGTGTCAAATATGGTGGGGGGTGCATCATGCTATGGGGCTGCTTTTCCTCAGCGGGGACTGGGAAGATTGTAAGAATAGTTGGGAAGATGGATGGAGCCAAATACAGAGGCATTTTGGAGGAAAACCTGCTGGAGTCAGCAAGAGAATTGAGGCTGGGGCGGAGATTCACCTTCCAGCAGGACAATGACCCTAAACACAAACATCTACAATGGAATGGTTTAAAACAAACATATTAATGTGTTAGAATGGCCCAGTCAAAGTCCTGACCTAAATCCTATTGAAGATCTGTGGAAAGACCTGAAAACTGCTGTTCACAAACGCTCTCCTTCTAATGTGACAGAGCTTGAGTTGTTTTGTAAAGAGGAATGGGCTAAAATGTCAGTCTCTACATGTGCAAACCTTGTAGAGTCAAACCCCAGAAGACTTGCTGCTGTTATTGCAGCAAAAGGGGGTTCCACAAAGTATTAAGTCATGCTGTATGAATACTTGTGCACGCCCCACTTTTCACTTTACTATTTTTTGAAAAATAACAGAATCATGTATCATGTTGCTTTCACTTCACAGTTGTCTGTTACTTGTGTGTGAACTTTCAGTACAAAATTCTAAATTAAATCTTTATGTTTATGGTTGTAAACATGACAAAATGTGCAAAAGTTAAAGGTGTATTAGTACTTTCGAGAGGCACTGTATGTGAAACCGACCTTTTTATATTCATAGCATACCACCAGAGTATGGAATCAATGAATAATGCACACAATTATCAAATTACTTTTAGCGCCTGAAAAAGCATTATATAACACTAATACATTATTCATATTTGACAGGATGGAGACAGAGAATCACTGTCCACTGCCGCGAGGAGTCCTGCCTCTGCAAGTGATAATCTGAGCAAACTCCAAAAACATGACACTAATGGGCCTCGTGCTTTAGTCCGTCCAAAGATACGCCTCCTGTTTTGCTAGTTTAACCAGCTAACTCCGTTTGCCATGTTTTAATCTGAGCACGCTCTGGCAGGTGATGGTCATCAGTAACATAAATGGTATTATTGATGGGTGTCTTTATGAAAATGTTGGTAATTATGGCTAGTTTACATTTGTGCACTTGGTACACTGAACACTTCTGTGGGCATATAAAATAAAAGTGGCTTGAAAACATTAGTTTGTGCACCTGATGTACAGTTTATAACGGGGGCGTTCATTATTTAAACCGGCCCGTGTATCTCACCACGTAGAGCTGACTTCCATGTTGACCCTGTGGAGGGCCAGAGGATCTGCTGAAGGACCTGGTTTAACTTGTGTTTGTGTTACTCACCGTGGGGCTCTCCATGATGCCTCGCAGAAACAGCAGATCAATGTCTTTGACCCCTCCTCCTCCTGTGCTGGGGGGCTGCTCCTCGGGGACATTGTCCAACTCCTGCTGCATGGCTGTGGTCAGAGACACAAGAGAGGACCGTTATTTAGAGAAAAACTTTTCTTTTCTCTCTCTTCAGCTCTTCACTTGCATTAACCATTCCAAAAGTAATGAGCATCAGCAGCAGAAGTGGACTTCCTCTTGTGCCCGAGTCCATTTACTCAAAGTCTGCACCAACTCTCCCAATTGAGTCTTTGAATACACGTTTGTGAGTGTTACATCATATACAAAGGTTTTTGAGCTGTCAACAGTACTCTGTAGTTTAAGTGTTTCACATTTCATTAAGATAAAAACTATTTCATTAATCTATGTGAAAAGCCCAACAATATGAAGTATATGTGTAGTGCTCGGTCTTTGTGGAAACGTGCGCTCCAAACACACAACATATGTGATTAAAGCGTCAACTTTTACAGATCTACTGATAACATGGTTTCAAACTGAAAACAAGCTATTTTGCATAATTAAAGTAAAGTGAGAAACTTTCTGGTTGAAGCCCCAGGAAACGTGTAAAAACATTTAACCTGCATTTGTGTCTTTTCACAAACGTTTAGGTGTCATCGTTAAATTTAATTACAGTACTTTAAAAAAGCCAAAACGTTCCTCTTCCTTTGTGTACTAAAAATATAATACATAACATGTTATGTATTATATTTAGTACACATGTGTTTTGTAGTTAACCCCTTAACTGCCGTCTCCCCTCAGGGGGTTAGGGTTAGGGTTAGTTAACCCTAATCAGGATATAATTAAGGTTAAAAACGGCAAATGTAACGCAAGTTGTGTTTCACTCACACAGATCTTCACTCAAATTAGGTATCAAACTGGCATATAGACTAAGCTCTCCAGTCAATACGCTTTGAGACCTGGATGTAGATAATTGTTAACCCTAACCCTAACCCTAGGGTGGCAGTTAAGTGGTTAACTTCTTACTTTTGACGCTCTGTCACTCCTGCTGAGAGACTGTCAGACCAGTAAACAAAACTGTTTGTAGACAGAAGGACTGGAGCTACAAATTGAGGTCAAAATAGATAAGTCACTTGAATCTAAAAATGCTAAAACCCTTCATGTCCATGCAGATCTATGGCCCAGGAGTCAGGAGTATATCACAGAGCCTAATGCCACATAAGATCTGACTCTGACTGCTTTCTGCTTAAGTATCATACAATGAGCATATACTCAGCACCAGAGTCACAGCGCACAGACTATAGGGATGCAACGATTCTCGATATTATGTCAAATCATTCAATACGTTCCTCTTTGATTCAATAGCAAATATGTTCAGGATGAATCTAATAATGACTGTAGATTGTGTCCGTTTCCCCTGCGCCCTCTCACGGAGCGGTCATTTCAGTCAGCAACAACGAGGGAACGCACAGATCAGCTGTGGCTGGATTTTGCCATCGATTAAAATGAATGGCGTCAACCAACATGAGCTCCATCTACGGGGTCATGCCCATGTCAGCGAGCAGGACAAACAGGGTCAAAATATCTAAACATAAGAAAATCACTGCTGCTGTTGGAACATTTGTTGTCAAAGCTCTGAAGTCTGTGGTTGCGAGTGACAGCTTTGCTTTTGTATACAATAGATTATGGAAACAATAGACTGCATAAAAAAACACTTGAACTCACTTTGAACTCCGGAGGAATCAAATGTCAAAATAATGTGATTGTATGTGAGATGCTGACATGTTAGTAGGAGAGCTCCTTATGGGGAAAGCAGCTGCATGTGTTACTATATAATGCTCGAGTCGAGTATAAGCCCAATGACTATTGAATATGGAGACGGCACACATAAGCTTACTTGCTGCAGCTGACTCATTTTGGGCTTCATGTGTAATGATGTAAATTCTAAAAGAAAATAAGAATGTAAACAAAATACATATCGAATTGTGACAAAAGTGAATCGTTGCATCCCTAGCTCAGCATCATGCTGGTGAGCGCATGGAGACCGCACAATGTCAGCAGGAGTCAGGGCTGACACACCACATTTTATAGACTAATATCTGGTCAATAATGTGATTTATTTTGTAATCTAGTTCTACAGTTCCTCTACAAAGCAATAACAAACACAAAGGTCCTGCCCGAATATTTAGTTTGGTTACAGCACACTCTCTGTGGCTTATTTCAATAAGCTTCTGCGACGTCTAAAGAACCAGTGTTACATTCATTTTTCACCAAGATCTCATAGATCACTGATGATGGGAGAGTGCGACCACTGCCTAAAGCCTTCCCCAGCACAGCCCAAAGATTCTCAATTCAGTTCAGACCTGGACCCTGTGGTGGACAATTCACCACAGGAGTCCATGGATGGATTAAGCTGGTTGTTCAGGATGTTCAGGTCGTCACATAGTTCTGCTGAACCCAGCCCCTACCAACATCACAGTAGTTCATTACAACAACGGCCTAACCCTTTCCTCACCAAGTTCTGCGATTGCCATAGGGGTAAAATGGTAAATGGTCTCAACTTATATAGCGCTTTTCCACCTACATTAGGCACTCAAAGCGCTTTACAGCAAGAGGTTGCCATTAATAAAATCAAGATTGTACACACATTTTGAACGTGTCCAGGTTCATTGACATCTGAGAGAGAAACAAAATATGAAATGCTAAACAAATATAGGGGTCATCACATGTATCTCAAAACATGTTTGCACAAGTCCAAACTTAAGTTAGGTGCTTTTATACTTTCCACTCCATGGGGAAGAGATATTTGGATGTTTTGCAAAGGAAACTGCACTGCCTCAAATAACTGCTGTTTGGCAAATAGAATTGAAATTCCAATTTCGATGCAACTGTGATCACTGTGAGAGTTTGTAGAGATGTTAACAGTCTAACAACAGAAAGGGGATTTCATAAAGTGAAAGCATTAATATCAAGCGTTGTCTGTGATAAAACCAAACAAAGTCCAGGCATATTGATCTGGAGGAGAGGACAATCCCAACATGGCTGACCTGGTAAGGACAGAAAAGGACACACAAAGTGACCTGGCCAAGAGGCAGTAGCACAGAAGGATCCACAAGCGATTTACAAGAACTATTAGCACAGAGAGGACCTCTTAGATTAAACATTTACTTTGTTCCAAATCAATCCACATACGGAGAGGCTTTTTCCATCTCAGGAGGAATCCATCCTGTGAACTAAAGCTCTAATTGATATTTCAGTTTGCACAGTGTGAACTGAATCCTGATTTGATCACAATTGCAATATCTGTGAATAGCAATTAGATGTTTCCAAAATTCCTTCAGCTGGAGCAGAATCCATTAGTATCTCACCAGGGGTGCTTAAAGCACTTCACTTTTGTTCAGATAAGAAGAAATACAAATACCATCCATCCATTTTCTTCCGCTTTATCCGGGGCCGGGTCGCGGGGGCAGCAGTCTCAGCAGAGATGCCCAGACTTCCCGATCCACGCACACCTCCTCCAGCTGTTCTGGGGGGACCCCGAGGCGACACCAGGCCAGCTCGGAGACATAGTCCCACCAGCGTGTCCTGGGCCTTCCACGAGGCCTCCTCCCAATAGGACATGCCTGGAGCACCTCCCAAGGGAGGCGACCAGGAGGCATCCGAAACAGATGCCCTAGCCAAATACAAATGTTAAATTTGAAGATGACGCTTTTGTCACAGGGAAAAGATAACCAAATGTTTTACTCAAGAAATAGTGGAAGTGCGGATCAAAGGTGTATAACAAACCCTGTGCTCATTGAGGTTCCAACAGGACGAAAATACTCAATACAAGCAAAAGGGGCCATTCAGGGCACTCGAGTAATTGAAATCACTCCGGTCATTCAAGTCATTCGGGTCATTCTGGTCACTCGTGCCGGACCAAGAGAGATTACAAAAAAACAAGAAAGATCCGCACAGCTTGCTTAGCTCCCATGCAGAAACAATGTAATGTTGCTTACACCTAGGTGACGTTTCAGGCGTCTGATGAAGGGCCAAGACGCCTCCCTCAACTAAGGAAATATTTTATGATCAGAGATTATTTTAAAACATTGTAATTCGAATTTGATGGCGGTTTGCAGCAGAGTGTGAAGCGGCCGGGATGAGGATCAGCACCTCCAAATCTGAGGCCATGGTTCTCCACCGGAAAAAGGTGGTTTTCCCGCTTCAGGTCGGTGGGGAGTCCTTGCCCCAAGTGGAGGAGTTCAAGTATCTCGGGGTCATGTTCACGAGTGAGGGACGGATGGAGCGTGAGATCGATAGACGGATCGGTGCGGCGTCAGCAGTGATGCGGTCGCTGTATCGGACTGTTGTGGTGAAGAGGGAGCTGAGTCTGAGGCAAAGCTCTCGATTTACCGATCGATCTACGTTCCCACCCTCACCTATGGTCATGAGATTTGGGTAATGACCGAAAGGACAAGATCGCGAATACAAGCGGCCGAAATGAGTTTCCTTTGCAGGGTGGCTGGGCGCACCCTTCGAGATCGGTTGAGGAGCTCAGTTACCCGGGAGGAGCTCGGACTTGAGACCTTAATATCAATTGAGGTAATAAAGCAGACAGAAATTGTATTGTATGTTCAAGAAAAATTAAGAAACCAACAAAGGGAGGTGGTTTTACTAAAAAGGGCCACATCAAACAACATGAGGGGAACCTTCCGTGGCTTTCTAACATTAAAAAGTTAATGAAACAGAGAGACTACGCTCTAAGAAAATCTCAGGAAATGCTACTAATCTGCAGAACTTCACATCACTTAGAAATAAAGTTGTTAATCAGGTGCGTGAAGCCAAATATTTTTTTTTTTAGAGATAATACAAGATGCAAATGGTAATGGAAAAGTGATTTGGAAAAATATAAATAAACTTTTGGGACAAGGATCACCCTACAACAGCTTCAGGTAAATGGTATATAAACTGTCGATGCAAGGTAAATCGTGAATTGCTTTAATACAACTTTTTTATAGGCTCACAGAAAGCAGTTTACGAACGTGCACCACATCACAAGAGAAAAGAAGCAAGCCACAAAATGACACAGAGGGCTGAAGGAGCACAGAACAGGCTGGCGCTATACGCAGTCAGGCGTTTTTCAACCTGAAAACTGATGGACATTAAGAGCATGTACAAAACTGCCTTTTTTAGCGTGGCAGTTGTTTGCTAAAGCATGTGTCGACTACGCAAACCAAAGCAGCGGTGCCTCCTCCTCCTCCGCGGTGTTTACCCAGTATGTAAATACTCACAAAGTCACGCCCCTACTGCACGCTCTGAAATCAACCCCAAACTAGTCGGTTTGAACCTAAAAGTTTACGCTTTTAAACATACCAATACTGCTAGCTTAAACATGGAGAGGCTTCTTCGTGACTTCAACTGAACGATTCTGCAAAAAAGTGAAAATCACCAATAAAAAATTAAAAAACTTTATGTTTTTCTCAAGACACGGGCTGCCGACTTGTGTCCCTGGACACCAGGGCGGGTCTCAAATGGTTGACCCTGTGTGGGTGGCAGCTCCCCGGTCTCCTGAGCCCCTCATTAATTCATATGTTGGGTATTTAGAGCCCGAGCATCATGATAATGTCGAGGTGGCGGTTGCACATTCAGTGGCGCCAGTTAAGGATGGGCTCACTGTCGCGCAGCTACTTAACCCCACAGACCATGAGGATGCACTCCGGCTCACATTTAGGGGTCCAGTACCATGTCGATGAAAGTGACATTTATGAGCCAGCTGACTGTGTTGACTCTGACCGGCCACCCATGCCTGTACCTGACCTGACGGACTCTCCCCTGACAGGTGACCAGAAACAGCAACTGCACACCTTGTGGGCAAAATACAAAAATATTTTTAGCCCAGGGCGAGGCTTTACAAAGGCTCCAGGTGTAATAAAGCAACACATTAATACAGGTGACCACCCCGCTGTCAAGCGGCGCGCTTACCGGACATCCCCGGACAAACGGATGAAAAAAGACAGGCAGGTGCAGCAGCTTTAAGCAGATGGCATCATAGAGGAGAGTTGTAGTCCCTGGTCATCTCCTGTAGTTCTTGTGAGGAAAAAGGATAACACGTGGAGGTTTTGTGTTGACTACAGGGGCTTGAATGCGGCGATGGTGAAAGATTCCCATCCACTACCGAGAGTGGACGACACACTGGACGCCCTTGCTGGGGCTACATGGTTCAGTACTTTTGACTTTTCTGATGAATACTGGCAGGTTGAGGTTGCAGGTAGGACCGTGGGAAAACGGTCATGGTCTGTATCAGTTTCGCTCCATGCCCATGGCCCTCACTAATGCTCCTGCGACGTTGCAGAGGGTCATGGAGCTGGTACTAAAAGGTCTTCCCTGCTTTGCATGGTGTATCTTGACAATATTTTGATTTATAGCAGGTCGTTCGATGAGCACATGGCAGCTTTGGAGGAGGTCTTTTCAAGGATTGTGCGGCTGGTTTACGGTTATAGGCTAAGAAGTGCTAGTTAGCTCGTGACCATGTGTTGTTTTTAGTCATGTTATCTCGGCTGAGGGATTGCAGCCTGACCCTAGGAATACATGTAAGGTAAAGGGTTGGCCTGTTCCACGCTCTGCCACAGAGGTACGTGCCTTCCTGGGGCTGTGCTCATATTACAGACGGTTTGTCAAAGATTTTGCATTGCATGCCTCCCCTCGTCAACCTCACTGGGAAAAAGTCCCGTTCCACTGGACTGTGGAGTGCCAGGAGGCATTTGAGTTTCTGAGAGACACCCTGCTATTGGGTCTGTGCTAACACAACCTGTTGATGGACTTGAGAGCGTTGTTGCGTATGCCATCCTTGCCCTCAAGGCAGCGGAATGGCGATGGTCAACGTATGACAGGAGGTTGTGGACTATTGTGTGGTCGATTCGAAATTTCAGGCATTACTTGGGTCTGCAGCATTTTACCATAGTCACGGATCACAAACCTTTGCTCGGCCTGAGACGGCTTCCCATTGATAACGACAGAACAGGGCGGCGTAGCCGATGGGCCCTGGAGTTGGACACGTATGATTGGGTGATTGTGCATAAGAGTGGAGTGCAGCACACTAATGCTGATGCTTTATCTCGCTGTACTGAAGCCGAAGTGACTTTGGTGAATTCAGGGATGCAGACTGTGGTCACTGTGGATAATATCTCTGGTGCTGTATATAGTGTTGAGACTCCATTGGAGGCTCCCCCAGAAGCACCTACACCTGATGTACCTGCCTCTCCTATTCCCAGGGTGAGTGATGATGTGATTATGGTCCAGTCTCTCTGGAGACGGCTTCAGCAGGAGGATCCAGACATCAGATTTGTTCTGGAGTGGCTTCGGGAGGGCCAGAGACCTTCCAAAGGGAGACTTAAGAGTGCCAGTCAGGGTTTGAAGATTTTGTGGCAGGAGTTTCCCCGTCTGACTCTGGCTGATGGGATTGTGTGTAGGATGTTGAAGAGACGCAGCAGATTGTGGTGTCTTTATCCCTGAGGTATTGCGTCATCTGCATAGTGGTCCCTTGTCTGCCCACTTGGAAGTTGAGCGGATTATGGCCCGTGCTCGCAGTGTATGCTATAAGCCGTGCATGTATCGCGATATTCGGGTTTTTTGTGACCAGTGTTATGCCTGCCCCAGTGGGGCACTGTGACCAGTGCACTGTGACCAGTGCCCCACCACCGGGCTCCGATGAGGACTTGCTTGGCTCAGTGCCCTTCTCAACATGTTGCAGCGGACATACTGGAGTTGCCCATTACCTCGAAAGGCCACCGTTATGTATTGGCTATAGAGGATTATTTTACAAAGTTTGTTCATTTGTATGCTATTACTGACCAAAGGGCTAATACGGTGGCTGAGTGCCTCTTTAGCTACTTCATGGAGCGTTGTGTGATGGAGACACTTCACACTGACATGGGAAGGCAGTTTGAGTATGAAGTGGTTAGACAGTTGTGCATGATGTTAAGTGTGAAGAAGACATTTACTACATCCCAAATCTGATGGCATGGTAGAGCGGTTAAACGGAACTGTCATTGATCAGCTTGCCAAGACCCTGCTGGTGTGCGAGGGCCAATGGGACTCTTTTCTGTCACAGGTGGCTTTCGCTTCTATATCATTTTTGGCATATTTAATTAGGCCCGAGCAACGGACACGCAGTGTCCCGCGAGGGACTAATTAAAATCAATAACGGAAACAGAAAACGCAAGAATTCACATAGCAAACGTAACAGGTATCAGAAATTAGTGCTCAGCCAGCTCAAATTATGGGTGGGGTCTGCAAGAGAAAATAATAAAAGATGGCTCTGTGGCGCCCCCTCAAACAGGCAGTTAACATTGAGTCAATGAGAGCCCGGTCGCAAAAAATGTCATCGTACAAAGATGACACTGGCCAAGGACATGTCAGACAATTATATTAAGGCCCCGCCCTAAACGCTACAGGAAGTTGGCCATCTTGGCCAACTTCCTGTACCTCTTGAACTTCTGATCCCCAAGTTTTCAATCGAAAGCCTCAAATTTTGGCCAAAAGGTCCCAGACCCATGTGGCTTTAAAAATCGACATTTCAATTTTGGAAATATAATTGTGCGTGGTCATGACCAGCCTGCAACTCAGAGGCCATTTTTAACATTTTTTAAGTCTCATATCTCAGATGGGAGAGGTTGCCAGTTCAAATACGGCATTGAAACTTTTCTAATATTTTATTATTTTTATTTTTGATAGATTTACCTGACAGTTACGCTTTTGTTACTTAGTTAATATCTGGAACAGCAGTTCCTGCTGCAGCCCAGTTCAAGCCTTTAGGCCAGGAATGGCACAACTGTGCGTCTGACCAATGGGTCTGACCAATATATTGTTTCACCCATCTAGGTTGCTGCATGCCTGGAGCATCCTCTCAAATATTTGGGCTTTCAGGCGAATTTGCCTAAATTATAAAATCATTCAATAAATACTGGCTAAAATGTAAAGCTATCCCTCCATTTTATATTAATATTACCCCATTTGAGCTAAAGCTCTGGGAGTCCAGAGGTAGAGCACTGGACTCCCAATCAGGAGGTTGCTGGATCAATCTCTACCTTGTCTTTATTCTTTATTTTTTGGGAGAAAATGGAGGGGGGTGGGGTCAAATGACCTGAAATGACCTCTCTCCTCCAGTGGCCTGCTGGGACCTAATTTCGGCCTGGTCATTTAGAGAATAGTAGCCCACATTAGGTACACTACAACGTGGCGTTATAGCTTAGCATTAGTGTGCTGGTCTTTGGTGCAGGAGGTTGCCAGTTCAAACATGGCTTTGACACTTCTTTAATGCTTTCTCTTTTCACATGGGCCACTGCACTCTGAGTCTCATACAACTCCAGAATGAGCACCAAGTTATGTAGACACAATTATTTATTTGTCCACTTTTCTACCTTTCACAGCCTTTTTCCTCTTTACTCATGCAGAACATTGCTCTTTTTTCTGTAAATACAAGAGTGCGGGGCGTTTCATAAGATTGATATACGTTCAGTGACACTGTTTCGCTCAGCTTAGCTCCATAGATAGAGCACTTAATTCCCATCCATAAGGACTGCAACATCAATCCCAACCCCAACGTTTTTCTTTTTTATGACTGTGCACCTACTGGAAATAACGCAAATCGGCACCTATGGTCCAACATCATTAAAAATGGAGAAAACAGTGTTTCAAAATGGGCAGAACTAAAGAGTGGGGCACAGTAGGGAAAACATTTAGGCAAAACTGTGGAAAATGTTGAATACAATGGAGAAAATGGAGGAGACAAGATGACCTGAAATGACCTCTCTCCTCTCTGCAGTAAGCTCGTTCCCCCTGGAAAACCTGCCTCCTCTCGCTCCAAAAAAACGGGTGACATTTTTTTTTTTAACTATGGTCAACAAGATAGGATGAAAAGGGTAAAAGGGGTGAATAGTCTGTGTCCAATTCTTGCTGGGATGAAGCCCTGATGCAACCATCTATAACTAGAATAAAGTGCAACCTCTGGTTCGCCACTAGTTGGCAGTGCACAATACAATTTTCAATGTCAAATTGTTGTTGTCTTACCACGCGTTACTTTTATTTTATCTTATTTATTTAATATTTTTTATGCATAGCCTTATAGTTTAAAGTTCTTCGTTTTTATCTTAACTCTGTGTTATGTATTTTATGTCGCACGTTTGCACCGAGAAAAATTCCTAGTTTGTGAACCTGTTCTTAAACCATGGCAATAAACCTATTCTGATTCTGATTCTGATTCTGAAAATGGTCTTCTGCTGTTGTCTGGCATCCATCTTGACTTGCACCAGAGCACAAAAAATTAGCAGGAGCATGAAAAACCTGAGCCCGAGCAGATAACTGTTCACATTAAAAAAAAAAGACAACTAAATATATCCTCAAGGTTGAACTTTATTGAATTATTTTGTAATCAAGGCAAATTCGCCTGGGTGCCCACAGATTTTAGTGGGTGACCCAGCCATGCAGCACCCACGGGATTGGTGCCCATGAGCGGAAAGGACTTCCATGGAATTTGGCACCTGCTGTTTTGCAGGTGCCCCCCCCCCGAGTATTGCAGCAATAAAGTTCACTAGCCATAGAAAAGATTTCAACTAAAGAGCGTGTGAAAAGCACCGCTGCGGCGAGATTGAGGCCGGGGTAGGCTTGAGGCTGAGGTAAGAGTGGGCCTGGCAGGAGTGAGGCTGGGATGGGACCGAGGAGAAAGTGGGCCGGGGTAAGAGCTAGCAGGCGCTAGAGTGAGGCTGGGTTGACTGTGAGGCTGAGGCGAGAGCAGGTTTGGGCGAAAGCGAGCAGGGGCGGTCGCAAGGAGGGGACTGCACCAGGGGCGAGGGCCTTTATCGCCGCGTGCGGCTTTACTTTGGACCATTACCAGTGCGGGGCGCACCAACTATACTATGAGACACACCAAAAATGGTCTTTCCACACAAACAAATGATTTAAAAAAAGCATAAGCCACAACTCTGTCCAACTGTGTCAATCAAAGCACTTTGTGATACCTTTCGGTATGAAAAGCGCTTTATAAATAAAGTTTGATTTGATTTTGATTTGAATCGCAAATCTAATCACAATTAATTTTCCCCAAACTGTGAAGTCCGAACATGCTATATTCTTCAGTCATGTTCTGTAGCCTTGTTGAGTGCCTCACCTCCAGACGTTGCTCTTTGCGTCCCCTCTGCATCGTCAGAGTGTTCTGTCGCGGTCCCCTCCTGAGGCCCCCTGTCCTGCTGTCCCTCGTCCTGCTGCTCGCCGCGGGGACATTCCGGATCCTTAACCGCCATCACCATCCTCCACTGCTCCCCTCTGTCTACTCTTCCTACCACTGCTACGCTAATGATGTCACCACAACAGTAATGGTCCGAGCGCCGTGCCCTGCTGCACTCCGCAGACAACCTATGGCGGAATTAGGACAGAGGAGACAATAGAGAGATTAGGAGACGATGGGGTGCGAGGAAAGGAAGGAGGGAGACTGGAAGGCAGGAGCGATGCAGAATTGGTGTGGAGCGTGCCTACATCAGCCTTCAGAATGCAGGCTTTAGTTGGGACACATGCTCGGTTATTAAAGTGCTCATACATAATCCGACTATCCGGTGCGCTCCGGGACAGCCCCCACCTCCCCCCACTCTACCATCACACGCGAGCTGGAGCACACTGGTCAACACATGCCCTGTTACCGATTTAAAAGACATTTCCGCGCAATTTGATGGAAATATCACAGCCATCGCCCACTGCTCACGGGTTGCCCCCAGCAACATGGATCAAATGCAGAGGACAAATTTCCCTATACATAGTTCCCGTGTGACGTCAGCGCACCCGGTCTATTGTTGTGCCCGCCATTTTGTTTAGCAAAGTAAACGGTTGCAGCAACCACTGAGACTGATGAGCTCTAGTCGTAATTGCAACAAACAAGGGCTCTTTTTCATAACTGAAATGGTTATTTTGTGTTGGGTACATGGATGTGCTAACAAAGCAAATAGGACTGATAAATTAGGATTCTATTCTATCCCAAGGATCTGAGAACATGAAGGAGATTTCACTAAATCACTTAAATCACGTCGCCGGCTGTGGTTAGCCAGCATCAATAGAAAGGATGAACCTACGAAAAACTCTAAAATCTGCTCAGATCACTTCATCACAGGTAAAATAGTTGTATTCTCACCATATATTCAATTTAATCAAGCATATTGTTGTTTACAAGTGTGCACGTTGTGTTAGTTTGCCTGTCCCAATTTAGCCTAGCTATGCTACATGCTAAACCTCACGTCTGTGCATTCAATCCATTTTAATTTATAATACTGGGTCACAGGCTAACGTGATGTTAGTCATAAACCTTTAATGAACACCTACAAACCCTGATTTATTGTTTACGTGATGTGGTTTAATTCTGTATTACATTAAAATACTGCCAAATTCTTCCGGAAACATATCCTTCGTGAGCCAAATGTTGTTCCTCAAATAGGGAGGATTGCTGTTATTGTTTATTTCCGCGATTTTCACCGGATGTTTTGGTGACTGGTGGGCAAACAGCAGATTGGTCCGAGCTTGAAGAGCTGTTAATTTAAATCACAGATCTTTTACAGCACTGATCTTTTCACAGACGCAATGCTCTGTTTGTGAATGATGTTTTGACCCACCATAGAACTATTAATATCCATTTAATACATTTGCGTTGCCCAACAGTGCCTCGGACGAGACAACAGGGCGATCCCCCTCATATGATCATGAATCAGTTTGTATGAAAAATGGGAGATGATTATGTTATTAGATTATTTTTTATTTTAAAATATATGATCACCTATTTTGTTAGTATTTGAATATTATTAATCTATATTATGAGTTTGTATGAATGTAATATTGCCACATTTCTTTTTTTCTGATTCTCAGGTCGCCCTGCTAGCATGTATGAACGATCCAGCCCAGAGTGGGCACCAACATTGAAGCTTGGGGAAATGCTGACTCCTACCAAATCCCTAAAAAAACAGAGGTTGAGACAAAGCAAAAAAGGAATACAGTGCCTTGCGAAAGTATTCGGCCCCCTTGAACTTTTTGACCTTTTGCCACATTTCAGGCTTCAAACATAAAGATATAAAACTAATTTTTTGTGAAGAACCAACAACAAGTGGGACACAATCATGAAGTGAAACGAAATTTATTGGATATTTCAAACATTTTTAACAAATAAAAAACTGAAAAATTGGGCGTGCAAAATTATTCAGCCCCTTTACTTTCAGTGCAGCAAACTCTCTCCAGAAGTTCAGTGAGGATCTCTGAATGATCCAATGTTGACCTAAATGACTAATGATGATAAATAGAATCCACCTGTGTGTAAACAAGTCTCCGTATAAATGCACCTGCTCTGTGATAGTCTCAGAGGTCAGTTTAAAGCGCAGAGAGCATCATGAAGAACAAGGAACACACCAGGCAGGTCCGAGATACTGTTGTGGAGAAGTTTAAAGCCGGATTTGGATACAAAAAGATTTCCCAAGCTTTAAACATCCCAGGGAGCACTGTGCAAGCGATAATATTGAAATGGAAGGATTATCAGACCACTGCAAATCTACAAAGACCCGGCCGTCCCTCTAAACTTTCAGCTCATACAAGGAGAAAACTGATCAGAGATGCTGCCAAGAGGCCCATGATCACTCTGGATGAACTGCAGAAATGTACAGCTGAGGTGGGAGACTCTGTCCATAGGACAACAATCAGTCGTATACTGCACAACTCTGGCCTTTATGGAAAAGTGGCAAGAAGAAAGCCATTTCTTAAAGATATCCATAAAAAGTGTTGTTTAAAGTTTGCCACAAGCCACCTGGGAGACACACCAAACATGTGGAAGAAGGTGCTCTGGTCAGATGAAACCAAAATCCAACTTTTTGGCAACAATGCAAAACGTTATGTTTGGCGTAAAAGCAACACAGCTCATCACCCTGAACACACCATCCCCACTGTCAAACATGGTGGTGGCAGCATCATGGTTTGGGCTTTTCTTCAGCAGGGACAGGGAAGATGGTTCAAATTGATGGGAAGATGGATGGAGCCAAATACAGGACCATTCTGGAAGAAAACCTGATGGAGTCTGCAAAAGACCTGAGACTGGGACGGAGATTTGTCTTCCAACAAGACAATGATCCAAAACATAAAGCAACATCTACTATAGAGTGGTTCACAAATAAACATCTCCAGGTGTTAGAATGGCCAAGTCAAAGTCCAGACCTGAATCCAATCGAGAATCTGTGGAAAGAACTGAAAACTGCTGTTCACAAACGCTGTCCATCCAACTTCACTGAGCTCCAGCTGTTTTGCAAATATTTC
This sequence comes from Proterorhinus semilunaris, assembly GCA_021464625.1. Lineage (NCBI taxonomy): Eukaryota > Metazoa > Chordata > Actinopteri > Gobiiformes > Gobiidae > Proterorhinus > Proterorhinus semilunaris. The sequence continues at coordinate 31,808,273 of CM038360.1, read as the reverse complement.
AGTCTCTCAATGTGCAAAACTGATAGAGACAAACCCCAAGGACTTACAGCAGTAATCGCAGCAAAAGGTGGCGCTACAAAGTATTAACTTAAGGGGCTGAATAATTTTGCACGCCCAATTTTTCAGTTGTTTATTTGTTAAAAATGTTTGAAATTTCCAATAAATTGCGTTTCACTTCATGATTGTGTCCCACTTGTTGTTGGTTCTTCACAAAAAATTACAGTTTTATATCTTTATGTTTGAAGCCTGAAATGTGGCAAAAGGTCAAAGTTCAAGGAGGCCGAATACTTTTGCAAGGCACTGTACATGATATATCCTCCTACTTAAAATACCCCTTGATGAAAGTACTTGTTTTGAACATCTAAATCGAAGCTTTAAGAATTAATGGCTCTTTTATTTTATGAAACAGATTTCAGAGAGTGGTGAAAAGACAAGAAACAAAAGAGAAGCACCATGCTGCAAGATGTCTTCTTGAACTCCATGACAACTTTCAACTTGCTTATGTGGACCCCATTTCACCAGGGGAACCAGATTGACAGTGAAACATCTAACTGCTCCATCCCGCAAGTTACTCAAAATCAAGTAGACAGTGAAATTCAAAGACTCTTATCAGAAAACATGATGGTACGGGCAGAACTATAAAATAACACGGGATAGCTTTCAAGATAACAATGAGAAAGTAAAATACTACACTAGACTGCCAAACTTTGAAACCCTCATGCTCCTTTTCAACATCGTTTCACCCTTCCTCTGCACAAAGGATATGCGCATAGGTGTATGTTTGAGAGACTACTGATGACGCTGATGAGACTGAAGTTGAATCTTCCAGTGAAAGACTTGGCATACAGATTTAATACATCAACATCAACTCTTTAAAGAATCTTTTTAATTGTTATACATATAGTGTTTGTTCGGTTAGGATTTTTTATATATTGGCCAGAAAGAGAAGAACTGAGAAAGACAATGCCTATGGAATTTCAGACTTACTTTTCAAAGAAAACTGCAGTAATAATTGATTGTTTTGAAATATTTATTCAGAGACCAACAGGACTAATGGCCCGAGCTCATTGATAAATTATAACTGTTTGTTGTGCATTAACCAACATGTGTGAGTCCATGGTTGGTTTTGATTAAATATTTGCATGGAACTATGCCACATGGAATTATGCATTTGAATATAAAGTATTCAAGTTAACTAAACATTGTCATACTACTGTAAAAACAGTCCTACTACATGCTTGTTTTCCTTTTAATTACATACAGTTAACTTGGTTATTACCACATCACTTTTCTACAAGTGGGATAATAGTATGGAGGTTTGGGATTCCTCTTAATACCAACACATTTGAAATGCAGAAAACCATACGGACAGTTTTCATTGGCACTGCATGTAGTGCTGCCATCTTCAGCTGCTGACTGGCTCGGGGTCTGTTGGGGTGCATTACTGATTATCCCATCAGGACTGGTGCTGTTGTTGAACAAAGTGTTTGATTGTTGTCTGTGTAGCCTTTCCCTTGTAAGAAGGCTTCCTGACATCTCTGGGAGGACGACAGATAAAAAAGTACTCAGACTTTTTCAAGATTTCTTCTTCCAGGGCTTGGTCTGGCTCAGTCCTCTGGATGAACATTCCAGTCGGACTCCACACAACAAAGTCACAGTAGTCTTTCTGCGTAACTGTTAACTGAGTCTGTATCTGATACTGGTACTTGTATTTATCTATCAAGTGTCCCTCCTTGATATAATATATCTTGTTCTCGTGTCAGTCGTTCCACAGTCACAGCCTGCTTTGGGGTGACAGTTACATCCTTTGCAATTGTCAAACAATGCTGTCTTAGGAGTTCTGGTTCCATTTCAAGATACTCTCTCATCTCGCAGATTAGCAAGTGGCTGAGGCAGATTCCCATCTTGGAGAATCTTTGGGACAAATTGATCTTGAAATCCACTGGACACAGTCAGTACAGATGCTTTTGTCACGCGATGCAAGTTTTGCAATATTTCTGTCTGTCTGTCTGCAGCTGATGTTCTCAGGACATCAGAACGTTTCTGGGATGACCGTTGTTGAATAGGCTCACCTGCAATGAGAATAAAGTATGTTTACTTATTGTTTACCGTTCCCAACAACAGTATTGGAGTTATACAAGTAGTAAGTGCACATTTATCCCACAAGCAAGAGGATAAAGTAATAGTTTTATGTCATTCTCAATTTAGATCTAATTTAGAATGCAAAAAATATATATTATTATTACACTAAAACATTTAATCAGTCAGCAGATATCTGGCTGAATTTAAGGTGACAAATTTAAACAAACAAGGGCATTACCATTGAATCCACTTTCAAGACGTCTCTTCTTTGTTGCTACTGATGTAAAGTCTATTTGACGAATCATGGCATATGGCACCTTGTCAATCGCTGATGCTATGCACCAGTACGCCTTCTCTTGGGTGACAGTCCTTTGCGTAACCAAGCGGTGTGCTGATTCCATGGCTGCAGGTTTCACCCAGTCCAGCTTTGCAATCACAATGTGCGGCTTCTATTGTCCCATCTTTGTTAGCAATGATCCATGGACGCAAAGAGGCAGCATTGAGCTGCTGAGAATGGTGAACCTGAATGTGTGTATATAAAAAACAAAATAATTAAGAATACCATTTAAATAATAAACTACACAGTTTCCTATATACATAAAACGATGTAGGCTACATATCTTTGCTAACACGTTGGAGTCCACAGTCATACTTTGTACATCACACACCCATCCACAACACAGCTGATTAATGGCTTCCATTGATTATATGCCTTTATGCCTCGGTTTACAGCCGAGTGTGAAGCGGCCGGGATGAGGATCAGCACCTCCAAATCTGAGGCCATGGTTCTCCACCGGAAAAAGGTGGTTTTCCCGCTTCAGGTCGGTGGGGAGTCCTTGCCTCAAGTGGAGGAGTTCAAGTATCTCTGGGTCATGTTCACGAGTGAGGGACGGATGGAGCGTGAGATTGATAGACGGATCGGTGCGGCGTCAGCAGTGATGCGGTCGCTGTATCGGACTGTTGTGGTGAAGAGGGAGCTGAGTCTGAGGCAAAGCTCTCGATTTACCGATCGATCTATGTTCCCACCCTCACCTATGGTCATGAGATCTGGGTAATGACCGAAAGGGCAGGATCGCGAATAGAAGCGACCAAAATCAATTTCTTTCACAGGGTGGCTGGGCGCACCCTCCGAGATCGGGTGAGGAGCTCAGTTACCCGGGAGGAGCTCGGACTCGAGTCGCTGCTCCTTCACGTCGAAAGGAGCCAGCTGGGGGGGCTAGGGCATCTGTTCCGGATGCCTCCTGGTCGCCTCCCTCGGGAGGTGCTCCAGGCATGTCCTATTGGGAGGAGGGCTCGTGGAAGGCCCAGGACACGCTGGTGGGACTATGTCTCCGAGCTGGCCTGGTGTCGCCTCGGGGTCCCCCCAGAACAGCTGGAGGAGTTGTGCGTGGATCGGGAAGTCTGGGCATCTCTGCTGAGACTGCTGCCCCCGCGACCCGGCCCCGGATAAAGCGGAAGAAAATGGATGGTTGGATAGTTGTTCAAACGTATACGCACTCTTTGGATTTATAAGATAGTTCACAATGTCAATGTACGTGACAGCTGGTAAGCACTTAGCATCATTCTCCAGGTCATCCTTCGCGAGCGTATATGGATCTCTTCCTGCAATCAGTCCAATTTTCACATCGTATTGCTGGCGTTACCTGGAGGCTCTCCCTGTACGATTTCAACTTCTGAAAAGTCATTGTTGTCCATTGATAAAATATGCATCCTTTTCAGAAGCTTCTTTTAATTAGTTTGTTTATGCATCTAAGTGCGAAATGCCTAACAAAATGGCGACCGGAAGTCTCCTGCCAATATCGTGGGAACTATCTATAGAGAGAATAAAGTACTTTAAATGGAGGCATCTTATGTCCAATGGATAACAAAAAAACAAAACAAAAAAACTTTAAAAGGGGCAACAAAAATACAATAAATTTACAACTGAAAATGAAATATCAGAAATGTCAGAGTTGGCAGTCCAAGGTTTACAGTGGTGGTGCAGATGATAGTGATCGATGACAGGGGTTATACGCCATAAATTACTTTACTGTACAGTCGTACAGTCGGACATCAGTGAGGATAAAGGACCTTCAGTAGAGCTGAGTGTCTCCACTGAAGGACCCCAGGTCAGATCAGTTACATCCAGGTGGGTTTTTTGGGGGTTGTACATACTGTACACTGCCTGACCCCCCAAAACCCACCTGGATGTATCTGATCTGACCTGGGGTTGGTCTGAGGAGATTGGGACTGAGCTGACAAATCTCAGTGGAATTTTCTTGGTTAAATAAAGTAAGAAAACGTTTTTGAAATATTAATATTTCCAAAATCAACATTATAGTAATCCCAAACTTGAAATCAGCAGATATCCTTCTTAATGGATGTACCGTATTTTAGGCGCACCTGATTATAAATGATAATGTTTATTTTCATAAATAAGTCGCACCGGAATACAAGGAGCGTTAATTAATGCGGGTTTACCTGTAAACCAAAGCACGATGCAGTAAACAACTAAAAATGGATAAATAGGGCGCACCGGGATATAAGGCGCACTGTTAAAATGAAGGGCGCCTTATAGTGTGAAAAATACGGCAGGTTTGTCTTTGTGCAGTGACTCTGATGGAAGCAGGTCAAAGGGTTCTCACCCCTCAGTCTACAGTCAGTGTGTCATAATGTAAGTGCTCTTACATAAGAGGGAGGAGAGGTGAGGAGGAGAGGGGAGGAGAGGGGAGGAGCAGGAAATGAGAAGAGGGGGAGGACAGGGACAAGAGAGGGTAGGAGAGAGGGGGGAGAAGAGCAGGAAATGAGGAGGGAGCAGAGGGGGAGGAGCGGAGGAAGAAAGAGGAAGGTAAGAGGGAAGGGAGAGGAGGGGAAGGAGACGAAGGGGGAGGCGTAGGAGTGGCGGAAGAGAGAGGGACAAGGGAGGAGTAGGAGAGGGGAAGAGAGAGATGTGGAGAGGGGAGAAGAGGAAAAGGTGGAAGACACGGAACATGGGGAGAAGAGAGGGAGAGTGGGAGGAAAGGTGGGTGGAAAGGAGGAGAGGGGGAGGAGAGGGATAGGAGGAGATGGGGGGTGGACAGGGGAGGAGAAAGGAAAGAGAGGGAGAGAAATGAGGGAGAGTGGGCGGAGAAGGGGAGGAGAGGGAGGGGGAGTTGGAGGAGTTTAGTTTAAGTATAGTTTGAGTATATTTTGTACATATATAGACTAAAACCGGGTAAATCTGTGTGTACTTCCCCGTCATGGATAAAAAGTATATAAAATGTTGATTCCGTGAACCTCGACTTGTTTGTAAAAGTACAACTCCACGTCATGAACATACGTGATCTGATCATCACTTAGCACCGTGGACATGTCAGCTACTTGGCCGTGTGAGAATGTTTTTTTTTTACGCTGTTCACTTTGAGTACAAGACCGGGACATTTTCCGTCAGTAGATGCTCATCTTACATTTTTGCAAGAGTGTAATAATAAAGTCATTTTAAGAAAACAGGCTTAAAGTTTTTGTCTAATGATCCCTCCACAGACTTTACCGGTTGGTGTCTTCTAGTGTTGCACCTTACTAAAATTATTTTGATAACTGAACATAAACAACAACTCAATGCTGTCGTATTTAGGTGCAGGACAGTGCATTTATTGAAAGGAACAACATAATTACATTTGCCCATGATTTGAGTTTGTAAGTAAAATAAATCTGCCAGTGGAACAAGTATGTTAGCACTTAAATAAAAACAAACAAAAACAAAACGCAGTGCACTTAAATTAGACAACTTCACAAAAGATATACATATTGTTTTACTTTTATTTTAAGTAAGAAATACAGATTACACTGGGTAACAAAAACATATTTTTTGAAAATAGTCTAGGGTTTTCCAGCTGAATTGACTAATTTTGATGTTCTGAGTCCGAAAATGACCTTAGTTTTGCTCAATCAGGTCAGGATTTTTTGCTACAGAAATGCTTTAAAAATCGATTTCGCGTCAAAAACAAATTTCTGCGGATCATCAGCTGAGAAACCCTTGACGTTTTTTCCGTTTTCCTCAAGAAATAAAAGTCAACGTATCCAAAGTCATTCAGTTTTTATTTACTCCATCAAATTTGATAAGCAGAATTCATAATAACGTAGTCGTACGTAATCCGTAACACTATGGCTGTATCTCAAAAGGTTGACCTGATAGAGCAAAATGCATGTGATGTTCGGACTCAGAACACCAACATTAGTCTAAATCAGTTGAGAAACCCCTGACCATTTTTTGGCTGTCACCTTGTGTTATCATAAAGTGCCTGTTTTCTCATTTTTAACACTGTAATAATACTTATTAAAATGAAATACGGTCATCTAAATTGCATCAATTTACATCGGTATTATTCAAATAAAAAACACACTAAAATGATATTTGGACCTCACTGATCATCCCCTGTAGAAAAGGGCCAGGTGGACATTGCTGAAAAACACTGCCTTTAGGTGTAGAGTGCTAAGCCATGGGAATACTGAAGACTAAAGAGAGGGAGGCTAATGTTGTCATCTGTCAACTATATAAATAATGGAAGGAGTTTTAATAAAGAGTGGATGCCATTTGCGTATCATAAGGTTGCAGTGTAACACTTCCGCCCAGCTGTCGGTTGATGTCATGTTTTTAATCTCGGCTCAGCTGAATCGGAGGAAGCGGGGCTAGGCTAGTTAGGCTCTAGGCCCCGGGGATTACTGTACTTTAATCCTTCTATAAAACAGGCAGCATGATAACCATACACTCAGGCCCCCACTCATCGTACCATCGCTGTGTGTGGATCCGCAGCTAATCCTCCCCATCCACAAGCCCCTCCCTCTGTTCCATAGCTCCTCCCTCCGTCCCCTATCAGGACATGTGGACTTGCGGCCTGTCCCCCCCCCCCCCCCCCCCGTGAACTGTCACGTCATGTTGATGCCTGTTCAGGGAGTCCCCGGCGGAACGCACAAGAAAGTTTGATTTACTTATGTAAGCGTGATTTCTCGTTTTCATAGTCCATGCAGCCCCCCCCCCCCCCCCCCCCCCCGACCCGACACTTCAGTGTTCGAATGCCATTCATAAGGAGCTCCAGTCCGTCTGCCACTCGCCCTGCGGTGTTGGCTCCTTTCCAGAGCTTCCAGAACTCCTTTCGATGAGTCAGATGATTCGTGTTATGACAGGTGTATTAAGTCTTTCTGCAGCCTCAGACGGGAGCTGTGCAGTTTGACAAAAGCAAAACTGTGAAAGTCCCTGAGGAGTGCAGTGTCTGTTATAATCAGACAAACATTTGGGGATAAAGTATAAAGAGTTTCCTTATAGGCCATACCGAGCAGTTTAATGACCTGACGAGGTAAGCATCACTTACTTGGCACCTATCATGTTCGCATTACAGTTGCATTCTCTGATGGCGAGTGGCCCTGTGGAAGAAATGTGAAGGCCGGTCTAGACTCCAGCCAGGGGAGTCTGCATGTCGTGAGGTGAACGCTGGTAAAATGATGGAGTTCATGAAATTATTTAGATGTACCAAGCCTAGGAAGGAAAGCTAATATGGTTAATGTTATGCTAACAGCGGCTTATGCTAGCAATAGGCAGTCTGTGAAAACGGTTTCTTAACCCCATGCTAATCTGTGTTGGATTTCCTATGCCCACAGTCTGCCTTGGTCCATCATGCTGACCCACGCCCTTGGTAATAGTTAGAGTATACTTGGACTGAGCCTATGACACCCAAACGGCCAGGGGTCAGCAACCTTCATTATCAAAAGAGCCATTTTGCCCCCTCTTCTGCCAAAGAAAAATAGTTTGGAGCGGCAAAATATGTCCCAGTTTATATGTTTTTATCTTTTGTTAAATTTTTCCTGTTCATACAAACAGAGGTGCAGTCTGGATGTGTTGACCTACTTTAAAATAGCCTGAATGAAACAGTGAACTGTGCTGGCCCATTTGTGTCCTTCCTATATTTGTTTAAAATCAAAATCAAAACTTGCCCACTTTAATATAAAGAAAACATTCACTGCAGCTTAGCAGCATTTAAGAAGTAACCATAAAATTAGGAACGGGTGAGTGTGACTAGTAATATAATAATATTAATTTCATGTCAAGGCCAAAGGGAGTTATTACAAGGCTTTTCTCCCTACATTAGGCACTCAAAGTGCTTTACATTAAAGTTAAAGGAACAGGCCACCATTTTTCCATACTGAGATATGTTCTTACCTTAGACGAGTTGTGCGTGCGCTCAGTCAAGCTAATGTTGTTAGCATTTAGCCGCTCCCAGCAAAGGTATAGCTCCAAACTGGGGTGAAGTTAGAAGTTACGAAGCTGTTCCACGTTTTCCCTATTTAAATACAGTTACATGATTCAAGTCTAGTAACAGCAGTTACTCTAGTAAGCAGATAAAAAGGGGTACTATATTGTAAGGCGTAATAATACCTTAAGAGCACTTTGATTTTACTGCGCGGGCATCGATGTGCTGGTGTATTATTACGCCTTACAATACAGTACTCTTTTTTTTATCCGCTTAGAAAAATGACATGTTTAATTTTGTGTAACTAGACTTGGATCGTGTAACTTTTCATGTAACTGTATTTAAATAGGGAAAACGTGGAGCAGCTTGGTAGCTTCTAACTTCACCTTAGTTTGGAGCAGTTTGAATATGCTGGGAGAGTCTAAATGCCAATAACGTCTTACACATCAACTCGTCTAAGCTCAGGTAAGAACATATCTCAGTATGGAACAACAGTGTTCCAGAGCCTGTTCCTTTAAGGCTCTTTATTTTGTCATTATACAACGCATTGGGTCTTGCCAAAGTGCATCTGTAGGATTGGAACTACCAACCCTCTGCTCACGACCCGGTCTACTATCTGGTAGATAGTTATTGTTTTTCCTGCAGTAGGTAAGAATCAGGAAACTGTTTTTCATTCACATCTTTGAGTTTAAAACGCAGGACACGCGTGATCTCTCGACCGCCACACCGTATATTCTGGATGCTAACCAGACGCCATGGACATGTTCAGTGGGAACGTGCCATGAAGGTAAGTGTGTGTGCTCTTCCTGATTAAAGCAAAAGTGAAGGACAGTTCCAGCCGAGTAGTAGAAACAAAACATTGTATCTAAACCAAAGCAGATAATGAAAGTGTGAGTAAAGTTGAATGCTGTGTAAAACTATGAAACAGAGTAATGTGTCATGGGTGCAACGCTTATATTAGCTGTAGCGTATCACAAACTCCTACTGCTTACAAGGGACTATACCTAATAATAATTATTATTATTAGAATAATAATCACATTGCTTTTTATAGCCACACTAGTGGGCGCTGTACACTGGTACTGATATATAATGTGTATTGGTATTCTTCATCTCTTCCAATAATAATTTTCTCATTAGGACTGAAGTTTACCTTTTCACAAACTTTAATGTCTGGGCTATTTCTGTACTTAAATTTCCTTTTGTTAGTGCCTTAAACAAAAGACACTGATCTGAAACACAGAGACGTTAGCTTCGTTTAGAGCGGTTTTAGAGCGCACATGCTAAAGCCGTGTGTTAACTAGATTACATTGTTGGTAAAGTGGACACTCTGGGTTATTTATCACAAAAACTGAGGGGTCTATAACATGGTGGGATTTTTTTTTCTTTTGTGTCCAATATGTTTTTCTGATCACTTTATTTTAACATTAGCTTTTATAGAGGCCGTATGTTTGAGTCATTTTAGTGAATTTATATATAATATATAATTTAAAAGTGAAAAGTGTGGCGTGCATAAGTATTCATACAGCATTTTCTGAGTGCATTAAATTGCCTTTATAACATTCCTAATGACTGCAGAAAGTTCACACCTTGCCCTAACCATTAAATAGAGGCCACCTGTGTGTAATCTACTCTCAGTATAATTCCAGCTGTTCTGTGAGGGCCTCAGAGCTATGGTCAGAGTGTATTGGTCACTAAACAACATCATGAAGGCCAAGGAGCTCACCAGAGAGGTCAGGGATAAAGCTGTGGAGAAGTTTAAAGCAGCGTTAAGTTATACAAAGATTTCCCAAGATTTGAACATCTCACGGAGCACTGTTCAATCCATCATTCAGAAATGGAAAGAGTATAGCACCACTGCGAACTTACCAAGACACGGCCGTCCACCTAAACTAACAGACCGAACAAGGAGAGCACTGGTCAGAAATGCAACCAAGTGCCCAAAGATAACTCTGGAGGAGCTGGGACGTCCTGCCGCTGAGCTGGGGGAATCTGTACATGGGACAACTATAAGTCGTACTCTACACAAATCTGGCCTTCATGGACGAGTGGCAGAAGAAAGCCATTATTGAAAGGAGGCCATAAGAAATCCCATTTGAAGTTTGCTAGAAGTCATATGGAGGACACAGCTACCATGTGGAAGAAGGTGCTTTGGTCAGATGAGACAAACGTTGAACTTTTTGGCCCAAATGCAAAACGTTATGTATGGAGCAAACCTAACACTGCTCATCGTCCTGAGTGCACCATCCCCAGTGTCAAATATGGGGGGGGGGAGCATCATGCTATGGGGCTGCTTTTCCTCAGCGGGGACTGGGAAGATTGTAAGAATAGTTGGGAAGATGGATGGAGCCAAATACAGAGACATTTTGGAGGAAAACCTGCTGGAGTCAGCGAGAGAATTGAGGCTGGGGCGGAGATTCACCTTCCAGCAGGACAATGACCCTAAACACAAAGCTACATCTACAATGGAATGGTTTCAAAACAAACATATTAATGTGTTAGAATGGCCCAGTCAAAGTCCTGACCTGACAAAGTATTAAGGCATGCTGTATGAATACTTATGCACACAACACTTTTCTTTTTTCTATTTTTTAATAAATAATAGAATCATGTCATCATGTCACTTCACAGTTGTCAGTTTCTTGTCTGTGAACTTTCAGTAAAAAGTACTTTCGCATACCACCGTACGGACGGATGGATAGATTTCATAAAAACCTCGACCTTGAGAATGATGATACTATATAGTACAGTTCATAGAGCATAGAGTGTGTGTGCTCTCTCCTGTGCTTTTCCAGGTTCATGCATGCTCTCAAAGACGTGCACGTTGATTCAAGGCTATTAAAGTGCACTTTATAAAGAGCCTTTCATTGAGCAGCAGACAGCTCTAGGACCTGCACACACTTAGACATTACAAACACCACAGGCAAATGCTTTAAACACGTTTTTATCGAGGGCCACATATTAAAGTGTGTCAAGCATGCAGGACCACATTCATTACTTAGCCAGTCATAACATCAGATGCCCTTCCTGTCATTCAAGCAAAGGTCAATATGCATTACATGATTTTTTTAGGACTTAACCGTCTATATTCACGTGTAGTTAGTACTTGTTTCCTCTATCTGTATGAAGTCTCAAAATTCACTGCACATTTTTAAACACACCCTGCAGCGTTAACATCTGAGAGAAAACTAAAATAAGTGCATTATCTGAATTTACCTGAATAACTGCAATGTACAAATGACATAAAACGGTATGCTAACAAATCAATGGCTTTGAAAAGGCTGAGGACACTTTTGTATAGGGCTCCCATTAAACAAAAAAAGAATTTGTGATTATTTCAAGAAAATACACAAAAACTAAATCATTCTAACATGAGACGAACTACATCTATTATATCGATCAAAATGAAGCATACCACTTAAATATTTACTCACAGTGGAAAAAATAACAAATATTTTACTCAAGTAAGAAGCATATACTTCATTATAATTGTACTCAAGTAGAAGTAAAAAGTACTGTATGATAACACTACTATAAGAAGACAATGTATTCAAAAGTTAGTTAAGTAAATGTAAGTGCTATCGGCCCCTCCGACCACCACCAACCACACACTACATTCATCCTGGCCTATTGTACATGTTTTTAGTGGTAGGGGAATACAGAGTACCCAGAGAAAACCTCAGACACGGGGAGAGCATGTAAACTCCACACAGAAAGGCCCCATCCAGGTGGAAAACGAACCCGGGACCTTTGAGCTGTATAGCACGAGGGCTAACCTCTGCACCGCACATATTTAAATTCCGGTATTAGTAGGGCTGCGCGATTTTGCCACAAAAAAAAAAAAACGATTATTTTCACTATATTGATCGATATCAATTTCCGATTTCATATTGTTAATGTTTTAATGATAAAAAACAATAAAGGTGGCCTTTCCTGGACTAGCAAGTAAACGGATGCTGCGGCCGGACTGAAGACTGCGGCGAACTCTGTTTGGCAGCAGCAAAAACCAGCTCCACACTTCTAAGCCTTAACAACTTAATGTACACAAAGAAATATTAGTAAACAGCACATTTATACGGTCAGGTCCATACTGGGACATCGACTCAATTATTATGTTTTTGGCTCTATAAACCACCTTAAACAACATTTAAGGTCTGCTTAAACTGCAGGATTTCAGCTTTAATTTTTTAAATCCAAATCAGATGAACGGTGTAGGAATTACAAGTGTATGTGAGCCTCCCACTTTTCAAGGGACCAAAAGTAATGGGACAATATTTGGTTGCAAATCCTTTGCAGTCAATTCCAGCCTGAAGTCTAGAAGGCATAGACGTCCCCAGACGCTGAGTTTCATCCCTGGTGATGCTCTGCCAGGCCTCTACTGTAAATGTCTTCAGTTCCTGCTTGTTCTTGGGACATTTTCCCTTCAGGTCTTCAAGAGCTCTTTGGTGGCTTTGGCAGTAGCTTTGGGTCATTGTCCACCTGCACTGTGAAGCGTCCAAGCATTTGTCTGAATATGAGCTCATAATAGGGATGTCACGGTATGAAAATTTTACCTCACGGTTATTGTGACCAAAATTATCACGGTTTTCGGTATTATCGCGGTATTTTTTTTAATGTTTGTTAATAAGTTCAGAAAGCATTGATAGTCCTAAACAAACTGAAATGGTTTAAAAAAAAAAAAAAGTATAACAGTGTTTGTTATATTTAAAAAAAATACAGACAAAGCAATATCAAAAGTGCAACTTTTCACATCAAAGTAAAGGAACTATAACTATGTATTGTTAATCGTTTGGAGGTTATTACATGTACTATTTATAGCGCCAGAACCGTGTTAGAATATTTTTAACTAGATAAACCCTCTATATCAGGAATATTGTTCTCAGTATTTGTCCTTCCAGTTTGCTTTTGCTCTGCAGATTTGGGAAAATGCCGTCAGACAGTAATCATTGTTAAATTCATAATAATGCGGCGAGAGTGAATCTATTAGCCTGGAAAAATCCAGACTGTACCAGCCGGTGAGTCTGGTCACCCCTGCGCCGAATCCATTTCCCACAGCGGTAGATACGCAAGCAAACAGGAAGTGGAGTAAACCAATCAGCGAAGGGCGGGCGTCTGCTGTTGATGTGGTGTCATTAGCGGTTTTGCGTTAATATTTGCGCAGGATTATGAATAACGAAACTCACCGACTGTCGATGTGTTTTTTGGTCATTTACCGCCGACTGGAGACACGCTTTCTCTCTTTGGTGCATCGTTCGTAGATTGTTATTGAGGGACTTCCGCGTCCCGTGAGTGACGTTGCTCGCTAACAACACGTCACGGCAAATAAACGAATCTGATTGCACGTGAACGGATTGATTTTGCGGAAGCCGCGAACGAGGACGGGGTGACCAGACTGATCCCCCGCTGTATACACAAATACAGAGGGGAATCATTCTGGTCCCACCAGGCTATGAATCTATTGCATTGGCGACAAACTTTAATCTGCCCTCCAGGAGCCCTGTAACACATTTGTGCCAGAGGTATCCGGACACGGCTTATATGCTGGTGGTGGTGCTGTAGCTGGACTATGGGGCGACTCGTTACCTTCTCCCTCAAATCAAAGTCCCCACATCAGCATTTCAGCTAAAACGCCAACGTTAGCTTACTTGCATTGGCTATAGAGTTGTGGTGACGGTCACACAGGTGAGTCATGAGGGTCGAAGTATCGCTGCCTTTAGAGACACTTTTTCCTGCACGTTCCACAAACACGACTGTCCTTCAGCTTTCTTCAAATACCCAAAATATGCCCAGACTTCAGCCTTGGTCCTGTTTGAAGCTGATGGACGTCCTGAGCGCTGTCGTCTCGGACATGATTCCAGCTTCGAGAAAGTTTTGTTTAGGTAGTAAGCTACAGAGTGCGCCTGTGCGGCTCAGTTTGCCGACACCGCAGGTGCGGTAATCCACCGAGATAATATCGTTTTTCAAAAACAAGACGGTAATTATTACCGTCAACATTTTTACCGCTACACTGTGACGTCCCTAGCTCATAATATTTCCCGAAACATAATTCATCCTGCTGCTTTTGTCAACAGTCACATCAATAAATAAAAGGGAACCAGTTCCATTGGCCATACACGCCCATGCCGTGATGCTGCACCGCCATGTTTCACTGATGAGGTGGGATGTTTTCAATCATGAGCAGATCCTTTCTTTCTCCATACTCTTCTTTTTGTAAACTCTAAATCAGCCTCCTGTTTTTGAGGCTCACCAGTGGTTTCCACCTTGTGGTTAATGGTCTGTATTCTCTCTGGTGAAGTCTTCTCTGGATTGTTGACTTTGACACACATACACTCACCTCCTGGAGAGGGTTTTGATCTGACCTATTGTTGTGAAGGGCTTTTCTTCACCAGGGAAACAATTATTTGGTCATCCACCACATTTGTCTTCTGTGGTCTTTCAGGTCTTTTGGTGTTTTTCTCACCGGTGTGTTCTTTCTTTTTAATAATGTTCCAAACTGATTTAGCCACACCTAATATGTCTGCCATTTGTTTTGATTTTTCAGCCAAATAATGGTTTGTTTCTCTGATAGTGATAGCTCTTCAATTCATATTGAGAATTAATAGAAACAGTATCCAAAATGCAAATATTACACTTGAAATGAACTCGACTCATCTGTTCCTTATAAATGGGATAATGAGGGAAGAGCAAACACCTGCCCATAGAACGGCTGAGCAGCCACTTGTCCCATTACTTTTGGTCCCTTGAAAAGTGGGAGGCACACATACAAACGGTTGTAATTCCTACACCGTTCATCTGATTTGGATGTAAATACTCTCAAATGAAAGCAGAAAGTCTGCAGTGTATCTGTGTTGTTTCATTTGAATCGATTGTGGTGATTTATAGAGCCAAAAACATAAGAATTGTGTGTCCCAATATGTATAGACCTGACTAAGTATTTAAAACGATCCAACTTACAATTCACTGTTAGAAGTCCAGCTAATCTATGGCTGCAGCCATAGATTAGATTAAAATTTGATTAATTGCCCGGCCCTAGGTATCGGTATGAAAAAAAGTAAGATACAGGTATCAACATCTTTTTATCGGTACCCAGCCCTATTATTGTATTCCATCTATTGCATAACACAATCCCAGGAATGCAGATCACTTCAGCAATAGAAGAAGAAACAACCAAAGTGAACAGGATCACTTAAACTTGTAAGAATGGAGCCAAGAGAACCATAAGGGAATAACAGGGTGAAAAGAGCCCATCTGTATTTGAATGTCCTCTTCAAGAAGTAGAAATGATAGTCAGATTCAGACCTCTGATGGTTTAGAGATGTAGATGATCAGTGGAGTTTGGAGACTTTAAATATTTCATATTGACGTTTCACTGACTCGCAGATAAAGTGAGCTGGATACATCAGAGTTACATGGTCACTGAATGGACAGAGCCGTAAGCAAGTTCAATTCTCCCAGGTCAGACTAAAAGACGGAGCAGTGTTTCCCAACCGGGGCCATGGGAACGTGTAATCTTTTTATTGTGTGCTGCAGGAATCCGTTGAAAACCAGTCTGTTCAGAGTAAGACGGGATTTGAGAGTCTTCTGTAATGTTGGAGCGATGAGGAGGGAGCAGAGAGTAAGACTCTCTCACAGAAGAATTTGAAGAGGTATCACATTCAAGATAAGAATTATCAGTAATTATTAGGTAAAAAACTGAAACTAACATCAATTTGTAAATAGATTCATTCAGGAAACACTGAAAAATGTTCTAATTTCCACCGAAATCTCGCAACTCTAGTCCATATATTGTTGTAATGGAGTTGGGGTATGAATGAATTTGTATACATATTTCATAAATGTCTTCGTTTCTTTGTTCTTTTCTTAAAGGCTCTTTTTGCTTTGTTATTGAGATAAACCAGCAGTACGTCCACACCACCCCCGCATGTACGTGAAAGTCCTGCCCTGACCTGCGCTCGGATGTAGGGAAAGAGACATGGCTCCTTTGATATAAAGATTACAACTATTGAAACATTTTGTGATCAGGGCAAATTTACCTGGGCGCCTTACAATTTGGGCCCCAATGTTCCCAATTAGTGAAGTAACCCGTGGACCCCGCGGTTTGATCACAAGGCGGGTTGGGGCCTTCTCCTCCGCTCATCATCGTCATACGATCATTGCATTGAGCCAAGTCTAATTGAAACATCTCTACAGCAGGTTTCTGTCGTGAACATGACTTTCATAAAACAGGCAGCGTGTTGCGTGTGTGTTACCTCTGCTTCTGTGAGTGTAAGGACGAACTCAAAAACCCAGAGGGAGAAACGAGAAACCACAAGGAGAGACCCACTCCCATGGATGGACTGAGGAGCAAAGGTCAACCCTCCTCTCCTCCCCTCCCCTCCCTCCCCCTTGCCCCCTCTATGCCTCCCCTCCTCCCCCCCTCCTCATCAGCCCCGTCCTCCCCCCCTCCCATGGACGGACCCTGCAGACATGTGAATGTAGGTCAGTTGGCTGTGCTCTAAGAGGATTACCGCGCACACAGAAGATGGACATCTACGCATCATCATAAACAGACCCGCTCACGCTTAAGAAATTGATTTTTTTTCACATTCACATTTTAGGGGATTTTGCAAATTTTGGTTTTGTAAAGAAAAACAAGTATCAAATGTATTGATCCCAATGATCAGAGTTAAGGATGCATTGTGCAGCGTTTTTATCTGCGGAAAAAGTTTATGTGCGTATTTTACCTTGTAGCCCAGAGGCTGTACGAGTGGTCAGCATGGCACCTTTACTTTCGATCATAGTGGTCTCTACAACGCTCCAGGATCAATTATTTTGCAGGTTTTCTGGTGAGAAGCTCCGTCAGCAGAGAAAACCCTCCAAACAATTAATCGTGGAGCGTCCTGGAGACCACAGTGATCGATTGTAAAGGTGCCATGCTGACCACTCGTACAGCCTCGGGCTACAAGGTAAAATACGCACAAACAGATGAAAACGTTGCATAATGCACATTTAAAAAGGGACTAGATGCAAGTTGGTCATTTTATACTCACTACTGACACCTCAGGTCTTACGCGTAACTGCAGTCTCTATATTAAGCTTGTGGAAAACAGCAATTCAGACCTGAATGAACACTTTTCTGAGTGACAGTGCAGGATTGTAGAGGCAGTTGTGGTGAATAGGTCTGGGCTCATTCTACACATTAGGACATGGCTGAAGCAAGTATACATAATTGAAAAAATGTTTAACTCTTTAACAAGTAGTTGGTATGAGGTTCTCCCCATGTCTGCTACGGTTTGCTCTTAGTACTCCGATTTCCCCTATCACTAAAACATGTACAATAGGGCCCCTTCTTGGGCCAGATCCTCTGAATAAGAGATCTTAGTAGGTTTAAACATTAACGTAAAACATGTAATTGCGACAGAATGAAGCAGGAGGAGAAGCCTAGAGTAGTGACCAGGAGTCGTCCACGCAGAGCGCTCCACTTTGTGGCTCTTAAAAAGGCTTTAACACGACCAGTGTAAACAAGAGTTCCATCCTCGATGAAGTGGGGGAAGTGTGAGCAAAGAGAGGAGACAGTTTGAGGTACAGACTCTCAGCTCTGTCCTGAAAGTTTAAATGGACTAAACTTATATATCGCTTTTCTATCTTTACAGTAAGGAACCACTCACCCATTCACACTCTCATTCATGCACCAATGTACGCAGACACTGGAGGCAAGTAGGGTGAAGTGTCTTGCCCAAGTACACAACGACAGTGTGCACCTTCGGGAGGCGGGATTCGAATCCCCGACCTTCCAATCACGGGACAACCTGCTCTACACGGCTCAATATCAAGACTGCACCATAAAGAAAAGCAGGAGGAGGACGGGTACCCCCTCAGGACATCAGCAGGTGGAACAGAGCATTTGGAGATTCATAAAGGCTTGTTCAACTCTTCTCTAAAAGAAAAAACCCCGGTGTGACTGAGAGTCTGGCCCAACAGTAAACAGACCAACACAAAGGATTGCTCAAACATGCATTAAATGAAGAAATTAAACCAGTCTGGGTTGGAATGTGAAAGCTAAAAAGTGACTGAAGAAGATGGAGCTTGTAGAAATATGAATTCCAGTAATTATAGAAACGTTGAAATATTTTGGATTTAGCCAACGCAACAAACAAACGTAAGCCTTTTGGCGCCGATAATGACAGTAATGTGCCAGAACCTGTAACTAGCAAAGCCAAAGCAACTCAGAGCTGCACTTATGTTGTTATGATCTTTGTCATTTAGCCGTAAACAACTGTTCTCCGCTGATTGTAGGTTCTGACGAAGGCCTCAGCAAAATCTTCCAGTCCGCTCAAAACGTGGACCGACCAGGGCTAGAGTCCATCAAACCTTAGAAAGATCTGCCTTCAGATTGTTCCTGACCCTAACATTTGAGCTTGTGTGTTTTGATCACATTAGAGAGGTCTCTCAGCGCTGATCATCTTGTATTTCTGGACACTTCCGGTCAGGTACAGCTGATGAAAATGACAGCTCTGGTAAATAATGGATTCCTGATGACTTTATGCTTGATTTTTCTTCAGTTGACATCTACTTTGCCACGACACTGTTGGCAACACGTTTAATGGTTCTGTGTCCCGTCCCAATATGTTTTTGAATTTTTTAAGAGGTCTGCATCCCTCTGACCAGATATTAACAATTTGTAACTTAACATTCCAGATGTTATTTCCTTCCTATTTTCGCGTGAGGGAAAATGGCTGCAGACCAATTCTGCTCCTGATTCAAAGCGTGGACTTCCTCTAGTTACAAACATCACCCAGGACACTTCGGTCCTACGGTCTTCAGTTTTACACTGTTTGAAGTTTGTGACAGAAAAAATAACAATATACTCAAAACACTCACTTATACACATATTTTCACATAATTGTGCACGTATTGTGAAATAGTCATCTGCTCCATAATGATAAAAAAGACAAAATATGTTTGGTAATATTGGAAGCTAAGCTGCCCTTTATTATTGCTGTAGACTTATTTTAGGAAATGTGGACTAAACATTTCCTTTAAGTTAGTCCTAACCTAACAAAAGGTGATAATACTAATAAGAAGGATAAAATAATCAACTGAGATAAGCACCTGTTATCTGATGTAATCTCTGTCACCGTGCATTTTTGTGTTTTATCACCTATTCTAAATGATAGTTTGTGATTTATTCACCAGGCTAATGCCAGACCATGCGGACCAATCACAGAATGAGGAGGGACGACAAGAAGATGACACGCTATTGGACATACGGAAGCTTGTAGTTTGTTTACGGATAAATAAATAAAAGTTTATTTACGGATCCAACATGACAGCGGCAGACGCGTCCGTTTCCAGATTGATTTTAAAATGTTAATGTTTGTTTTTAAAGCTCTTCATGGTCTCTGTTATAGCGCACCCATAACCATATGATAAACCATATCATGATGTGCGGTGGCCTGTCTCTGCGGCTCAGGAGGTAATAATGTCTGTTAAGGCACCGCTATCGAAAAGCAGGTATCGTTAAAGTAGTGGTATAAAAAAAAATAAAAAAACTTATCTAGTCCTCCTCTGCATAAAGAGAAAGGGTGACCTAATCATTTCACAAACACACGGTCTTCAACCTTTGAAATTAATCTGAGATTGTTGAGAAGAACACGTTTGTTGGATTTGATGACCCTTCTGAATGTGCAAACCTTTGCCACCTGATGGATTTGAGGGAAGACCAGAAGACCAGCACCTCACTATCAGCGTGTTCTGTGTCCAAAACAAACAGTCTTTCACTGATAAAATAGCGGCAAAGACAAGCCTGTGTTCGCCGCTCTCTGCCGTGTGTAACCTGAGGAGCTCTGCTGGATGGAGTGCTCTCCTAAATGCTAACGGACATGAATTCGTTAGAACATGATACTATTGGTAGGACATTATTGGCAGGACATTATTCTGTGAGGACGCCCTGAATGGAAATCTATAGCAGTGTCTGGCTGGCCCCGAGCCACACTTTGCAGCCAAATTACATTAGTATTGAGTGAATAGGTTAAAAGAAGTGTGCCTGTCAACTGGCTGGGTATCGTTACACGAGATACCAAAAAAAAAGATGACATCTTTAAAGACCAGCAGATCATATCGGGAACCAGGGAATCTGCTGCCAAGCCATTCAGAACCAGAGGGGTTTCAAGAACTCCTCCACAGAAACGTCAATGTTCCACTGACAGCAGGTCCTCCTGTGGCCCATACATAATAAAACCCTCTGAGATATCATTCAGAACAAACTTCAGAACATCTTTCATCTGTACTTAAAGGAATAGGCCACCGTTTTTACATACTGACATATGTTCTTACCTTACCTTAGACTAGTTGATATGTACCTGTCTGGTCTTTGTCCGTGCGCTCTGTCATGCAAACGGAGCACAAACGCAGCCTCCTCCACATACTGTATAGTTCCAAATCAGCTCCCGTTAGAAGCTACCAAACTCTTCCACGTTGTCCCTATTTAAATACAGTTACGTGACGTGTTACACTACAAAGTATAGTAACACAGAAATGTAACATGTCGATTTTCTCAGCGGATAAAAAGGGGTACTATATTGTGAGGCGTAATAATACGAGGAGCACTACGTCCGCGCACTAACTCCTAAAGACTTTTCTCCCGCTCACTACAAGTCACGCTGCTTCTATTGACGGAAGTGAGCGGGGGAGAAGTCTTTAGGTGTTAGTGCGCGGACGTAGTGCTCCTCGTATTATTACGCCTCACAATATAGTACCCCTTTTTATCCGCTGAGAAAATCGACATGTTACATTTCTGTGTTACTATACTTTGTAGTGTAACACGTCACGTAACTGTATTTAAATAGGGACAACGTGGAAGAGTTTGGTAGCTTCTAACGGGAGCTGATTTGGAACTATACAGTATGTGGAGGAGGCTGCGTTTGTGCTCCGTTTGCATGACAGAGCGCACGGACAAAGACCAGACAGGTACATATCAACTAGTGTAAGGTAAGGTAAGAACATATGTCAGTATGTAAAAACGGTGGCCTATTCCTTTAAGAGTTTAGACGCTCATCTGTTGATCTGGCAGAAGATGGTGCTGTTTCTTGACCTTCAGTGGTAGTATCATGAACGCATCGTGTGATTGGTTAATCTGCCTGTCAATCACAACTCCCGGAGATAATGGCGCGTTCCATTTGTACTCGGGCATTGGAATTTAGTAGATTATAAATTAGGGCTATATTTTGTCAGATTTTTACCAGCTTTGCCCCTTAAATTCTTTAGATTTGTTTCTCGATCATTAAAATGTCCGACTCCACAATTGGAACACTGCGGTCGTGTCCAGACGTAGCAGTCTCACGAAACGCAGATATGTTCCTACAGTTTATCATTCACCAAACCTCCAGCCAAGTGACGTGGTTTAGGAACACTCTGGTGATGCGTCATGTCTGACATGTTCGCCGAAGACGCCCACAGACCAGGGCACACTTCTGCTGGAGAACTTTGAGATGAAGTCGTCCTCCCAGAGTTATTACACAAGGACAGTCTACGGTCATGTGATCACCGGTAGGGATGGGTACCGTTAAACGGTACCGACCGAAAAGCTCCGGTCGGGGGCGGTATCGAAAAACTAAGATTATTTCGGTGCCAACTTTCGGTTCTTTTTCTCTCTAGACGTCAATATATGACCCACTGTGAGTCTAAAAAAAGCAACATGGACGTGTGCGCAGACAATGAGCCGCTTCAGCGCAAATGGAGCGAAGCAAAGCTATAACTTAAAGAGAAGCAAAGCTATAACTTAAAGAGAAGCAAAGCTATAACTTAAAGAGAAGCAAAGCTATAACTTAAAGAGAAGCAAAGCTATAACGTACTAAACTTTTGTAATAGAGATGGCTCAGCCTCGGTCTGCGGCAGGACTGAGCCAGGACTAAACCAGGACTCACACCGGTTTAAAACCCAGAGCTAAACTAAACCAGTTCTAAACCAGGACTGAAGAAGAAACTTGAGTTTTTAGGCAAATTAAAAAGCAAAACAGAGCAGTTTAGTTTAGTTTAGTTTATTTGTTTATTTGAGCAATACACATTGTGCTCAAAAGGAGTGGGCTGAAGCAAAAAGCTTATGAGCCCCCACCCCCAAGTGCAATAAATAAAAAAAGAACATTTCAAAACATTTCAAGCAGCTACATTCGTACAGACCAACTTACATCAAACAACAAAAAATATATTAACTGTTTATATAATTAATTGAAACAACGCACAGCTACAACAACAATCTAGTTTCATATACGATGTCTAATACAAAGCAAGTCAAAAAAATGTGTTACTTAATATATTGCTTGCATATTTTTACCCGTGATTACAGAGTTACTTTTATGGTATAAAGGTACATTCATAGATATTATAATCTGAGATCTTGATACTTTCCAGTTGTCATTACCATTCTCAGTATAATTTTAATTTGGGTTTAATTATCATCATCATTATTATATAATTTATTTAATTGAGTTATATGTGAAGTATGATGTTCCTGCATAGTGTGGTGCATTAAAAAGCCAGAGAGTGAGCCAGTTGAAGAGGGCAGTAGCTCCCCTTCAACAAACCCCCACACAGCTGCCCTAACAGCTGATTTTGTAGAATATGTTCCTATGCTGAGTGGTGCATTAAAAGACAAGGTTTAGAGCCCGTTGGGAGGATTCCTCTCAACAGATCCATAACCTGCCAACCCTAATTCTCCATTTGTGAATTTGAGCAATAGAATGACAACCGTTCCAAGCAGCAACACTCTTCCAGATTATAGAGGAAAAATACACATAATTGATCCCACTGCTCCCCTTAGTGGCAACACATTTCTTCTTGTCTGTATATTTCAAAAGTCTTTTGTTTGTATTTATATTTGAACAGGTTGATGTTTGGACATCGTTTCAATTCCATCTCCAGTTTATTCCACAATTGTACACCATTAACTGTTGGACTAAAACTTTTCAAAGTTGTGCTATGTTTCTGAATCCTAAAGTTTAATTCATCACGTAATGCATAACAACCAGTACGTTCTTGGAACCTTCTTTGTATTTGGTTTGGTAACAATTTATACCTTGCTTTGAATAACATTTGTACAGTTTGGAACTCAACAATGTCACAAAACTTCATGATCTTTGATTTTAAAAATAATGAGTTTGTGTGATCCAAAAACCCAACTTTATGAATTACTCGGATAGCTCTTTTTTGCAACAATATTATTGGTTTAACTGTGTTTTTATAAGTACTACCCCAAACCACAGTACAATAATATAAGTAGGGCAAAATCAGAGAACAGTATAAGGTATGTAGAGCTTTGATGTTTAAAATGTGCTTTGCTTTTGCAATTACTGAAATGCTTCTAGAAATTTTCGTAGATATATATTTAATGTGAGATTTCCAAGTAATTCTGTCATCAATAATCACCCCAAGGAATTTGATTTCATGGACTCGCTCGATAACAACACCTTCTATCTGAATTGCTTCCTGAGCATTGGAATTACAGTTGCCAAATATCATCATTTTGCTTTTACTCAGGTTTAGAGATAATTTATTTTGTTTGAACCACTTGTTGACACTTTTGAGTTCCAAGTTAACAATCCGACACAGCTGTTGCAAGTCGTCTCCTGATGCAAAAATATTTGTATCGTCAGCAAACAAGATAAATTTAAGTACTTCAGATGTGTTACAAATATCATTAATATACATATTAAACAATTTTGGGCCCAGAATAGAACCTTGAGGTAAACCACAGACAATTTGTCGACAACTCGACTGATAATCACCGATTTTCACACATTGTTTTCTATTTTTTAAGTAACTGGTTACCCACTGTAGAGCTACCCCCCTAATCCCATAAAGTTCTAGTTTATTAATTAATATATCATAGTTTATTGTATCAAACGCTTTACTCAGGTCAATAAATAATCCGATTGCATATTTCTTGTCATCTACAGCATTAGTTATTTCTTCAGTTATATCAAAGAGCGCGTGTGAGGTTGAGTGATTGTTCCTAAAACCAAACTGATTGTCCGAGAGTAAATTACACTTTTCGATAAAGCTGTCGAGTCTAGAGTTAAAAACCTTTTCTAAGATTTTTGAGAATTGCGGTAAAAGGGAAACAGGCCTGTAGTTTGTAAAGAGATGTTTATCTCCTGCTTTGAACAGAGGAATCACTTTTGCTACTTTCATACTATCAGGAAATTGTCCAGTTTGCAACGATAAGTTACAGATGTAAGTTAACGGCTTAGAGATACTTTCAATAACAGTTTTTAAAGTTTTCATGTCCATGTCATGGTAATCGGTCGAAGTTTTATTTTTACACCCTTTAACAATGTCCAGTATCTCCTTTTCCTCCACAGGTTTGAGGAACAGGGACATAGGATTTGCTTCTATCAGATCACAATTATAATTCTCAACGTTTGTAATTTTTGCAGCAAGGTTCGGTCCAACATCTACAAAGAATTTATTAAATGTTTCGACGACTTCATTCATATTATTTAACGTGTTATCCTCATCTTTGAAATATTTTGGATAATTAATCGTTCTTGGTTTATTTCTAATTATACTATTTAAGATGTTCCATAAACCTTTAATATTATTCTTATTACTATCCAACAACTTATTATAATAATCCTGTTTACATTTTCTAATGATACCTGTCAATTTATTTTTATATTTCTTATATTTATCCTCAGCTTCTTTTGTTTGGTTATTTATAAAGTTTTTGTAAAGATTATTTTTTTTCTTGCAAGCATTTAGTAAACCTTTAGACATCCATGGTGTTTCTTTACACTTTCTGTTTTTACAGTATTTCTTCATTGGGCAGTTTTTGTCGTATACCTTTTGAAATACTTGCGTAAACTCATCATAAGCCATATTCGTGTCATTCTCTCTGTACACAATACTCCAGTCTTGAGCTAAAAGCTCCTTTTTAAATGCATCAATAGTTTTCTCTGTTTTTACCCTTCTAAACCAATACTTGTTTTCCTCTTCATCTTTTAAATATCCATTTTTATACATAACGAAAACTGGAAGGTGATCACTAATATCATTTATAATTAACCCGCTGACTGTGTCACTTTCTATTTCATTTGAGAAAATGTTATCAATCAAGGTGGCACTATGGGTTGTAATTCTACTAGGTTTGGTTATTAGAGGAAACAGACCTATACTGAATAAAGTATTTATAAATTCCTCCGACTTTTTATGTTTATATGGGTTTAACAAATCGATGTTGAGGTCTCCCCCCACAAACATGACTTTATGATTTAATCCTGAAAAGTGCTCCTCCATCCAGTTAGAAAAAACATCTATATCAGAGCCAGGTGTTCTATAAATAGAACTCACAATAATATTTTTCTTTTTTTGCCTTGTAATTTCAACAGTAAGGCATTCAAGTGTATCATCCACCACCATTGTCTTATTTTCCATTACTTTGTAACTATAGTTGGAGTCTATAAACATAGCTACGCCCCCTCCATGCTTGTTCCTTCTGTTCATACTTATAAATTCATAACCATCAATAGAAAACTCAAATTCTCTGTCATTATTGATCCATGTTTCTGTGATTAAAATGACACTGAATGGTGTGGAAAACTGTTTTAAGAAGCTTTTGATGTGGTCAAAGTTTGCATAGAGGCTTCGACTATTGAAGTGGATTACAGTGAATGCCTTAATGTTCTTAAGTTTACTATTGTACAGATCCTCTGTGTAGTATTGACAGTCATTGGTAGCTCTAGTAAAAAAGTTATTTTCAGGGTCGATGTCGATCTCAGTGTTCTGTAGGTCGTATTGAGAGAATGTAAAATCCTGGGAGTTTGCTTCAGCAATTCTCCTTATTGAAAAGTCCAAGTCGGTGCTTCCTATAGAACTGTATGTATTACTAGACATGTGAAATTATGTGCTTTTACATACCAAAATCCATAAGTTTTTCCCGGTGTTTATACTGGATGTGGTGTACTGCTGCGTGGACGTATAATAAGTTTATCATATCTCAAGAAGGCGATCTCCCCCCTTTCTCGTGCAGCTCTCAGCTCCGGCATCAGTTCTTTGCGTTTTCTTTTTATTGATTCGGTGTAGTCCTCGTTTATGAAGATTTTTGTTCCTTTGAGTCTTTTGGCGCGCTGCAAGATTTCCTCGCGATCCTTCCACCGCAGTAGTCTGGCGATGATGGGTCTCGGCCAGTCTCTCCCTCCGCCGGGTTTCCCTACGCGGTGAGCCCTCTCCACCTCCACCGCGTGATTTAGCTGTAGCTTCTCCTTCAGTATCTCCTTAACTTTTTCCTCAGCGTCGGCCCAGGTCTCCCCAGGCGACTCCAACACTCCCTCAAATACCAGGTTATTTCTGCGGCTCTGCCCCTCCAGATACTCCAGTTTGTCCGTGATGATGTGTAAATTGTCACATACTTTGTAAAAGTCCGTTTGTAAAGTGTTTGTGCGCTCCGTGAGTTTCAGATTTTGTTCTTTCAAAGTGTCCACCTCACCTTGCGTGAACTGCAGGCTTGTTTTTAGTTCTTGAATGTCCTTAGTCTGTAAATCCATGCGGGTGTTTGTTGATTCCATGATGAGTTTTATAAATCCTTTGAAGTTTTCCTGCTGTTGTTGAATTAATTCCCTGAACATGACCCTCTGCTGCTCCATGAGCTCCGTGACTCTACTGAGGCTTACGTATTCCTCTTCCACCGCCGAATCTGCCTGTTGCTTCGCCTCTATTTTCGGCGGTTTTGGCATTTTGCTCCCTCTCAACAGGCCTGAATTTTCTTAACGAATATTTTGATATTCTTGAAAACTTTTTTCGCGTTGGTCTAGCTTTGTCCGTCCCTGAGATCGGTCCGACCGGAAACAAGCTGCCTCTTGTTTTTGAGGCTCACCAGTGACAACAAGAAAGACGTGTTTACCTTTACCTGCAGCTGCAGCGAGGGGAATATCAAAGATTGTTTGTGGAAAAGTGAGCGCTCACTCTGTACATTTTGGGTACAATTTTTGTTGATTATTAGTGGCAGAGTGAGCGCTCACACCATGTAAGGATCTTTGACGGGAAAGTGTGTTTAGAAGATTTTGGCTGAAAGAAAACTGTCCTGATGTGGGTCAGTCCTCTGTCTCTGCAGCTCAGGTGAATCACTGCTTAAGTGGAAATTGTGCTCAAAATACAAAGTTACAGGTGCAAGGCCGTGGGAACCCAGGGTGCCGAGGGTGCTGCAGCACCCCCCGGTGGATAGTTTGCAAACTGCAGGCAATATCAACAAGTGGGTAATATGCACAGAAAAAACGTTTTAGGGTGAATTTTGCCCCCAACTATACAATCTTCCCACGGCTCTGTACAGGTGACGCTGCTGCGGCCTGTGGAGCTTCGGTTTTGCTGTTTTAGGACTTTTTCCTGAACTTTTTATACACGTTATTTTAATTGAATTAAAATAACATGCGTATCGAAAAAAGTACCGTTAAGGCACCGGCACCGAAAAGCAGGTATCGTTAATGTAGTGGTATCGGGGGAAAAACGAACGGTGCCCATCCCTAATCACCGGTCAGTCTGGTCGTGAAAGTTGCTCACACACGCTGCCCTATTTATCTGACGGGAGATTGCAAAAAGGACAACATGCATTTGGTTTGGCAAGGTATATGTTGTCTCACAATTGTTAGGCAGGTCTGAAAAGCGAACGGTTCATTTGGGAGCCCTGTTTATACAGCGGCACAATGTGCAGAAACTGGAGAGACGTGAACAATTATGCACTTGACAACACTTAGGTGGTTAAGTGTGGATGGCATTTTTTTTTTTTTACTGAGGCTGCATGGACTAAAGTTTTTTTCTTGACGGCGATGGAGAAATGCCCTGCTACATGTGGACAAGGCCTGAAACCATTTCCCAGCACCAAGTCCCGACCTCCGAGGACAAATGGAACGCAGCACAACACCTGGACCCAAACAGCTGGTCAGGCTACGTCTGGGTGGGTTTCATGCTCAATAGGCCAATCCTCCAGCTCCTGACCATGAACGCATCTCAGGATCTGCAGAGGGGCTCTGCTCCTGACAGGCTGTAATTAAAGCATGGGTCAATCCAGGGACTCATTTCCACAGGAAACCCCAACCTCAAACAATAAGAAAGTCAATCATTTCATAATGCCATTAAAGTTGTAACCTATGCAGAGTCAAATCATAATACAATGTTTGAGGGTTTAAAGTGCTCAGTAATGAAATATATTAACCATAAAGCAGGTTCCAATGTCTGCATTTTACATATACACTTTTAATCTGACCTGAACATCATTTCAAAAAGCTACAAACTGAGCTCAATTCATAAAGTTTGGACTCAAACCTTTGCACATTTGTTTTTTGTTTTAGTGTTTAGCAAAAAAAAGAAAAAAAAGTCATCTCTGTCTGATAAAAGCCTCAGTGATTTTGTGACATATCACGGCTTCTTGTGATATTGAGATTGTGGTACTTGATGTTACAATAACAATAATGTGGAACCCTAGTCCAGGCTCATTTCTAACTGTCTGGGACAGAACAAACATCCCCATACGGGGCAATTTATCGTTTACAAAAAACTTGCCGGCCCCAGGCTACATACCTCCGGGTTTACCATAGTAAAAATACACCATATACGACACACAACAGGTAGCTGCCTCCTTTTTCACAAACATCAGTAGAAAGAGTACACTACAAGGCAGCAACATGGATTTCACTCTCCTACAAATTGGTTGGAAAAGGAGGAAAAGGCATGAAAACGTGCATTCACTTCTGTTTTTCAACTTAAACAGTGAAACTAATATATAATAGACTCAATACATGCCAAGTGAGATATGTATAATTGTATAATTTAATTGTTATAATTTTCATTATTATGGCTCAGTTTGTAAAAACCCCAAATTAAAAATCTCATAAAATTAGAATATTTTGAAAATGGGCTGTAAGCCATAATCATCTAAATTATAACAAATAAAGGCTTGACATATTTCACTTTGCATGTAATGAGTCTATATCATATTAGTTTCACATTTTAATTACAGAAATAAATGAACTTTTTCATGGTATTCTAATTATATAACGAGCACTGGTACTTCAAGTAAACAGGACAGACTTGAGACCGGTTCCTCTGAAGAGGGTCATCAGATGCATTCTCCCTCATCTAAATCGTTTACCCCACGCCCTAAACCAGTCCAACAGGAAACCGCTCCAGACTCAGGGCATCTGCAAAACACTCTGGCACGTTCCGGTCCACTTCCGTCCAAATGTGACTTTTAAAGTGGACTTGCGACCTGATCCCTGTGACAGTCCGCTGTTTTGGCGATATTGCCACATCGGGACGCTCTGCTAAATCTAACTCGCCCTAACACAGACATGTTCCAACTCACTCCTCTGATGGGTCAGTGTATAGCAGGTGCACGTTATACACTGAAGAAATCCCCTACTGTGTTAGTTCATTACCATCTGCCCCTGTCCAGAATGCTCAGAAACAATTCCTATAGTCCACTGGAGAACAAGCCTAAAGCTGTGGTCCAAGTGATCTGCCTTTGAACGTGTCTCTGATCAAGCTCCTACAAACTATGGATGTGTGACAGAGCACTGTACTCAAGTAAGAGCACTGTACTCAAGTAAGAGCACTGTTACTCAAGTACAAGTAAATAGGCTGTGAGCATACTGCTGTGACTGAATGAGCATTGAGCCAAAAGACTATTTTCTGTTGCACTGGTGTACGTATGCCCCATGTCTCGGACAAAAACAGAAGTTACTGTCAACATAAACCTTTGGCCTGTAAGGCGAGACACGGCGGCGGAAACTATAGCCTACATTTGACACAATATTGCCCAGTTTTCTCCAAAGATCTTCAATTCAAGTGTATTTGTATATATTACAATTAAACACAACTTCAGTTGACCAAAGTGCTTCACAACAGTTAGAGACATAAAGATTAAAATGAAAAATATCAGATAACAGACCAAGATGCACTCAACTGGTTCAAACTGTCCCACAGACTGTTCCATAGTCGGGGCGCTGCCACAGAGAAGGCTCCCTCACCTCTTGTTTTAGGAACATCCAACAGAAGCTGGTCAGCTGACCTCAGGGCTCTGGACTCAAGTCAGGCATGCCCACTTAAAAACAATCAACGTAACCTAGCATGAAAGGTGACAGGGAGCCAGGGCTGATGTCAGGAGGCGGGGTCTGCAGGCACCTCCTGACTAAAACAAAGAGGCGTGAGCGCATCCGCCCTGGCTCCCTGTCAGAGCCGGAGACTGTAGAATGAATAGACAGCGTCCGCTCGTTTCCCCTCGTTTCCCATAATGACCACGTTCGAAAGGGAAAGCATGGCGTTTCTACAGACTCCTCCTACCCTGCTCCGATTGCGCATGTTCCTAAAAAGGGCAAAAGGGCGGGATCTTCACTGTAGACTCGGCCCTCGCAGAGCGTGTAGTTCAGTCATGACCGCGCCCGGCCCTCATTAGTATACGAGATTTCTAAAGTGTTTTTTTACGCAAACCCTGGTCCCTTTAATCGTAACTAGCCCAGCGTTATCACAGGAGAAATATCGAGCTGTGGAAAGTTTTAAATAATGAGCCACCAGGCTTTACAGTGCAATGCTTTCTAATGGAAAACTAGCTTGTTCTGCCGCCCCTGTATGGAGGTACTATAACAATGGAGGGCAATGGCGTCGCGGTCATGAAGCAGAGCAACCAGCGGCTGGTCCAGTCCAATATACAAGGCCCTACACCAGTCCAGACGCATGAGATAAGGCTTCATTTGACCTCAGCTGGACTTGATGACAAAGCTGATATGTTTGTCAGACTTAAACTATAGGTCAAACATCACCCAAGGGCTCCTCACATAAGGTGACATACTTTAATGTCAAAGTAAACAATCACGATGTTTATTTTGTGATGTTTATCGACTTGTGCCGTTGGATTTTTTGAGGAAGTCATGGCTCCGCCTGGTTTCCCACACATATCCATTCATAAATACTCACATGTTTGGAAGACGTGACACATTTCATGGCCTTTTTTCTCTCCACTGCAGCAGCACAGACTCTGGGACTTAGCCTGAAGGTTTGCTGAGGGAGTTTGCGAGATCTAATTCCTGCCTCATTGGTCTATGTGTTACCACCAATAACTAGTTTACCCACAAACTAAAATCACACTCATTGTTTCATACAAGCTGTGAGAAGATGGCCCCCCATTAAACAAAAAAAAAAGTCAATCGTTTGTGCTGTAAAAATCTTTGTTTGTGCTGTTATCGTTTGTGAAATATTCATGATTCTTTTTTGCATGCAGTGTGTGTTGCC